>CM062819.1:568199314-568685045 GCA_031772625.1 Pinus tabuliformis | reverse complement strand
TCTTCCAAAACTAACCATATGAAATGGTACATGAGTTGTATATGTTTAGTTCTTTGTAAGATGAAGGGAACCCTAGTTGTCACTATGAAACTTGCCAATCTCCCTCCTCTTGCCTAATTCATCCAAAAGCCTTTGTAACAAAATAATTTTTTTTACTAGCCTTTGTAGCAACAACATACTCTAGTTCCATTGTTAAAAGTGCAATAATGTTTTTCATTTTTGAAACCCAACATATTGTTTTGCCACCTATGGTAAACAAATATTCTTTGGTGCTTCTCTTGTTATCTTTATCACATGCCATACCTGCATTGACATATCCCTGGAGAAAAGTGTTTCAACCTCCAAAAAATAATGCTTGATCAGTGGTTCCTCTAAAATACCTAAGAATCCACTTGAACAAAATCTAATCCTCTTTTCCTAGATTATTCATATACCTTCTCACAACTCCCACAACTTGTGCAATATCAATTCTTGTGTACACCATTGCATGCATTAAGCTTCCAACTACTAATGCATATGGAACTTTAGACATATAATCTATCTCTTCCTGAGTCTCGAGACAGATCTCCTTACTTAGATTGAAATTATTATCCAAAGGTGTACTAACTGGTTTTGCATTCTTCATATTAAATCTTTCCAACAACTTTTCTATGTATTCACCTTGAGAGAATGTTAATTTATGATTTTTTCTACTATAGTTATTCTCATAGCAAGGATTTGCTTTGCAACACCCAAATCTTTCATTGTTAATTAATTAGCCATTTTTTCTTTGAGCACATTGATTTCTTGCATGTTAGACACTACAACAAGCATGCTACCTACATATAATAGAAATATAATATAGCTACCATCATTTTACTCCTTAAGATAGACATAATGGTTAGAGTGACACCTAGTGTAACCTTGTTCAGACATAAACCTGTCAAATTTTAGAAATGACTTCCTTGGAGCTTGTTTTAATCCATATAGACACTTATTCAATTGCACACTAATTTCTCTTTCCCTTTGACCCCATACCCTTGTGACTATTGCATATTTATATCCTCCTCCAAATCCCCATGGAGAAAGGTTTTCCTTACATCTAATTGTTGAAGATGAAAATATGGTACTACCACTAGACTCAAAATAGTTATGATTGAAGTCATCTTAACCAAAAGAAAAAATCTCATCAAAATTTATTCCTTTCTTTCGTGCAAAACCCTTCACAACAAGTCTAGCCTTGTACTTCTTTTTAACACCATCTTCTTCGTTCAACCTATAATCCCATTTATTATGCAATGTTGTTTTACCTACAGGAAACTTGACTAAGTCTCATGTCTAGTTTTGTACCAAGGAGTCCATCTCTCCTTTCATTTCTTTCTCCCACTTCTTTATGGTTTCCACCTGCATTGATTCTTCATAACCTTTTGGTTCACGAGAATTAGTCAACAATACATAATATAATAAAGAGTATCATTCAGGGTGTCTACTTAATCCGATAGATTTTCTAACATAACTAGTTGGAGTTTGAGGTGCATGTGATGCTGTCATTGATCATTATGATTTATGGGAACTTTGAATTTACTTTTTCTGTGATCTCATAAAGCATTGTGTTTTGTGTTTTTTTTTCTTATTTATTTATTTCCCTGAAACTGATCTTTGTACAGGACCCTTTCATTTAATACCACATCTCTACTCTTGATGATATTATGTAACACCCTACCCCAAATTTACCCACTTTAACTTGCTCATCATGGTAAACATGAGATGAAAGTTACTATGCATTGCACAAATTCCAAGATGAACCTATGCAAATGGGTTCCACTTATCTATAACTATCTACAATCACCCAGTGACACACGATCACATAGTTACCAACCTAACTTGAACCAACACTAATTCCTTTCAGTTTCATTTCCTTAAATTTAACCCAACTTTATAAGTTTTCGACACTTTTTTGGTTCAAAATTTCTGAGGCCATTTTGAGGGCCTAAATTACATTTTCATGGAAAACATAGACACCAAAATACTACGGAAATGTGCTACAAAAATTGTTTTTTTATCCTTCTTGTGGAGATCTTGGAAATGAGGTATTATGATAGCTAGACGAAGATTGTATGCCAAAGTTACAACCTTGGGAATTTGGTGGTCCAAATTATTCATTTATGCAAAGGATTGGTGACTATGGTACCTGTAGGTCATTAATGCATAGTTTTTTCACAATTTTCATTAGCTCATCAAATTTCCCTTAAGAACGATTTCCCCTCTTGCACTGGCTACAATAAACACAAATTAGCACAAACATTCATATAAAGAACCATGAGCCACCAAACCATGAATTAAATGTATATTAAAAGAATATCATAAGAAATATACCATGCATGTAAACAACATTTAACCAGAATGAAACCATGGAAAAACATTCATATAATCACACATCAATCAGATCTTTGCTCATTAATATCAATAAATAATAACACATATTAACATATGTATAAAGCAAACTAAGTTAGGGACTTCCACATACTACCAAACTTTAGAATGGGTTGAACCAAAAATTTATTTCAACCAATCTCCCCCATTCCATATTGCAAGCATGAATGTGGGATCACATGGGATAAACTAAAGTAAAACCAACTAGAGAATATATAGGCTAAACTAAATCTACCCTCAACCACAATGAGTTCACTTAAACCAGTCTAGAAATCACCAATGCCAAACATAAAGCTTGGATGCGTCAAAATTTCTTCACCATACCTAGAGAAATTTTCCTATCTCCGACCACCTATCAAGAGTTCCAAGAGAAATCCCATCTCCAACCTCAAACCTTGGGAATTATATTGAGACAACCTCAACGAGGATCCAAAATCTATTGGTCATCCAAAGCTCAACCAGAACAAGGAACCCACTACATCATGGTTATCCAAGAAATGCTAAATGCAAGGTTGTAACCATTATCAATCGAGGAAAATCTCATGCCAATGACAACGAAGTAACCAAATAAGCAAATACAGGCACCATGCATTCAAATCTGAGCAAGGAAATCACACATGCAACCTATTACCTATAATGTCTTCCTATTGTAACTACTCTTCCAAGATTTCCTTGGGCTCCCTTGCTTTCATTTTCTTTCTTGTGTCCCAGTGCAAATTCTCTATTCTCTTAGAGATCTATTTCTGAAAGTGATCGAAACTATAACTAACAAAAACTGTGAATTACTTCTCAGATACCTTTTTATTATTGATGTCTATTCTCTTCCTTTCCTTTTTCCTTTTTATTCATTTCCCTTATTTTCTCTCTAATTTCCCTTGCATGCATATTTGTGTCTCTCCATATTAATTTTCTCATATTTTCTTTACATCTCATATTAAATTTCCATTTATTGTCTCTCTATCTTTCTAATTCCCTTTGCTAATTTCTATAACTATTAATTAACTATAGGTGATTCACCATTATAAAGTTTTCCCTCCATTCAGCTTGGAATATGTGTCCCATGACCTTGATTAATTTAATTACATATAAAAATAAACCTGGGATATTATGTTTATGTTTTCATAATCATATAAGAAATAACCAAAATAATTAACACCATATCCAATAAAGGTACACTTATTTGATTCTGCCTCAAGCTTTGTCATGTTTTCTTTATTAATGTGGAAAAATGCCTCACAACCAAAAGTCTTTAGAAATGAGTAGTTTACCTTCTTATCTGTCCATGCCTCCTATGGAATACCACCACCCAAGGAACTTGAAGGCCATCTTTTTATTAGATAAAAAAAAATATCTACAACATCTTCCCAAAATTGAAAAAGCAATCCTACATGCAACCTCATACACCTTGCATGCTCCATGATTGTTCTGTTCATCCTTTATGACACACCATTTTCTTGTGGTATTCCTGTAACAATAACTATTAAACTCCTTCTTGCAGTATTCACCTCCATTTTATAATATGAGACACATCAACTTATTTCTTATCTCATTTTCAACCAAAGATTTCCATTTCTTAAACGTATCAAGGACAACATTCTTTTTTCAAATACAATAAACTTATGTTTTCCCAACTGCATCATCAATATAGGAAACATAATAGTGAGAGGCACTAAGAGATGATACCTGGGAAGGTCCCCAAATATTTGTATGCACAAGATCTAACTTTTCACTCTTATTTTATTTCCCAAGTCTAAGAAATATGACTCATGTTTTCCATAAACAAAATTTTCACATAAATCTAAATCAACATGCTTTAGAACCTAGTAACAAATTTTTTGAGTGAAGAAAATCCATCCCCTTCTCACTCATGTGATTGATCCTATGATTCCATAATGTTATATTTTCTCCTATGGAGGTTAAAGCATTAGCAGAATTAGAAATTCCATTGCTTAAATACAATGTACCAACCTTTTCTCCTTTTGATATTACTACAGCTCCTTTAGTGACCTTCTAGGTTTTGTCTGTAAATGTAGTTACACAACCTTCACCTCCTAAATACCTTGTTAAATTGTATTTTCCTTTAGATCTGTAACATGTCTTACCTCCTTTAGAAACCATTAGTTTCCATTCTATTGATTTATAGGTACCTTAACCATTCCAAAAATTTTACATGGTTTATCATCACGCAAATGAACCTACCCGAAATATCCTTGAACATAGTCATGAAAATGTTTCCTATCAGGTGTAGCATGGAATGAATTCCTTGAATCTACTACCCAAGAATCAATAATAATTTATAATGAAACAATGAGGGCAGCTTGCAACACATCACATATTACATTAGATTCTTTATTTTTGTCTTGATGTCTATCTCCTTGTTTTCCCTTATGAGATTTATAATATTTCTTTAGCTATCATGTTTTCCCACATTTCTATCACATTATCCTCAATCTGTATTTGGATCTTCCTTTACTTGACTTACTGTGATGTCCCGATCTCCTTCCTCTCTCTAGTTTTCTTCCCGTTGTCTCTGCATTCAAATCATTACCTATTGTCACAGCTGATATTTTCCATTATATTTCCTCGCTAAGCATAGCACCAACATTATCATCAAACTTTAAAGTACTAGATCTAGAGACATAATCACTAATAGCCATCACTAAGCCATTCCAGGTTTATCCCTATCGGCACTTAGCTAACTCCCAATGGTGTTTAAATTCATTTAAGTGATAAAAAACAGATCCACCTTATGACATATTCATATTAAGTAAATTCTTTATAAGAAAAAAATTGTTTGAGGATAAGGGGTTTTGATATTATTTGGACAATTCCTTCACTATATCTTTCATTTTCATTTCCTTTCAAATGTTGAACGCCACCAATTCTTCCAGGCAACTGTGTCATTCCTAGTTCCTTTCTGTCGAGAATATCCCATTCTTTGTCTGCCATACTTGTCGAATTATTTGTTTTAACACTCAATCGTAGGTAGACATCTTGCTAATACAAATAATCCTCCATTCTCTCTTGCAAAGGTGGTAATTTTAGCTATTGAATTTCTCAACCATCAATCTACGATAATTTTCCACTGTTCCCACTCAAACAAGGAACCCTACTTTCGTGTGACTTTATTAGCCAAATAAACCTTCATCTCTAACATGTTGTTAGCAATTAAATAACAGAGCAATAGAACACATAAAATATTGTATAAAAATAAATATAGAAAAGCATAAAACAAGAGAGACACGAATATACATTGTTCACCCAATTTGAGCTACGTCCATGGAGAAAAAACCGGTCCTTCCTTTATATTATCCAAAACAATGAAGGGATACAACCTACAACAAATTCATTATAACCTCCTCTTCTCTCTTACATAGTCTCTTCTATTTTTTCTCACATAGAATAATACACATCTGCATTATGATTCCCTCATATAAACTAAGAGTGGTATTCTAGGGGAAAATCCCATAAATTATCATAATTTCTACCATTTGATCTTCTACCTAATGAATGGACAAGGTTGTCTGTGAAATTATAGTATTTTACAAGGCAATTTTTTTTCTAATTTTTTCTTCATGGGCGCTTCCCTCGAACCCTGGCCAGTGGGGGGGAGGGGGCGCTCCAAAGAATCGTTTCCACTCCGCCCAATTAGGGAATGGGATAAAAAAACGATTGAAATAATAGGTCCTCTGAATTAGGAGGATAATCATGTTCCACACCCAACACTTCACAATGCCACGGGACCCCACTATATGACCAAATCACTAAGATTTTAGACCTTTGAAACTATTCACTAAGTGTGACTTCCTCCTTGAAAATATTTGGATCCAAGAAACAAGATTTGGGACATAATCTTTTATTTGTTACATCACACTTTTCTCACCTCTCTCGCTTGACAGGAATCTTGGATTGGATATTTCTTAAAGTTCTCGCAACCGATCTCTCGATGGACCTCTTTAGATATCTTTGTCTAGAGAGAGAAACCTCCTGATAGGCTTCAAGTTTGTGTTCTTACCTTCTATCGGGTGATGGATGTTATACTAGCTAAGGACAAGGTATCTCAGCTGATATTTTGAGGGGATGTTTATGAGAAGTTTGTCTCATGACATAGATAAGTGACAAAATATGACTAATGTCTCCTTTCATTGCTATCAATCGATGAAAACTTATCATAGGTATTTAAAAAACTAAGGCTTTCCTCATTTAGACTTCTGAGGAAATGCACCTAGGGAAACAAAACCTCTCGACAACACTTGCTGAGATTTTAATATTTTCAATAATTGATTGACAATCTCACCTAATCCTAAGACTCTAAAAACATCACCTCAGTCTTTGGTTATAATAATTTAAATAAATCTTGGGGCATGACACAACACCCCTACAATGTTTAATAATATATAATCATGTATTAAAACAAGCATAAGATGACTGAGGGACTAGTTTAAGCCATAAATTTATTCAATCCACACACTCATTCCCTCTTGTTTTTTCATTAATTCAATGTTTTATATGAGCACATCATGGTTCCCCTCTAGATTCATAATGATAGGATGAAAGGGAGAAAATTGATATTTTTTCAAGTAATAACAACAAATTAATAAGTTAATATGTTTACATGAAAATAAAAATGAAATCTATCCTAAAAAATCCACACATTAAGGAACCTACTCCTTTGGTAAAAGAATGTGACCTCCTGGTCATTTTGGGTTTTTATGGATGCTTGTACAACACCAATCCTACAAACAACTCCTTCAAAAATTTTGAAGTAAATTTTCCATCTCTATATGAGATGAATTTTGTGGGAACTCCATGCAACCTTATGATCTCCTTTAAGAGAACTCGAGCCACATCACTTACTAAATTAGTCGATTTCATGACCATGAAATGAGAAACTTTGCATATTTTCTCAACAACTACGATGATCACATCATGTTGTTTTAATTTCTTTGGAAGTAAGGTAATAAAGTCCATTGAAATCACCTACTATTTCCATTTTCGAATGGGAATGGGTTGTGATAAACCAGTGAGGTGCTTGCACTTAACTTTCACTTGTTAACACTCTATGCACTTGCAAATGAAATTGTCCACCTCCCTTTTCAATTTTTTCCGATAGTAAAACTTCTTGATGGATGTTAGAGTCTTTTGATATCCTGGTTGGCCATAATATGTTCTTGTACAAAACTCCTACAATATCAACCTTAGTAAATTGTTATCATTTGGCATAGAGCTTATGTTCTTCAATTGAATCATCTATTCTTCTTAGAGGAAATATTATTTGTCCTTTTCACCCTTGGAGTCTTGTAGCTTTTCCTTAATTTACTGATACGTTTCAACATGCTTCCCCACATTTTTTATTTTTTTCTTCAAGGTAATTTCCATAAGAACTGATGGCCACTACATGGCATAATTGTACTATCTTATTTAGTGCATCAACAACTCAATTTCCTTGTCGTTTATATACTTAATTTGAAAATCAATTTTGCTAAGTGTGGCAAACCACGTAGCTTGCCTAACATTTAATTTAGGTCGATCAAATAAATACCTCACCCCTCCATGATTTTCATTAAAATAAATCCCCTACCAAGAAGATAATACCTCCACATTTTTAATGCGTGGATGATGGTAACTAAATCCAAGTTATGAGTTACATAGTTTTTCTCATGTTTATTTAACTTTCATGATTCATAATAAAACACTTCACATTCCTGCATTAATACTCCGCCAAGTCCCTCTTTCCAGGAATTTGTGTACACCAAAAAAGCCTTATCTAAATATATTATTCTCAGTATTGGTGCATTCCTGAGAAATTACTTCATCTAATCCAAGCTTGTTGCACACTAAATTGTGCATTCAAACTTCTTTACTTTCTTTTCCAATGTTGTGTTTGGATAACCAACCTTGGATAATTTTCTAATGAATATCCTATAGTATCCTGTCAATCCCATAAAGGACCTAATTTCAACCACATTCTTTAGTGTTGGCCACTCCGTGATTGCCCTATTATTCTCCAAATCAATAGTTACTCAGTCCTTTGAGATAATATGTCCTAAATAATGGACTTGTGACTAGAAGAAGTGACATTTACTAATATTTTCATAAAGTTTATATTCTCTTAGCAGTTTTAACATTATGTTCAAATTCTCTTTGTGCTAACTGTTGGTCTTTGAATAAAATAATATATTATCGAACAAGACCACAAAAAAATTATACAAGTAAGGGTGTAGCACATTATTCACAAGACACATAAAAGTTAGAAGCGTATTGGTAGGCCCAATGGGTATTACCACAAACATAAAATACCTCATCCAGAAAGTTGTTTTACAAATATAATCATCCTTAGTGTGCACCTGATGGTATCCATATATTAAACTGATCTTTGAAAATACTATTGCTTCTCTTAATTGATCAAATAGATCATCAATGTATGGGAAAGGATACTTGTTTAATGGTTAATTTGTTTAATTTCTTGTAATCAATGCATAACCTGATGGTGCCATATTTATTTTTCACAAATAATATTGGTTCACCCCATGGAGACACAGTTGGGCTTATGTAGCCTTTTTGCAACATCTCCTTGAACTATAACATCAACTCAATTAATTCTAGAGTGCTTTTTCTCTATGTGGCATTGGATGTTGCAGTTGTTCCTCGTAACAATTCAACAGAAAAATCCACCTCTCTGTAAGGAGGAAAACTTGGCATCTCTTCAATAAAGACATATTGAAATTTATTTAGAATGGGATGATTGATAACAAAGCTTTGACCATCACATTTATCATTGTTGTTGTCATTAATTTGAAAAAAAAAAAAAATGCATCCCTTTGTGCAATTTCTTTTGGCTTGCATTGTTGTAATTAACCTCACTGATATGTGCTGTAATTTTCCCTTCAATATCCTTCTTTCTCCAGACTCATATACCTTGATGTGATGCACATATAGTAAACACATTCCCAAAAGTGTGTTGTAAGCCCCCAATGGAAATACAAAAAGATTGTAATTGTTGGCATGCCACTTAGCTCAAATGAGCATGATTTTACCTAATTCTCCACTCTTTTCTTTGCCCCCATGACTAATTTAAATAACCACGATTCTTAATGTCATTTATTAGCTAGTTGGAACTGCTCCTGGATTTCTAGGCTAACATAGCTACAGTTAGATCCCAGGTTAATTAATATGGAAATGGTTATGTTGTGAATCTCAAGTTCCATCTCAATTATGGAAGCCTGATGGTCGACTTGCCTGTTATCTACTGATGTGTACATCTTGGGCGTCCTTTGAGCTATGCCCACCATGGTGTGGCCTTCTTGAGCATTGTAAAGTTGAGGCACAACATCCATCTACTATGGACAATCTCTCTTGTGGTGGTTTTCCCTACATGTCAAACATTTCAATGGTTCCCTCGCATCACCTCTACTCTTTCCTCCAACAAGTAGATTTGCACACCTCTTTCAGCATAGTTAAATTTTGACTATGGTTGGGCTTGGTTGGATGATGTCACACCTTCCCTATTTCCTATAGCTTGTGGCCTCTCTTATTTCTTATGACATTTTCCCTTTATTTTATTGCTTCCCTTAGCATTCCAATCACTCCTCAAGATAGGCCTACACCTTGACTACTCATAGAAATGTTTTAGCTTCGTAATTGCATCATCTGATGTTTGTGGATCATCAAATTCAATTTTTCCTTTAAATGACTAGAGCAACCCATTGATAAACCTCTAAACTTTTCCCTCACATATTTGAGATAAGACATGTATCTCAACAGTTCTAGAGACTTGGTGGTGTACTCCACGTTTGACATCTGTCTAATTCTGACATATCCAAAATCCATTTCATTGTTGTCCTTTGCCTTGCTATATTTGCACACCCCTTTTTAGAATAATTAACTTTTGACTATGGTTGGTTTTGGTTGGTTGATGTCTCATGTTCCCTCTTTCCTATAGCTTATGTCCTCCCTTCTTTCTTATGACATTTTCCCTTATTTTTGGTGTTGTCGTCAACCTTCCAATCACTCTTGAACATAGGTCTTCAACTTAAATATTCATAGAAATGTTTTATATTTATAATTGCATCATCTAATGTTTGTGGTTCATCAAAATCAATTCAGTCTATAAATGACAGACACAGCCCGTTGATAAGCCTATGAATCTTTGTCTTCACATATTTGAGATAAGGCATGTATCTCAATAGTTTGAGAAACTTGGTGGAGTACTCCTCGTCTGATCTGTCCCATTTTGACATCATTAAAATCCTTTTCCTTGCTATCAAAATATCTATTTAACAAGTATGTGATCGTGAAATACTTTTCAAATTCTTTCCATTGTAGCTCCTCTTCAATTATATTTTTCACATTTTTCATCTATTCCTACCAAATATATGGAATTCCTTTTAAGTTGAAGCTAGCTACTTTTTCCTTCTTAGTCTCCAAATAACTATGGATTCTAAAAAAAGTCATCCCAAGGAGCCATGCTCTAGCATCTTGTGTGGGAGGTTTAGCTTTCTTGAATTCCTTTGGTATATTGTAACAACCCTAGTGAAAATTCCATGTAATAAAAGTTAATAAAGGACAAATAATAGCCACCGTTGATGGGACACTTATTCCAAGCTGAATGTTGGGCAAGACATCCTAGTTTGGGTGTTCATTTGGTTTGTTATGGCTAAGGAAATTGGTAAAGGAAATAGCTAAGGATTTGGAAAAGCAAAATGGAATTTTTGGCACATTTATTTATGAAAATAACGGAAATAAGGAAAAAGGGAAGCTGAAAGGTCACAAGTTGCATGTGAGGAGGAAAATGAAGGAAAATAATGGAAAATGAAGAAAATATAGGCCTAATTTATACAAAGGCTTCTGAGGATCAGTGGGTACCTTTTGTTAGTTCAATTTTCGAGCTCTCTCATTATTCTCTCTCTCTCTCTCTCTCTCTCTCACTCTTGAACATAGAGTTTTCTTGGAGAAATTTGGCATTCGATCAAGAAAGGAAAAGAGGGAAAAGAGCAAGGAAGGACAAAGAAAGGAAGAGCAAGATCAAGTAGCTACAAGATGATTCTTCGCAGGCATCGATTTGCATGTGTGTTTTCCTTGTTATATTTGGCGTGCATGGTATTACATTCAGTTCTTTGTTGTTATGGAATGGGTTTTTGTGGCTGTGATAGTTCTTTCATCCTATCCTTTCCATTTCCATATAGCCATGGTATGATGGGGGTTCTCATGTTTTGGTTGAGCTGGATTTACAGATGGATTCGAAGCTGAGTAAGGTGGATCTATGAATAGTAGAGCACATGGACTAGTAACCCTTGAACCTCAGTGTGTGTTGCGGTAAAGCTAGATTTTATGTTGCCTCAGTGGGCCTAGCAATCCTCGACTGGTGAATGGTGGAATATACAGTAAATCCTAGAGGTGGTTTCCCTTGATTAGGACTAGGAATCCTTGTTGGTGAATGGTAGGATATATGGTAAAGCCTATAGGGTGGTGTCTCAGTTTGGGGCCTAGTGATCCCTTGATCGAACTATGGATTACACTAAAGGCTGAGAGACTAGGAGACAAGAAAATTCCTCACGGTGTAGGTGAAGAAATCCAGTGGCATCCATGCTTGTGTTGGCCTAGTGATCTAGGATGGTTATGGTAAAGCCCGGTTTTAATTGATTAAGTTGAGGTGGTTTACCCTCAACATGCTTTGGTTGGTTCTTTTGGTTGAGTCCCACATTCGTGCTTGGAATATGGCATGAGGGTGAATGGCTGAAGAGAGAGTTTGCTAAGACATTCTATGGTTAGGTGGAACATGGTAATCCCATCCTGGGTTGGCTTTTGCATTCATTACATAAGAGGTTCTTTCCTTGAAATCTTATGTGTAAATGTATTTGTTTATATGTGGATTCTATGGATGATGTATCCTTCGTATTTTCGTTGTTATTATGTTGGTTATAAGCATGTTTTATGAGGGTGACGACGTATGGCTCTCCTCATGGTTTGATCCGTAAATGAATGAATAATGTATCTATGACTTAATATATGATAATTCTACCAATGATATAAGGGAACAATACCTCTTACTGATTCTCATAGAAGTATGAGACCCCTATGCTCAGATCTATTGTTTAAACTTGTAGATTGCATATTTGTGACATGTTTGACGAATTTTCTATCATGGCTAGTAGGGGTATAGTCAAGCTCTTTTTTAAGTTATTGTATTCGTATCATTATTCCATTATTATCTTTCTGTAATGAAGGGCACATATGCATAAAATTGGGTAAAACATCCCCTGGATGTTGGCATACAATGTTGTGGGAGTGTCCAGAGCCTCCTTTATGCATGCATGCCCATATTGAAGGAGCATCTAGGATTTTAATTATTTAAAAATTCAGTTGGTATCAGGGGCTAGTTACCTAAGTGGTTGGGTTGGCTCCTTGGAGTTATCTTGTTGATGTGGAAGGTCTATATGATATGTTTCCGTCAATTCCATTTCCTTAAGGTCACCGAGGAGGTTGGATCTAATCATAGTAGCCTCTCATCGTATGTTTACCCTGGTTCGCCAGTTTCCTAGGTAGATGTCGTATGAGGGTGTTATACAGTGGAAACATAGCCTTCGTCACCCCTTGGACTGGATGGGCTATGTGTTGGTCATGCATTCATGTCAGTTACATGTGCATTTCTTATTCTTGTGGTTTATATGCTTATTATGCATGGTGTTGGTCATGGTTGTAGTGATGTCACCATGTGAAACATGATGTTGATTATTGTGAAGTGTTTCTTCATGAGTTCATGATTGGTTACATGTTATTTATGCTTCCATATTGTCAGTATACATTTTTATGTTTTTTTTTTTCATACATGAGGTCATGGTATGTGTAGTTGATATGGTAATGCATTAATGATTGGACTCTAGCTAGAATGTTGTTTATATGTTGATACACCTATTCTTTTATATGTCCATATGTTGTTATGATTATGTTATACATGTATTATAATGATTTGGATGATCTTGTAGATGAAATATCCTCCGCAAAGTTTTCTAAGGTATGTTGGTTGATTGTGATTTGGTATAGTTGATAGAGTATGCCTTTCAGGAAAGAGATCATCATGAATAGGAAGATGGTAGACTACAAATATTATCCCTATGAATCAGATGAGTAGCATCATGTTGGGAACTCTTCTGATTTGGCAGACACATTGAGAAGCTTGAAGGAATAAATAAGGTGTTGTAAGGTGGACAATGAAAAAATCATGCAGAAACAAGAGAAACAAACAAAGCTTAATGCAATACTCCTTCAGAGTTTATCAGAATTGCAATAACATGGGCCACATTGGATCAACCATGGATAGGAGGACTAAACTAATCGGGCATATGGAAGTAGGTCTCATGGTGGTCACAGGTCAGATAGAGATTACTGGTTAGAGATGGAATATTCTTGGATACTCCAGATAGGAAAGGTGATGGATACATGTATTACTCTAGTTCTAGTTCTAAAAGACATTATGTCATCATCATTATCATCCTTACATGAGGAGTGATAGGGAATACCTTCCAGATGAGTTTAAGAAAGCAAAGCCACCTACTTTTGATGGAGACTTGATGAGATCGGAAGATGTAAAGGCTTGGATAGATAGGATGAACAAGTTCTTTGACTTGCATGAGTACATAGAAAACATGAAGGAAATAATTTCTATCTTCATCTTGAAAGGTAAATCATACATCTAGTGGGAACATGTGAAGCAGATCAGAGACACCAGGATGAAGGAATTGAGTTGGCAGGAGTTCAAGAGGATTTTCAGGAACAAGTACCTTTTAGAAAGGTACTACAATAGTAAGGCCAAGGAATTCTATGAGCTAAACATGGGATCAATGAAAAATGAAGAGTACATGACTAAGTTCCCAAAGCTATCAAGGTATGCACAATATCTTAAAGAAGAGAGGCCTAAAGTTCAGTGATCTGTCAGTGGTTTTCCATCAGTCTTTAGAGATTGGATTGAGTATGATAAAGCCCGGTCACTTGAGTAAGTTATTGGTAAATTGAAGAATTGTTAACAATAGTCAAAGCATAATAATGAATCGTAGTAAGGATTGAAACGGAAGGATAAGGATAAAGGTAAGTGTAAATGGAATTTGAAAAGAGAAAGGCCTTAGAATTCAGAAGAGAAAGGAAATGTGGCAGCACAAAAGAAGTTCAATGTAGCTAGAAATGGATATGGGTCACAATATCAGCATAGAGGTGATGGTACTAGATGGTTGGAGTGTTGTACATGTTGTAAGGAACACTTTAAAATATATTTTCCACAAAATCATGGTGGTAGGCCTCAGATATGTAGTACATAGGAGGAACATATTGTTGGGGATATTGGTTAGAGTATTACTGGCATCTATGCAACACTGGATACTAGATAGGTAGACTATCGGGAATTTATCATTGAGATGGATGGTAAGATTTGTGATCAAGTTGTTTCTATTTTGATTGTCTCTAGATCTAATTATAGTTATGTTAGTCCTCACCTGGTGGATAAGTTTGTTTTGAATAAAGAAGTGAATGCATAATCTTGGTTAGTGCAGATGACTTCAAGTACAAAGAAGCGATCTCATCATTGGGTAAGAGCTTGTGCATTTGATTTGAATGGTATGCCTACCACGACACATTTGAATGTACTACCATTGGGATGATATAGTATGTTGTTGGGCATGTATGGGTTGTATCTTCATAGAACCAAGGTGTCTTGTTATAAAAAATCAATCGAGTGCTTGGACAATAATGGGGAACCAAGAGTCTTACAAGGAAAGAAGAAAGCCACATCAGTTAGGATAGTGACAACTATACAGGAAAATTATAGTCCTAGAAAAGGGCATGTGTTATCTGTAGTCCATATCTCTAGTGACAAAGTAAGGAAGTTGAGGATACATATGTTTTGAGTAGGTACCCAATTCTACAGTAGTTTCGGGATTTCTTCCCCACATAGATTTCAAAGTTTCCACCTCATAGGGAAGTATAAGTTTCTATTGTGTTGGTACTAGGGGCAGCTCCATCATCAAAATCACCTTATAGGATGAGCACAACTAAGTTGGTAGAGTTAAATTTGCAGCTGAAGGAGATGCTTGACAAGGGATACATTAGGCCAAGTGTATCACCTTGGGGCACATAGATACTATTTGTGAATAATAAGGATGGTACTCTCAGATTGTACATTGACTACAAGTAGTTGAACAAAGTGACCATCAAGAATAGCTACATGTTACTGAGGATTGATGACTTGTTCGATCAGCTGAAGGGAGAAACAATGTTCTCACAGATTGATTTGAAATTCAGATATCATCAGGTATGCATCAATGAAGAGGACATTTAAAAGACAACTTTTCAGACCAAGAATGGGAATTATGAGTTTGTTGTAGTTCCGTTTGGTTTGAACAATTCTCCAGCTACCTTTATGTGCTTGATGAATAGTGTGTTGCATCCCTATTTGGATAAATTTGTTATTGTGTTCATTGATGACATATTGGCATATTCTAAAAATAAGGAAGAGAATGTCAATCATTTGGAAGTAGTGTTGAGGTTATTAAGAGAGCATCAATTGTATGCTAAACTCAAAAAGTGTAGTTTCTTTCAGACAGAGGTGCATTATTTAGGACATGCTGTTTAGAAGGAGGGTATAACAATAGATCCATAAAAGATAAGAGCTATCATGGAGTGGGAAGCTCCTAGAAATGTAGACGACATGAGATCCTTCATGGGGTTGGTAGGATAATATAGGATGTTCAATAGGAACTTCTCACATATTTCATATTGTACTACATCATTACAGAGGAAAGGTAAGAAGTTTGAATGTATAGAGGAGTGTGAGGCTATTTTTGAGTAGCTCAAGTAGTTGTTGACACATGTGCCAGTGTTAAATATTACAGATCCAGACAAAGGGTTTTTAGTATGTACATATGCTTGCAAGAGAGGACTTGGTGGAGTCCTTATGTAGGATGGACAGGTGGTATTCTATGAGTCATGAAAACTAAATGAGCATGAGCATAATTACTAGATGCATGATCTTGAGCTAGTAGCGATCATACATGCATTGAAGATGTGGAGACACTATCTTCTTGGAATTAGGTTTCTATTGATGAGTGATCACAATTGATTGAGATACTTGTTTGACCAACTGAATCTATATGTTAGGCAGGATAGATGGTTGAAAACGATCAATGAGTTTGATTTTGAGATCATATACATCAAAGGAAAGGAGAATAGGGTCGTAGATGCTCTTCGTAGGAGGATACATGTAAATCATATAGTACCTATGAGTTCCGATGTGATATACCTACAAGATAGGATCATGCAGGTAGGTAAATAAGATGTCAGGTATATGGATATTGTGCACAGGTTGCAACAGAGTAGAGGTGCATGTATAGGTAGTGGTACAGGTATAAGTACATGTAGTGGTATAGGTATAGGTACAGGTCCACATGATGTGGACTATTGTCTTACAATAGATGGATTGGTTAGGTTTAGAGATAGCAAATATGTGCTAGATAGAAGTGGGCTCTAGAAGGTGATCTTGAGGGAGATTCATGTGAAACCATATTCAGGTCACCCAGGATATCAAAAGATGCTAACAAAATTGAAGAAATTCCATTATTGGCCAAATTTGAAAAAGGATATAGCAAAGTTTGTGGCTAGATGTTTGGCTTGTTAGCAAGTGAAGGTAGAGTATAAGTATCCAGGTCGACTACTACAGTCGATTGCTATTCTAGAATGGAAATGGGAGATCATTTCCATGGACTTTATCATAGGTTTTTCGAGGATAGTGATCCAACATGATTCCATCAAGGTTTTAGTGGACATATTGACAGAGGTTGCGTACTTCATTCCAGTGAGGTCTACATTATCAGGGAATGATGTAGCATAATTCTTCATTAGAGATGTGGTCAAATTGCATGGAATTTTGAAGAAGGTTGTGTGAGATAGGAATGAAAAGTTCACTTCCAAGTTTTTGAAGGAGTTGTTTGCATTTTTGGGCATAGAGTTGGCCTTTAGTACAACATATCATCTGTGGACAAATGGAAAGACATAGAGGGTCAACACAATATTGGAGGACATGTTGAGGATGTATATGATGCATCAGAAATTAAATTGGGAAGAGTATCTTCCGCTGGTAGAGTTCGGTTACAAAAATGGGTCTCATGAATCCTTGAGTATGAGTCTATTTGAATAATTGTATGGGTGAAGTTGCAATACTCCTATCAGTTAGAGTGATCCAATGAATAGGGTGTTGATTCAACAGGACGTGTTAGAAGACATGGAGTGGGAAATGTAGGTAATCAAGAAGAATTTAAAAGAAACACATGATAGGAAGAATAGCTATGAAAATTAGAGTAGGTTTCTCAAGGAGTTCCAAGTTCGGGAACATGTGTATTTTCACATCAAACCGAAGAAGAGCTCCTTGCAAATTGGATCATGTGCCAAGATGGCACCACGGTTTTGTGGAACTTTCACAATCATTGAGAGGATTGAGCCAATAGCATATCAACTTACACGACCTCTGAAAATAAAATTCGATGATGTTTTCCATGTTCCAATTCTTAAGAAGTATGTTAAAGATGGTGATCATGTGATTGACAGGTCTATATTGCAGGTGGAGCAAAATGGAGAATTCCAGATGGAGCCTCAGTGTATCTTGCAGAAAAAGGTGATCATGCTCCAGAACCGAGAAATCAAGTAGGTTAAAGTGGAATGGAAGAAATTTGGTCCCAATGAAGTTACATGGGAGATGGTGGATCAGACATGGGCTATGTATCCTTAATTTTTTTCAGTTTAGCAAAGATGTTTTGGTCTGATGTTTAGTATATGTTTTGGCATATGTTTCGGTGTGATGTTTTAGTATATGTACATATGTATATGGATGTAAATATCGCCATGAGATATGTTATAAATATCTAATAAGCGTTATGAGTGTCATGTCAATATAGTTTTCATGTTATTATATTTTCATGTTGGTCTAACTTTTCGCAGAATGATCATTGTAAATATTACATCGAGCTATGTTATAAAGATCCATGGGTAGTATGTTTTCTTTTTGGTAGTCTTTCTAAGGTATAGGTGTGGTTGAACACCGAGGATGGTGTCACCCAAGGGGGAGGGTTCTCTAACAACCCTAGTGAAAATTCCACGTAATAAAAGTTAATAAAGGAAAAATAATAACCACCGTTGATGGGAAACTTATTCCAAGGTCAATGTTGGGAAGGACATCCTAGTGTGGGTGTTCATTTGGTTTATTATGGCTAAGGAATTTGGAAAAGGAAATGGTTAAGGCTTTGGAAAGGCAAAATGGAATTTTTGGCACATTTATTTATGAAAATAATGGAAATTAGGAGGTGAAAGGTCACAGGTTGCATATGAGGTGGAAAATGAAGAAAATAGAGGCCTAATTGATAAAAATTATTTTGAGTATCAGTGGGTACCTTTTGTGAGTTCAATTTTGGATTTGTCTCATTATTCTCTCTCTCTCTCTCACTCTTGGACACTTAGATTTTTCTTGGAGCACTTTGGAATTGGATCAAGAAAGGAAAAGAAGGCAAGAGGAATGAAGGATAAAGTAATGAAGAGCAGGATCAAGCAGCTACAGTAGAATTATTTGCAGGTATAGATTTGCATGTGTGTTTTTCTTGCTAGATTTTGCATGCATGGTATTACATGTGGTTCTTCGTTGTTATGGCATGGATTTTTCCAGGTGTGAAAGACTTTTCAGTCTAGCCTTTCCATTTCGAGATAGCCATGGTGTGATGGGTGTTCTCATGATTTGATTGAGCTGGATTGCCGGATGGATTCAAAGTCGAGTGAGGTGGATATATGAATAGTATAATACATGGCTTAGTAACCCCTGAACCAGACTATGGGTTGCAGTAAATTTGGATTTTGTGCTTCCTCGGTGGGCCTAGGAATCCTCAACCAGTGAATGGCAGGATATACCATAAATCCTAGAGGTGGTTGCCCTTAATTAAGCCTTGGAATCCTTGTCAGTGGATCACAGGATATATGCTAAACCCTAGAGGATGATGTCTTGGTTTAGGGCCTCGTGTTGGCTAGATTAGACTGTGGATTACGGTCAAGGTTGAGAGACTAGGATACAGGAAAATTCATCATGGTGTAGGTGGAGAAATCCGATGGCATCCAACCTTGTGTTGGCCTAGTGATCCAGGATGGATTACGGTAAAGCCTAGTTTCTGTTGATGAGGGTGAGGTTTTTTAGCCTTGGCATGCCTTAATTGGTTCTTTTTCTTTAGTCCCACATTCATGCTTGGAATATGGAATGGAGGTGAATGGTTGAAGAGAGAATTGGCTTAGTCATTCTATGGTTGGGTGGATCATGGTAGTCCCATCCTAGGGAGGTTTTTACATTCATTAAATAATATTTTCTTTCCTTGAAATATTATGTGTAAATGTACTGGTTTATATGTATATTATATGGCTGATGTATCCTTGGAATTTTTGTTGTTATTATGTTGGTTATAAGCATATTTTATGACAATGATGATGTATGACTCTCCTCATGTTTATATTTGTAAATTAATGAACAATGTATCTGTGACATAATATATGATAATGTAGCTAATGATATAAGGGAACAATGCTTCTTAGCGGTTCTCAGAAAAGTATGAGACCCCTATGCTCATATATGTTATTTACACCTGTAAATTACATATTTGTGACATGTTTGAAAAAATTCTTATCATGAATAGTAGGGGTCTAGTCAAGCTCTTGTTCCAGTTATTACATTTGTATAATTATCATATTTTTATCTTTCTGTTTGGAAGGTGTCATTTAGTTCTGGGCAGTGACCTAGGCTTTGGGCCTAAAAAAGTGGCTCAAATCCTAGGGACGCAAGCATAACAATGGGAAGAAAAGTCCCTGGATGTTGACATCCCGTCCTTTGGGAGAATTCAGAGCCTCTTGGATGAATGCATGCCCATATTGAGGGAGCTTCTAGGAGTTTAATGGTTTGAAACTTCAGTTGGTCTCAGGGCCTAGTTACCTAAGTGCTTGGGTTGGCTCCTGGGAGTTTTTTTGTTGATGTGGAAGGTCGATATGATATGTTTCCATCGATTCCATTTCAATAAGGTCACCCAAGAGGTTGAATCCAATCATAGTGGCTGCTCATCACATGTTTACCCCTGTTGGTTGGTTACTTGGGTAGATGTGGGATGAGGGTGTTACATATATACTCCTTCTCCTTCCATTTTTCATGGTGATGATGATGATGTTTATGAGTGTCATTGGATCATTTCCTATGGTGGCTTGTCCTCTTTCAAGGGTGTCTAATTTTCTACTTCCCCTTATGGTGTCCTCACTTGCAAACATTTTCCTATTCTAAATCTTCTTTCATATGCTCCATTAGTATTTTCTTCTTATTTAGTGAAACTTTTCTAACCTCTATGGTTTTCTCCCAACTCATGTTTTTCTCATTTATAATTATGTGAGTCTTTGTAGTATAACTACATTTTCTTATGCTTGCCTCTTGTGCCTTGACAATTCTTTCATTTTCATCCTTAGAGCTCCGTATTTCATCACTTAAGCTTCTTAGTTTGTCCATCCAATAGGGAGAACTTTCCTCTCCTCTCTCTGATATTGATTCTTCCTCTTCATATCTATATTGTTACCCATCAGTGTTGTATTGCACCATTTTGGTCCTCATCTCTTCTAGCCTATAGTTTCATCCTTTCTGTTATCATACATAAACATAACTTTTAGAATAAAAAAAATTCCATCACATAACAAAATCATGACCTTGGATTGTTAATAAGAGTCTGTTGATCTAGGGCTAGCTAAAATAATACACTTCAATTATACACTTCAAGTTAGTACATTAATGTCAATAAGAGCGTATAAATCATTGACATCATGCCACATGCATAAATCATAATGGAACTACCTAAAGAAACACATACATCAAATCCATGCAACCATCAATTTTTTATCACCTATGACACCGATCTAAGGCTTCATTTGGTCTCCTAAGGTCTAGTGTCAAACCTTTGATCTGATACCACTTTGTAGACATAACCCGTTACCACCCATAGACCTCTATAAGGGTGAAAGGAGGCATGTTACAATGTTGATCCAACCTCCAAGGTATGGTTATCGAGATGGGGTATAAAATTGTTTCTCTTTTTGAAAGTTTTCAAAACATAAAACCAATAATTCCATTGCATTCGTCTCGGTGAGACCCTTCGAGCCATATAAAATTTTCCTCAATCTGATTCCCAAATTGAAATTTATGTCCCTTTTAAAATATGGCCTCTTAGACTCAGTCATGTCATCCTAGCATGCCATGTGGCACCCATGTGGCCATCTACAAGAGTGTCATGTCATCCTTCATGGTTGGTATTGTGGCATTGTAACATAAGCCTAGGCTTAAACCCCAACAAGCTTATTAATTCCTTCACATGAATTCTCTAATGGTTGGGAAGTGGGGCATAACGCTTTTTGAATTTATATATGTGAGAATTTTCCATCTACAAGGGGTATGTCATCATTCATCCCCCATCCCTCCGTACTTTGACAAAGTCTCGAGTTTATCAATGGATAGTGATTCAATGAGTTCTTTACAACTTCCACCAATGTTCCATCTATCAGCCTCCATTGACATTGGCCACCACATTATGCACATACTTCAGTTATCATCGGTGGCTTCATGCTCCATGATGAAAACCTTGTCATCACTTGGAAAAGATAATCTATGCCCCGACCTCCATATTTAGGTCATTTCCCTTACTACATCCAGTACCTCAAATTTGGTGGCCTGGTTCCAATTATTTTCCAACAAATGCAAAAATACTACTACCTATTGACTCTTGTTTTTCATCCCCCTTATCACTATAAAAAATTCTAGGCCATATTATGAGATTAATTAATTAGACATCATGCTGAAATCACTCAATGCGCATGAACACATCCAGAAGTTCCATGTGTTAATTTCCTTTGGCTCCTTTAGACCTGTCAAAGAGTCGAATTGAGATTCTAGGTGTTATTCCATGTAAGCACCATGTGACCCATTATCCATGTCATTGACCTACGTTGCATTGGGGTCCCACCAAAGGCTTTACTTGCCTACAGAATTAGTTTCTTAATATGAGATATTTGGGGTCATCCAATAGCTCTGGTGCTTTAATTGAAAACCAATTTCAGACACCACCTTTTGTTTTGCATTAATTCTCCATCATCAATTCATGATTTAACCCTATTGCTAGCCTTAGGTATTTTCTCCATTCAATGCTTGGTTATAGCACCTGATTGTATGGTACCACTAGCTTAAGTCAAGCCCCTCCGGGAAAGCAACTTATATATATATATATATAAGAGAGAGAGAGAGAGAGATACACACATATATCTTTTCTTATATACATGTGTTGCACTGAAAGACCTCCCTTGAAGTCAATATAGGCTTGGCCACCATCCATACAAATATAGATATGTATGTATGTATGTATGTATGTACATATATATCTATATATATATATATATATATATATATATATATATATATATATATATATATATATATATATATATATATATATATAGATATATATATATTATATATAGATATATATATATATATATATATATATATATATATATATATATATATATATAGATAGATAGATATACATACATACATACATACATACATACATACATACATACATACATACATATATATATATATATATATATATATATATATATATATATATATAGATATATAGATATATAGATATGTTCATATACATTCATACACATGGCTATATATGTAAATGAAAAACATGTTATGTCTTCTGAGCTTCCGCCTTTGCTAGCATATATGCATAAACTAACTAAACATGATTGTGGTTGAACCATGGACTCTCCTTCTTAATCTTAAACAATAATACAAAGAACTATTATACAAATTGCTTCACATTAGATCTAAGAAATATTTATTTAAATAGGGATTTAACCACTCCCTTCAAACTCAAGACATTTAGGTCATTAACCAACTTCAAACAAACAAAGAATTCATGTGCCATGAACTAGAACTTATTCTCAAGCAACAAAAGTATTTAAACCCATCAAACCATGCAAGAAATAATCATTTCTTAATGCTAATATAAACAAGCTATCAACATTGTAGGTAACATGTAACATTCAATTCAAAGCAGTAAAAATAAACATTAACATACCCATCATTCAGGATTTAACCATTCCTCCACAGTTGCACAAAATCTAGCATTATCCATTCACACAAGAGTTCAACATTCCTCAACATTAACATAGAAATTAAACCAACACACTAAACACATGCTTAACATTTAAATGTACAATAGCTAGAGTAAGTAATTATCAAATGAGTTTGGCTACTGAGATTGGGACTATGATTTTCCACCCAACCTTAGATTGGACTACACCAAGGCCTTTCTTGCAACCAATCACCCCTGATTTAGATTCCATAGTTTTAGGAGGATTGGTTGAAACATCAAAAACCAAACCTGCTAGATGAAATAAGGAATCTAGACGTTACACTACCTCTTCCCCATTAGAGACAATTTGAGCTCTAAAATGGGCCTTGTAAGGAATATTATGAAATAATAGTGGAAATAATAAAATAACATTAAATTACATCATTAAAGTGTACAAGGAAAAAGAGAAAAATACCTTTTCAAATCTCATTTTCAACTTATCTCCCTACTCTTTTAATCAAATTTCGAGTGGGAGCACTTGTTGGATGAAAAAATTAATTCCTCATCTAAGGAGTACCCATGTTGCATATTTTCGATCGACCTTTCTACATGAGAAATGAGAAATACATGAAAAAACGTTATTGCAATAACATTTTTCATGTATTTCCTATTTTTTGTGTAGCAGGGTCCATCGAAAGTATGTAACATGGGTACTCCTTGGATGAGGAATTAAATTGTATGCCCACCAAGTGCTTCTACTTGAAAATTGAGTAAAATCGTAGGGAGATAAGTTGAATATACGAGTTGAAAAATTAGTGGTTTTTATTTTTTTATTTTTTTATTTTTTACGATTTTACTCCAAAAATAGTGAATCATACCCCATGGTTGACATCGTCATATTGAATTATATTGGTTCTTATAAATTTTAGATTTGTTTTACAATTTTGTTTTCAGGCCCAGTTTAGACGTTAAAATTTCTCTAATGCACCAACTAGGTAATTTTGGAGATGCGAAAGGGAAACAAAAGGATTCTCCACCTCCACCCACTAGTTATTCTTTCCAATAACTAAGATAGGGATTCCAAAGTCCTTCAAATCTCCATCCACTAGCCAAACAAGGGAGTCGAGCTGCCCAAACACATCCATCCTTAGTGGCATAAGGGAATCCATAGGTAAACACCTCCACCCTTAACAACACAAGGGAATCCATAGGTAAACACCTCTACCCTTAAATAAACAAGGGATTTTAGAGTCTCAACACCTCAAGCATGAAATAAATAATGGAGTCCAGAGGCTTAGCGCCACCACGCTTTAATAAAAAAAGGTAGTTCGTAGGCTCATCACCTCCCCCCTCTATCACAAACACACACAATGGTTACAAAAAACCTTGGGAATCCATAAAACACTACAAGAAACCAGGAAACAAGAAAGGAAGCTTCAAATCTCTCCTTACCAAGAATCATAGAGACAAGCCTCAACACCAGCTATCAAGGGAATCCAGAGACTAAACCATCTCCACCCTCTAGGTAAACAAGGAATCCAAGGACTACTACTCTCACTTGAGAGATATTTTTATAGACTTCCGATGCTCAACTGAATCAATTATTTTCTCTTCCATTGCTGTAGCAATGCCCAAGATTTTTGTTTTCCTCTATGGTGCTCAAACCTCTTCTTTTTTTGTAGCTATGCTACTTCTCCCATTGCAAAGATATTTCCTTTGATACCCACCTTTGTTTCTTATGGTCCCCTACATGCCTCCCTAATGCTTCTGTCTATTGGTTGTGGGAATGTTGTTCTTGTCAGCTTCCTATTCCACTTCTCTTTCATGAATGTATCCTATCAAACCTATGAATGGGACCGATATCTTTTTTTTGTCCTATTTTTCTAAATATCATTTTGAAACAACACATGATCTTGTCCTTCTTGTGTTCATTTTGAGATAATTAGCAAAATCAACCCATTAAGTCTCACTTTCCAACCCCCCATGGCTACATAAAACAACTCTACTTCTTTCTAATCCTAGTCAACCTCCTTCCTCAAAATATGGAATTTGTGTCTCAATTCTTAGGATTGCTTTCTTCATTTATTAGAATTATATGATACAACATTTAAAATGATGGGGTATTACCTAGCCGTTGTAATAATTTCAGATTGGGATAGAAGTTTCCTTGAGATTTTCTGTCCAACCAATGGTATCTCATGGATACCAAGTTGAAAAAATCAAGTTCCTTTCATCCCTAATCATATGGATAAACATAAGTGCTGAAGAGGGTGATTGTGCATATCTTTCACATGTACAACTCCAAGCATCCACATATATGACATGAAATCCTTCGATATATGTAACATATCTATAACATAGCCCTCTACAAGTCTATTGGGCACAATGCTTTTCAAGTGTGCCTAGCGTTCCAACCATTGGCCCCAATCGATGTTGTTATGCCAATTACGTCTTCAATGATAGATTTCTCTCGTGCTTAGGTCGAGGAGGAGAGGACAATTTTTTCTTTTTAACAAATCCAAAACCTCCTACAATATGTCCATGATATCCTATAGAGATCTAATGAAAAGTACAAGTAGCGACATGAAAAACATAAGGTTCCACCAATGTTTTAGTTCATGATAAGGTGTGGTTGCGTTTACAAAAATAGTGCTTCACAAGCACACATATGAAGTTTAGACCACTCCAATAGGGGCCTTACACAATCATAAAGGCTATGAGAGAAAATGATTTCAAATTGAGCATTCTCCCTTTCCTTGGCCCATACACATTATTTAAAGTTGATATGTTTCAACCACATTTACCACCTTTTTTGTACATCTAAAAGGAAACTGAGCAATTGGCATCCATAGAATTCAATCCTAAATACATTTAATAGGCTATAGTGGATCAGATCATGGAACCACTTACAACTCTATTGAGTCATTAAATCAAGGAAACTAGTTCACCAACGAATGTGGTTCACAAGGCGAAATATTTAGTAGAATTTGCCCCTCTGATAAGGGAACTTAACACAATGGATAAGAGTTCTTCCGAATGATGGTGGATTTATCTAGGTGGATATTTGGGGCCACCCACCTCTTAGACTGTCTCAATTCTATATCTTCTTGGCAATTTTTCTATGATTTTTGCATCCTAAATTTCCAAGGCTATTTTGAGGCCCCAAAATGATGTGTTTTTTCAATTCAAGGGTCAAGGGTTTTCCATGGAATTTTCTGGCCCCAATTGAAAGTTGAAATCCTTATATAGTTCTTTCCAAGGAAAATTTTAAGGATGAAAAAAATTCTTGAAGTTTAAAAACATTGGCGAATCTCACTAATCCCTAATACACAAACTATAAAATGTTTATTGATATATTTGCAAAATTATTCGAATTTATAATGATTTTATGTATAGTCTCTATATGATGTTGGCAATTTTTAAGTTAAAATAATTTATATTCCAAAATTTATGTGAATCATCTTTTATAAAAATTGGAAATTGGCAAATCTTTTTTGTTGAAAAATTATGGAAAACTAGCCCATTGGGCAAATATTAGCCCATAAAATTTTCCATGGACTTCTTTCCAATGAGCTATCATGCACCAAAATGAATATTGTATGCACATGTTGCATCCTTGAGAAGTTGATGTATCAAATAACTACCTCTAGACCCACAAACTTTTGAGTGTTCCATCTCCTAGCATTAGGCTTTTGGACCTATATATTTTTCTTTTTCTTTTTAAAGGCCATTCTTTCAACCCCTTGTAACAACTTTTATAAAAGCTCATAGTCGTCATCTCCCTTTTTTAGGAGATAACTACCACCATTCTAACAAGTTTGTGTTCTACAATATTCTACTATTTAATTTCTTAATAGAAGTTGGGTTTTCACCATATTTTTATAATATGTGCTATATTTCTCTTTATATGCTCTATTTACAATCTTTCATTTCATTCCTTGTACAACCTATATCAACCATTTTTTTACAATCTCCTATAATTGTGGATGAGCTAACCAAAAACATTCAAATCTAAACAGTTTGTTTTTCACGATAGGTGAAATGATTATTTATAAATTAATGGTCTAGTGATATAGGTCATTACTTGATATAGTGTAGGCTTCCAGGAATATATCCCAAGCTAGGACACTTTCCAATATCAATACTTTTTCAATGTAGAAGAATTCTTTTGGGCACCTTCTCCTGGATTTTTCTAGGCAAAAGTGGCATTAATTGTGCTGAGGTCTAATAGCTAATTTTATAGCATAATATCTCCATATGCCTCCTTTCTCTCATAGGGATTTAATAACATTTAAGTATCCCCTAAGTATCCAAAAAGAATCTACTATGAGGACCTTGAGTTGATTGATGGTTATCAAAAGGTGTGATTTATCTTTAGGCAATGTGGATGCGTATATATTTGATATGAAGTGGGTTTAATTTAATCCTATGACACAAAACATAAATGTTGAAACTATGTAGGTGGCATACATGTATAAAATAGTAACTTCTTTTGAACTCTAGAAAATGAAAATCCTCCCCCACTTTTCCTTTTCCATCAATAATTATGGATTGATAACCTCTTCCAATTTTGAAGATATCACTTTATATCGAATCATTTGAGCATTTGCTTTTTCGAATCATAACAAAATATCCTTGATATGAGAGACACTTAGCTTTGATGAGCCTTTGCTTCCCATTATAACTAAGGCCCCTTATATCCCAGACAATGAATTTCATTAAGTATGTGGGTTGGTGGAGGGGAATACCTCGAAGATTAACATAATGCAACCATAGCTAAATAGTGTTTATCTTATCGCTTCTAAAATTTGTTGATTTATCTTCCTTCATTTATTTATCTTCCTCTTTGTGTGGTTTGGGGAACTATTTAAAGGGATTCATTTGAAAACCAAGGTTAGCATTAGAAGTTTTCATAATTATGGATTCCTTCTAGGCTTGGAAATGAGATTTTATGTATGATTTTCTAAGGATTTTTACATGGTGTTTAGAGATGGAATTAGGATCCTTTACTTTCTAGGATTTGGCTATACTTGGTATATTAAGGAGTCAATATTAATATCATTAATTTCCTCTTTGTCCTGATTTGTTTCCTAATCAAACATAATAATTTCTTGGAGGATTATATCGTGAGAAACATTAAGATTAGAGTGGATCATGTTTGAGTCAGAATGGGGAGATTGAGAAGAACTTGGGCCTTGCATATCCAAATTAGCAGGAGGTGGGGGGTTATGTAATACTATTGTACATATTACGTTATGAATTTTACATTTAATTGTTGGATAGAAAGTTAAAAGAGAAATGACATGTTATGTGGATGTAAATATTTATTTTGAAATATCGAAGAATAAATTGGTTTGATATGTTAATATTATTGAAAATGTGTTGAAGATCATCATGCGAGGTTTAACTCCTAACTTTCAGGAAAACAATTTGAAATCAGTTATGCCTAGAAGGGGGAAGGAAGAAAAGAAAGGGAAGATCCGCCTTTTGCCATTATTCAACAAAATTTGGTAGATATATACCATCAGAAGATTTCATAACTAGAGATAGATTTGATGAGGTAGAACCTGTATAAGAGAACTATGAGAGATAAAATTAGTTTCTTTGAGAATAAGACTAGTGGAAGAGAACGACTAGTTTTAAACCCAGAGGATTACCAAGAGACTACTAAAGGGTTCGAGAGGTGAATTGCATTAAATATTTTTGAGCTTTTTTCTTGGCAGGGAGGAGTGAAGCTTAGGGGGAACCAGTTATAAAAGATAGTTAGTAGTTGGGAGGAATGTGGGAGCCTTTATCATATTTGTAGGAAGCCCTAGGTAAGTTTATGAATGGTTTTAGAATTGTTAGAAGTGAATGAATGTTATTAATATTAATATGTTGATTGGTTATTCTTGAAGAAGAATATATGTAGAGTAGGATTTCCTATTTTGGTTTTGAGTAGGAACAGATAGATAAGGAATTTGTGTATATTTCTTTTGTTTCCTATGTGCGTTAGAATAATTAACTGAGTAAATTTTATGATTCTTTCTAAAAAAAGGAATTGTTTTCCATGAATTTATGTGTGGAATAACATGTTGCAGGAAAGAAAGAAGTATTGGAACTAAATATTTATCCTGATAATGAAATGGAGACTTCAAACTAAGTGTTTCCTAGAAATCATTCTATAGGAAGTATGAATAAATATTCTAGATAGAAAGATACTATTATGAATTTATATTCTATGTTGAATATTTTGTAGGACAAGTATACTATGAACATGAACATGTTGTTATTTTTTTATATGTTTCATAGCTTGACATATTGGAAGTGGAACACCATGTTGACAAAATTAATAAACAAAAAAATTATGCCCACGTTAGCCAAGAAGACCTTATCAAGCCTAAAACCCTGATATCTGGTTTAACTTAGGCAGTCCTGAGAAATATTAAAAACAGGGCCTAAAAAGGTCCTTGTAGATTCCCATGACAAGAATCCTCCACATCTCTGTCCTAGTTTGGAATTTGTAGGAAAAAAAAGAAAAATAAAATTAGTATAATAGTTTTAATAATTATACCAATGATAGTTTTTTTTCAAGATAAATTGAAAGGGCTACTTATATAAGACTAGCATGAAAACTACTAGCAATTTCGCAGTAATTATACGAGTTATTATCTACAACAAATAGAGAAAAAACATACATTAATAGAATTCAAACCCTAAATAAATGATTCAGTTACATGAATCTATGTAATGAAACAATATATCTATATATATATATATATATATATATATATATATATATATATATATATATATATATTCAAAAATAACATAATGTTTATGGTCTAGCTCTACAAGTCTGACCATAAGTAATGTAAAAGACTAATAAAAATATGCATGCATATGTTAATGTTACAAGTAATCACAAAAGTCCCAAGAAAGGGCTCTATCTTTCCTTTCTGAAATTTTTTTATAGAGTATATTCTTGGTCGAGCCGACAAAGGCCATTTATTCTATGTAGAAAAAACATATGTCAAAGGGTAATGAAGGAATAACACTTGATTTATTTAAAAGAAAATATAAATATTACAATGGTTGGTTATAACCATAAGCATATGTATAAGTATATTTTTAACACTTTCGATGAAAGCATAAACCAAAAAGGGTGGCTATGCTTATAGAGGGTTTCTGTGTAGAAACCGTAGAAACTCTAGAACCCAACAATTCTTCTAGTATGCCAAATCTTGTAATGGATTATTAAATGTAGAAGGAACAACAAGCAAGTAATCACTTGTATGCTCGTTGAAAGAGAAGGAAAAGCTAAAAGTATTTAGCTCCTAAAGTACCCAAAATGAAAATCTATTGTAAATATCACTAACCTGTGATAAATGGGAATGAAGCCCTAGTCAAATGCCTGCAAGAAATTTTAAAAATTATTCTCGTAGTGTTGATAAGGAAACTTTATCATTAGAAAACTCTGTAATTTACCTTAAGGAGAGGAACGAGGTTCTTGTTCGACACCCTACCATGGAGGAGAAAAAATTAGTAACTAAATCATGAACTAGAAGCGATAGAAATCATTTAATGATGGTAGGGGATAGGGTTTAGAATAATTCCACCCCACCTTGAGTAAAATCGCTGAGAAACTTTTGCAGAGGATGGTAAAGTGAAACCACTTGTAAAACAAATTTCCACAACAAAAACCACGAGATGAAAAACTATGGTTAACCTATCATTCAAAAGAAAACATGTTTTAGTAAGTATAACTATGAATAATGTTATGATCAAACTCGAAATATATAGCATGTAGGTAATAAAAGAGGAAGTACCCTAAACCTTACTAGGTGGCTTCATATCAAAATTATCCAAATCATATATCAGTGGCACAATATTCCCGAGGGTGAGGCTAGGTTGAACAATGAAATCTCATAATTTAAATTCACTTAAAAACAAGAGAAAAATCCTTACCTCCTTGTAAGAAAATCATGCGAGTTGTAGAGCTTGACTCGTAGGCGGTATAAGGAAAAATGTTATTGTCGGGTGAAGGTAGGGTAGGTGTTTACCCTAACTAATTAATAATCTAAATTCACTTAAAAACAAGAGAAAAATCCTTACCTCCTTGTAAGAAAATCATGCGAGTTGTAGAGCTTGACTCGTAGGCGGTATAAGGAAAAATGTTATTGTCGGGTGAAGGTAGGGTAGGTGTTTACCCTAACTAATTAATAAATGATTAGTACTATTGATCATTCTCAATTAAGGAAAATTTTATGGGTGAAATTCATTAATTGATTATTTTTTGGACATATTCTAAAAGCATATTGACCTATTTCGTTAAAAATTTGCTTACTTTTTACATATATATAATTAAGTGAATAATATTCGCCAAAAATTTACCGATTTTAATAGTAAGTTAGAAATTTTTTTATTGAGTATTTACCTACATTCTATATATATTACATTTCAACTTAGAATAGTCACCTTTAATACTATAAATAAACACAATATTTGAATTCTTAAAAAATACCATGTTCCCAATTTCAATATTCACCACTATGACAACTCGATAGGGTTTCGACTAGGGTGTGGCATTCCAAACACATTAAACCAACCCACATGAATGAATGTCTCCCCGACAAGCATGCGAATATTCATTTCCATGAGGGATGGTTAGTACAAAATTAATATAGCTTGAAAGGACCATGGCGAGCAAAAATTAAATGAAACATTAGTTTGTAGATCAAGGAAAACTTGATTATAACCAGTCATTTATCGTTGAGGTTGGGGGAACAAATAGTGAATGAATATAGGTAGTGGCACATTAATATAAGGTAATATGCTAGAATATTACATCCATTTTGATGAGGGTCGAAGAATGTGAATAATTGTTATATATATATATATATATATATATATTCAACTAAATTAAACCCTTGGTATTCTTGCAAGGGGTAGAAACCCATATTTGAAAATGCGAGTGAACAAAAAGGGATAAAGTAACACAAGTATAGTTTAACCAAATATTTTGTGGAATTAGAAACAAGAATATGAGAAGTGTATTACAAGAACGTACATGATAATTGGTGCAATGAAAGGAGCACAATATAGGAAATACATTGCACGTGTTAATGTGAGTTATAAGATAAAAATGTGCAAACACATATTTTACAGACACAATTTAGTTCATGTATTATTAACATAATATTTTGTGTAAAAAATACAGGACATTACATGTGGTATAAGAGCAAGGTTAAAATATTGAGACCTTCATGCCAACCATGAATTCATCTGACAATGGATGTTTTGTTTTACACTAAGAAAATACAACAAACAGTAGATAAAAGAGAAACATAATGGCATAACCCCATGGAGATACTCATAGAGATAAGGAAGAAATTTATGTACGCTTGGGCCAACAAGCACAAATACCTCCTAAGAGGGAAACAAACTTCTCCATATAGTGGATACTAGGAGTAACACAAGTATTAAAGGCTCCTTATCAGATGAGTGTACCAAAACTGATGGATTTGAAGATGCAGTTGTAGGAATTATTACACAAAGGATACATTACACCCATTATGTCACCCTAGGGTACAACAATCCTATTTGTTAAGAAAAATATATGGGGCATCTAGGTTGTGTATTGATTACTACCATTTGAACAAGTTAATAACTAAAAATAATTACCCCTTACCTCGAATAGAGGAACTGTTTGACCAAGTTAAGGGAGAGACTATGTTTTCTTTTTCTAAGATAGATCTTAGAACTATTTATCACCAATTGAGAATTAAGGAGGAAGAAATACTAAAAATATCTTTCTGAACGAAGTATGGACACTATGAATACACAATGTTGCCTTCTGGACTTATGAAGGCACATACTACCTTTATCTTCTTAATGAAAAATGTATTCATAAAATTATTGGATAAGTTCCTATTAATTTTTATAGATGATAGTCTAATATAATCAAATGCCTTGGAAGAGAATAAAATACATTTGGTGATAGATCTACAAACATTATGTGAACATCAATTATACTCAAAATCAGGGAAAATTTTAGGGGCTAATATTCACATATGGGCTAATTTTCCACGTTTCTTCCAAGAAAAAGATTCACCAATTCCCATTTTTTCCTAAAAATTATTCGCCTAAATTTAATAAGAAAAAAAAAAGGTTTACCTTAAAAATCACCCAATTTTTATAAAGACTATATAAAATCATTAGAATTTTGAATATTTTTACTCAAGAATTTTATAGTTTGCATATTATGGATTAGTAAGATTCACCAAGGTTTCTAAATTTTAATATAAATTTCCATCCTTAATCCCTACTCAAAATTAAACAAATGTGAATTTTACGAAGAAAAAATACAATATCTTGGGCATGTAATCTTAAAAGAAGGGATATCAATGGATCTAGAAAAGGTAAGGGTCATTCTTGATTGGCTAGTTCCAAAATATGTGGCTGACATAACGCCACTCATGGGAATTACTAGTTACTACGTATATTGATAGAAGGATTCTCTAAGTCAACATACCCTATAACCTGCTTGGAAAAGAATGGATGAAAATTTGTGTGGATGAAATAGTGTCAGCAAGGCTTTGGTAAATTGAAATATTTATTGATTGTTTCTTTAATGCTAAAAATATAAGATCATGATAAATATTTTGAGGTATATACTAATGCATACTTGGAAGGTCTTGGAGGTGTACTTATTCATGAAGGGCATGTAGTGGCTTATGGATCCCATAAAGTAAAATAACATGAGGAAAATTATGCAGTTTATATTCTTGAATTGGAAACCATAATTGATGCACTTAAAATTTGGAGACTATCTAATTTGTAAAAAATTCACATTGATTACTAACCATGTAAACTTGGATTTCTTTTTAGCCAACCAAGAATGAATGCTAGGTAGTCCAAATGGACGGCCTTCCTAAGTGAGTATGATTTCAACATCAAACACATAAATGAGAATGAAAACAAAGTGGAAGATGCATTAGGTTGATGTTTGAAGCAAGTATATGAAGTGACAACAAGTCAACCTAAGATATATTTTTTTAAGTAGATTAAATAGGTAGCATTAATAGATCATAATTTAGTTTTATGAAGAGATGAACATTAAAACTGATCATAGAAAATGGGTTGATTATGTAATGAGTAAAAGCAGAATATGAACATAGAAGGGAAAAATTTATGTTATGAATGAAGATAAGATTAAGGGAATAATATTAGATGAACAACACAAGAAACCTCTTGTTGCTCACATGAGATACCGGAAAATGATCAAAAACCTTAAAAAATATTCTTTTTGGCCAAGGATGGAGATAGAAGTTGTTGAATACTTGGTAAGACTCTAAGAATTCCAACAGGTGAATGTAGAACACCAACACCCAGCCAAGTTACTAAACCCCCTACCTATACCAGATTGGAAACGGGAAGTAATTTCCTTAGACTTTATTTCTAGGTTACCTTGGACATGGAAGTAACATGATTCCATTATGGTTTTGCTAAGAAAACTAAGGCTTCCCATTTTATACATGTGCCCCATTTATAGAGCTCTGCAGATGGCATAAGTCTTTATGAAAGGAATTTTTAGACTTAATGGTGTGCCAAAGATGGTTATATCATAAAGAGATTTGAAATTCACCTCAAAATTTTGCAAATCATTGTTCATTAGGATTGGTACACAGTTTAACTATAGCACTACGTACCATCCATAATACGATGGGCAAATAAAAAGGATTAGTTTGATGAGGACATGATACACATGTATTTAATGAACGAACTCACAAAATGGGACGACTATCTACATTTTCTAGAGTTTTCCTACAACAATTGTTATTATGTGTCACTCAAGATGAGTCCCATTGAGACTATGGTTGGAAGTGTGAGTTTGAGTCAACTTGAGGATAGGCTAATGTTAGGGCCATATTTGTTACAAGAAATGGAAGAAATGGTGAGAAATATTAGAAAAAAATTGAATGTGGTACAGGATAGGAAAAAGAGTTATGTTGACTCCAAAATGGCACATGAAGAGTGAACATGTTATATTGAAGTATGAACAAAAAGAGCTACTTGAAATTGGGCAGCTATTCTAAATTAACCCCTCGGTTTTGTGGGAGATTTTAGATCATTGCCAGGGTAGGGATAGTGTCCTACCAACTAGCGCTATCACTCATATTAGAATTCATGCTATATTTCATGTGGATCTTTCAAAGAAATATGTACATGATCCTACTCATATAATTGATTGGAAAGTTGTATAGGTAAAACTAGAAGGAGAGTTCTAGGTCAAGACTCTACAAATTTTGGATCATAGGGAAAATACACTTCAGAATTGAGCCATCTCCAATTGTAAAGTGCAATGGAAGAAATTTGGGCCCGAAGAGGCCACTAGGGAAATGGGAGATGAAATGATGGATTCTTTTCCTATGCTTTTCCAAAGAAGAATGGAATTTGAAACACTAAGGACAAATTACTTTAATACATGATAAATTTAAAAGACAAATGACATGATATGTTGATGTAAATAATTATTTTTAAATAATAAAAGAAGAAATCATTTTGATGTATTAACATTCCCGAAAATATGTTAAAGGTGGTCATGTGATAATTAATTCCTAGGTATGAGGAACATAGTTTGAAATCACTTATTCCCAGAAGGGGGAATGAACAAAAAAGAAGATAAAATCCTCCTTTTGTCATTATTGAATAGAATTTGGTAGAGAGAGACCACTAGAAGATTTCATGACTAGAGATACGTGTCATGAGGTGGAACCTATATAAGAGAACTGTGGGAGATAAAGATAGTTGCTTTGGGAATAAGACCAGTGGGAGAGAGATACTGGATTTGAACCTAAATTATTAGTAGAATGTCGCTAAAGGGTTTAGGAGATGAATTCCATTAAATATTTTTGAGTTATTTTCTTTGACAGAGAGGTGTGAAGCTTGGGGGGAACTATCTTTAAACTATATTTCATAGTAGGGAGGAATGTGGGATACTTTATAATATTTCCGAGAATCCTTAGATAAGTATAAAAATATTATTAATATTATTATGGTTACTGATTATTCCTGAAAAAGAGTTTATGTAGACTATGCTTTCTTGTTTTGGTTCTGAGTAGGAATATATAGACATGTAATTTGTGTATATTTCTTATGTTTCCTATGAGTGTTATAATAAGTAACTCAGTATATATTATGAATATTTATTAAAAGAATAATGGTTTTTTAGGAATGTATGTGTGGAATAACATGTTGTAGGAAAGCAAGAAGTACAAGAACATAAGACTAATCTTGGTAGTGAAAGTGAGACTTGAGACTTAGAGCTTCCCATAAATAATTATACAGGGAATACGAATAAATATGCTAGATAGAAAGACAATATTATCAGACAATGTTCTCTTTTGAATATTTTAAAAGGAAATTATAAGATGAACAAGCACATGTTTATTTTTTTATATGTTACAGTCCTAATATATTGGAAGCGGGAGACCAAGTTGATAAAATTAATAACGAATAAGAAAACTATGCATAGGTTATCCAAGCATACTTTGGCAATGTTAGAACCCTAATATCTAGTCTAACTTAGGTAATCCTTGGAAATATTGATAATAAGGCCTAAAGAGGTCCTGGTGGTTTCCCATGACAGGAATCCTGGTTGCCTCTGTCCTAGTTTGAATTCGTATGTAGAAGAAAGACAAAAAATTAACAATTTTAATAATTATACTAATGATAGAGTGGAGTCAAAAGAAATTGAAAAAACCACTTATATAAAACCACGAAAACTACTAACAATTTCCCACTGATTATAAGAGTCATTATCTACAATAAATAGAGCAGAAGTGTACATTAAATATCATACAAACCCTAAAGGAATGATTGAGTTAGATACAACTACACAAACAAAAGTAATATCTATATTCAAGAATAACATAATTTCTATGGTCTAGCTCTGCAAGTATGGCCATAAGTAATGTAGAGAAAAGTGAAAACTATGGATGCATATGTTAATTTTATAGATAAGCACAAAAGTCCCAAAAGATACTTTGTCTTTTTTGTTAGAAACAAATTTATAGAATATATTCTCAGTCGCGCCAACTGAAGCCATATATTCTATGCATTAAAAAAATATGTGGAATATTAATGAAGGAATAACACTCCATTTCTTTAACAAAAAGTACAAATATTACAAAATTGAAAAAGTATAAATATTACAATTTTCGGTTATAACCATGAGCATATGTCAAAATATATTTCTAACATTTCCAATGAATACATAAAAGATAAAGGGTTACTATGGCCCTATAAAGTTTCCCACATAAACCTAGTGTCCTATAAACACTACAACCTAAAAATTCTTCTAATATGTCGAACCTAAGGAATAACAAATAAGTAAGGACTTGGATGAGCTCGACAAAAAAAGGAAAATCTCAAATCTCAATGTATTTAACTTCTAGAGCACTCAAAACAAAAATTCATCATAAATATCACTAACCTATGAGCAAAAACTCATCATAAATATCACTAACCTATGAGTAATGGGAATGAAACCCTAGGCAAATGCCTCAAGGAAATTTAAAAAAGAAATCTTGTAGCGAAGATAAGGAAATTTTAGCATTAGAAGACTTCGTAATTTACCTTGACGAGAGGAATGATGTCTTGGGTTGACATCCTGCCATGAAGGGGCAAAAATTGGTTATAAATTCTGAACTAGAAGCTAGAGAAATCGTTTAATAATACTAGCGAATAGAGCTTGGAATAATTCACGTTACATTGAGGAAAAGCACTAAGAAATTTCTGCAAAGTGGATGGTACAGTGAAACCGCTGGTTAAACAAATCACCACAACCAAAAGCCTCACATGAAAAGTGTCACGACCACAATCTATCTTATACCAAAATAAAAAAAAAAAGATTTATTACCTACCCTTACAAATCACTTGCCACCGTGATCACAAGGTATTCGGTTCATTGTCAAACATTATAAAACATTATAATTTAATGCACTTTATTTGATTCACCTGCATAAGTTATGACTTGGCATAAGGTTGGTTTCCATGCGGGTTTGCTCACGTTACACCTACCCACTCCAACACTATGCCATAGCCCTTGCCATAGTCTTAATGTATTGCAACCTTAATTATTTAACACGGCACCAGGTGGAAGGCGGATGTTAATCCAGCTCATCCATCCTGTGGCCAGGTGGAAGGAGGCCATGTGACTGCCATGTGAACGCTCAGGGTTGTACAGCTGTGGTTTCCGCGCCAACCTTCCCGCCCATACGAACGATGGTGATCGATCCGTGTAACCGAAGGGCTCAGGTTAGTCGAGAGTTTGACCTTCAGCATATAATCCACCGGGTTAATCGGCCTCAGTTCATTTGCGTCCAGAATGTGCCTCCGCTCAGCAGAGCCTCCTCCGCATCGTTCCAGTTACACCTCTCTCGCTCAGGTATGAATCTCACTGTTTAAACATTAACACACAGGTTATAGTCTTATACTCCTACGGTTCACTGTGTATTCCATTGCACCTGCGTTTATCTATTACAGTTAATGAATAGCTTATCTCCTGTGCAGGAGGGTTTGGATCTTCCAGCCTCTACTGCCTGCAGAAAGAGGGTGCTGGCCTACTGATACTCCAGGTGAGTCCTTATTCTTGCAGACGTAATTATATAAAGGATATCGAAGATTAGGTGGATTGAAGGTCTCCACAGTTCGGACGAGGCTTATGTCCTGCTATTCCTGCTTTTCTCAGGTCTTATTGTTATTTGTTCAAGCCCTTGCTGCGATTTACAGGCGGCTCTTCCCATGCCAGACCTGTATCTCGCGAAACCCTGAGGGTTCAACTTATTTGCTTACGGCTGCAAGCCATTTGTAAATTTATGTATATGGGTACTTGAATCTGAGACTAAATCTCTATTTTGAGTTGATACAATTTCATTCAGGGTTTATAAGTTTTAATAGAACCCTTATGTTCTGGACTTTAGTCCCTTTCGGTTCCTGAAGCTATTGTTATAAATGGTTTACCTGTATATTGATCATCATATGCATGGCTACGGCCTCTTAATGAATTAATCGTGTGATTTCTTTTATGTTGTCGACTATATCGAAGCTACTCTGTTCATTAGATGTTAAATTTAAAGGTTCTCATGTACAACCTGTATTGATTCTCGGGGTTTACCCACTGTCTATTACTTCAGTTTATTATAATCATGCATATGAAGTTTAATATCGATGGACTTGCCACAGTGAGGGTTTGTACTGTTTCGAACTGGTATGACCGTCGACTCTTTGGTTTGAAGTTTAATCATATGGCAAGAACTCAGGTCTATTATGAGTAGTTAGGTTCATGCATCAGATTTGGTACTCATTTCTTTACCATATTTCATATTTTCTTAATGCGGCTGTAGGGATTAAGGCTTGCATTCGGGTCGGTGAATGCAAGGCAACCCCCTTTGCCACACACACAGGGTGTTATACCCGTGACCATGATGTTTAAGCCGGTAGAGGCATAATATTAATTTCCAGTTTCCGTAGCATATTCGAATCATGTCATTAATTCTGTAAATACCTTAATGCTCTCACATTTGTAATGTTAGCCTGCATTTAATGTTAACGCACTTTCTTTGCATAGCTATTTAATACTTTGCTGTAGCTATTGCTCCCCTTACACAACTTTACATTATTCGCTATATTTTCATTCATCTCACACGGCTATATATGTTACCGGCTATGGTTATTGTTTTATTACACAGTATATAATACCTGATATGGTGAAACGTTCCGTGGGTTGAGCTATGTGCATAACGCTTACGGCCGTTCCTGTTACTCTTATTTCTCTGAGTTATTGTTTTCGTATTTCTCTGGGTTATTGTTTTATCCGAGGGCCTCGACCCTTCTTCATGGTCTTCCTAAAGTTTCGTTAAGACTTAACAGTAATGACACTGTCTAAATTTCCATTTCATAACTGTTTCTTTCATTATTACTACTGTTCTGAAGCAAGTTATTTGACTGTGCTCGTAAGCAATGGTTCGATTCTTACGTTCGTTTACTCCTAATGATTAATATTCTCAGCGGTCTCATAACCGCTTCAGGGTTTAGACCCAATCTGGCCCTTTCATTTAACCATTCTAGTCTATACTGTGACAATTTATTTCCAAGTCAGATCTGCAGATAGTTTATATGTATTAACCTATATGACAGCTCTACCATCACTGTTTAATGTTCAACAAGATTAATAATTCACTACAGCAATAACCAGATAAGAAACTTAAATACCTGAACCGGTCTGTGTGTTGTCTTCGCTTGTTACTCAAGTCAGAGTTATTTAAGAACACATACCTGTAATCTGCTATCGTCGTGCCTTCTTCAGAGAATCACCTGCAATGGTTTTGCTCTTATCCTCCCAACCTTGAGATCCACTTCACTGGATTCTCCCCCCGAGCAGTCCTGCAGGCCTACAGCCCTCAACAAGACACATGCACACCAGTGCTAGGTTATCTGGTCACTACCAGACTTAACCTTCCTCTCTGTCTGCTCTCTCCCTTGGAATCCTTCTCTCTGCCTGTTCCTCAACAGCCCAGAGGTTTTCCTCCCAAGGCTTTTCCCCTTGGGTGAGAAGCAGTTATTTTCCAGTTTTGATAACTGTTTTTATTTTCTTTTAATAGAAAATCCTCCTCCAGGAGGCTGCCAGCATTTCATGAATATACACAAGTAAAATAATCCAATATATTCCTTTTCATAATTAACAATGTCATTTAGTAATATCAAGTCTTTTACTCATACAATTTTTACCATAGTAACTATTCAAATTACAAGTTACCTTGGGGCATCACATCTTCCCCCCCTGGGATTGGACATCGTCCCGATGTCTATTCCCATTAAATAAGTTTGGGTAAACTTTCCTAATGAGTTCTTCGTCTTCCCATGTAGCCTCCTCAGGCCCATAGTGCTGCCACAGCACTTTAATTTGGGTAATAACCCGTTTCCGCAGCCGCACTTCTCTCCGGTCGAGAATGCTCTGTGGTTCGACCAGAACCTCGCCTTCCGGTTCGACCTGCAGGCAATCAATACTTTTAATCAGTTTTCTATTGCATGTAGCTGCATAATAAAGACAACCGGATTAATTCTTACCTGCACATTTTGCCATTGAATGACATGTTTAGGATCATAGACATATTTTTTTAGAACAGAAACGTGAAACACATTATGAATCCTAATGTGACTTGGCAATGCAAGTTGGTAGGCCACTGGCCCTACTCTAGCCAAGACCTGAAAAGGTCCAAAGTATCGAGGAGCCAGCTTGGCGCACCCACTCCACTGCAGGGCGCTCCTTCTGGTTTGAATCCTTACAAACACATGGTCGCCAACTTTGTATTCCGTGAATCTTCTTTTCCTGTCCGCAAAGCTTTTCTGTCTATCTTGTGCAGCTTTTAAGTTTGCACGCACCTTTCTTACCATGTCTTCCATGTCTTTAAGCATTTCCGGACCCAAATTCAGCTTGTCTTCCGGTCCACCCCAGCTTGAGGGTGTGCGACACTTCCGTCCATACAGGACCTCAAAGGGACTTAGCTGAGTCGAAGTGTGATATCCGTTATTATACGCAAATTCGACCAGATGTAAATATTCTTCCCATTGACCTGGTTTCAGAATTACATATGCTCTCAACATATCTTCCAGCACCTGATTCACTCGCTCGGTTTGACCATCGGTCTGCGGGTGATAAGCTGTGCTGAAGTTCAGCTGAGTACCCAACTCGGCAAACAATGTCCTCCAAAAGGTAGAGGTGAATTTCACATCGCGATCTGATATAATTACCTTTGGTAACCCATGCAATCGGAACACATTTTGCATGAAGAGATGAGCAATTTGCACCGCCTTGTAAGTGGACTGCACAGGAATAAAGTGCGCTGCTTTACTTAACTTATCAACCACTACCATGATAGAGTCGTTGCCTTTCTTTGTTCGGGGCAACCCCGTTATGAAATCCATGGAAATGGTTTCCCATTTCCACTCCGGAATGGGCAAAGGCTGTAGCAGTCCAGCGGGATGCTGATGTTCTGCCTTTATTTGCTGGCATTCCAAACATCGTGCCAAGTACTCAACCACTTGTTTCTTCATTCCTGGCCAATAGTATTCCTTCTTAAGCGCAGTGATCATCTTTTGGTACCCCGGATGACCAGTGTAGTGGCTGATATGAAACTCATCCAGAACCAACCTTCTAAGGTCTTTTACATCAGGTACATACATTTTCTTATTAAAACACAGCATTCCATCACTATTTAGTGTGTATCCTTGCTGTAATTTTTCCTTATCAGATTGTTGTACTTGCTGTTTTAAGTACTGGTACTCAGAGTCAAGACTAGCTGCTGTCTTTATTTGCTCAATTAGTGAACTCTGCCATTTGCTGACTGAAAGTTCACATAAACAGTGAACCTTCCGACTTAATGCATCCGCCACTCGGTTTTCCTTGCCCTTTAAATGCTTTATGTCGAAGTCAAACCCACTTAGGAAATCTGCCCAACGACCTTGTCTTGCATTCAAGGTAGGTTGGCTGAAATAATGTGTCAAACTGTGATGATCTGTTAACAGCAGGAATTTCCTCCCTAAGAGGTAGTGCCGCCACATTTTCAGCGCATGAATAACAGCTGTTAATTCCAGATCGTAAGCAGAGTATCTCTGTTCATGCTCCTTCAGCTTCCTTGATTCATATGCTATTACCTTTCCTTCCTGCATTAGTACTCCTCCCACACCTTCCTTGCTTGCATCGGTGCATACCACATAATCCTTATTAGGATCAGCTATGCTTAGGATGGGTGCCGTGGTGAGTAAGTGCTTCAAGCGATCAAAACTCTGCTGACATTCTGGTGTCCATCTAAATACCTTCCCTTTCTTCTGCAATGAAGTGATAGGATAGGCTATCCTAGAGAAGCCTTCCACAAACCTCCGGTAATATCCAGCTAATCCCATAAAGGATCTGATATCAGCAACATCTTTGGGTATGGGCCATTCCATAATGGTTTTTATCTTCTCCGGGTCTACAACAATTCCTTCTTTAGTAATTACGTGCCCCAAATACTGAATTTCCTCCTTGAAGAAATCGCACTTGCTGAATTTAGCGTACAGCTGATGTTCCCGAAGGGTCTGCAACACCAACCTAAGGTGCTCTTCGTGTTCTTGCTGGGAGCGTGAGTATATCAGAATATCATCAATAAATATCAGCACAAATTTGTCCAAAAACCGATGAAACACGCTGTTCATCATACACATGAAGGTGGCAGGTGCATTGGTCAAACCAAAAGGTAGCACTACAAATTCGTAGTGTCCATAACGTGTTCTAAAAGCGGTTTTGGCAATGTCCTCATCTTTAATCCTGATCTGATGATAACCAGATCGCAGATCAATCTTGGAAAACACTTTTGCCCCTTTCACTTGATCAAAGAGTTCATCTATCCTGGGTAAAGGGTACTTGTTCTTGACCGTGAGCTTATTCAGCTGCCGGTAATCTATGCACATGCGAAGTGTCCCATCCTTCTTCTTCACAAATAATACTGGAGCTCCCCAGGGTGATACGCTGGGACGGATGTACTGCTTATCCAACAGCTCTTGCAGCTGCATTTTCAACTCGGTTAGCTCTGGTATGCTCATTCGGTATGGGGCCCGTGAGACAGGTGCTGCTCCTGGGATTAGTTCTATAGTGAAATCTATATCTCTCTTTGGAGGCAGCCCCGGTACTTCTTCCGGAAAAACATCAATAAATTCCTGTACCACCGGGATATTGTCCAATGCGGACATCTTGTCTTTCTGGTTTGCATAACCAACTTGTATGGCATAAATCTGACATTTCTTTCTAATACACTTAGCTAACTGAGTCGCAGTGATAGGTCGAATCTGAACAGGATGTTTAATTCCCTGCAATTCCTGCTGCTGCCCCAAATCATCCTTGTAGTATATGGTCTTGGTTTTACAATTCACCAGTGACCAGTGCTTTTCCAGCCAATCCATACCAATAAGGATGTCATAAGAACCCAATGGAAGTACATTCAGGTCTGCTGTTACGGGTTGTCCAGCTATACTGAAAGAGCAGTTATTAACTTTAGCTAGGACCCGTCTCTTGGCTCCCGTAGCTAACTGTACTAACCATGGATTTTTGAACTTTTCTGATGATAGCTTACAATGTTCCACCACTTTTGGACTAACATAACTTAAAGTAGCTCCAGGATCAATAAGTACAGCTATAGAGAGATTAGAGATCTTACCTTCAAACTCCACCATGCTTGGTTGGTACTCCGCTTGCCGGTCTTCCAAGGCTGCGTTAATTCTAGGTACGCTGCGTGCCACATCCCCAACAGTTGATGCTTCATGGATCTGAGATATTTGATCAACCCCTTTACGCTGTGGACAATTCTTGACGTAGTGCGGTCCTCCACACCCCCAGCACTGAACTGGAGGTCTGGTTCCCTCAATCTCTGATCTAGCAGGGGGTTCGCTGATTCTGCTTTCGTTTGGCTTAGCTCGGAAGGTGCCTTTGGTTATGTTTCTGCTGATCTGACCCTTCCCAGCCCCCTTACTGCCATTTCCACGGCTGCCTTTGTTGTTTCCAGCAACTCTGTTGCCTTTTCTCTCATTCCATCTCTTGTTTGGAATGTCTCCTTTCTGTTTGTTCTGCTGATAACAAATTCTAGCCTTTCGAATTGCCTCATCCATAGTTCGGGGATTGTCAAACTCAATCCGTTCCCTTATGTAAGCTGGTAGGCTACTCACGAACCTCTGCACCTTGGCCTTCTCCTCCTTTATGTATGGCACATAGCGAAGCAGAGAAGTGAAGCGATTTATGAATTCATCCATGGACTGCTGTCCTAATCGTAAGTCATGGAATTCTCGCGCCTTCTCATCATAGAAGCGCTCAGTTAAATACCTCTCCTTAAAATATTTCTGAAATTTTTCCCAGGTTATGCTTTGCTCACTTACTCCCTTCACGATTTTGATCTCTTCCCACCACAAGGTGGCTTTGCCTTGCAGCTGGAAAATGGCCAGCCGCGCCTTCAGATTTTGATCATATTCGTACAGTTGAAAATATTTGTTAATGTTAATCAACCAAGCTTCTGCTGCTTCTTCCTGCTCACCATCGAAAAGGGGAGGTTTGATTTTTCGGAATTCCCCTTGTAACTCCATTTTCTGTCTCTTTGAGGTTTGCTGTTCTTGCACATTATCAGAATGGTCTTCCTGTTCTTCTGAAAGCTCAGGTGCATAATCCCGTTCTTCAGTTCCCCTTTGCTGTTCCGCGCTGGGGTTGGCTAAGGGTGGATTTTGTTTGTCTGACAAGCTTTTCAATATTCTTTCTTGCTCCATTGTTAATCGCGCATTGTCCTCTCGCAAACGCGCCATTTCACTTTTCAGCTCTTGGACTGTTTGCAGTATCGCCAGATTGGTACTGCGTGTCTCAGCACCAAGCTGTACCCACAGCTCAGCATTTTCTTGAGGGATGCCACCAGTTCCTGGCATTTCCTCCATCTTGCTTGTTAGCTGTTAGGAGAGGCTGTCTCTGTATGGGTCTCCTAATTGGTACACAAGAAAGTCAATTAGCTGCATTGTCTTCATATATTCATTATAAGATAATCTTTACTGTTCCAGAGGCCACAGTTTTGAAACCTCTGCTCTGATACCACATTGTCACGACCACAATCTATCTTATACCAAAATAAAAAAAAAAAAATTATTACCTACCCTTACAAATCACTTGCCACCGTGATCACAAGGTATTCGGTTCATTGTCAAACATTATAAAACATTATAATTTAATGCACTTTATTTGATTCACCTGCATAAGTTATGACTTGGCATAAGGTTGGTTTCCATGCGGGTTTGCTCACGTTACACCTACCCACTCCAGCACTATGCCATAACCCTTGCCATAGCCTTAATGTATTGCAACCTTAATTATTTAACACGGCACCAGGTGGAAGGCGGATGTTAATCCAGCTCATCCATCCTGTGGCCAGGTGGAAGGAGGCCATGTGACTGCCATGTGAACGCTCAGGGTTGTACAGCTGTGGTTTCCGCGCCAACCTTCCCGCCCATACGAACGATGGTGATCGATCCGTGTAATCGAAGGGCTCAGGTTAATCGAGGGTTTGACCTTCAGCATATAATCCACCGGGTTAATCGGCCTCAGTTCATTTGCGTCCAGAATGTGCCTCCGCTCAGCAGAGCCTCCTCCGCATCGTTCCAGTTACACCTCTCTCGCTCAGGTATGAATCTCACTGTTTAAACATTAACACACAGGTTATAGTCTTATACTCCTACGGTTCACTGTGTATTCCATTGCACCTGCGTTTATCTATTACAGTTAATGAATAGCTTATCTCCTGTGCAGGAGGGTTTGGATCTTCCAGCCTCTACTGCCTGCAGAAAGAGGGTGCTGGCCTACTGATACTCCAGGTGAGTCCTTATTCTTGCAGACGTAATTATATAAAGGATATCGAAGATTAGGTGGATTGAAGGTCTCCACAGTTCGGACGAGGCTTATGTCCTGCTATTCCTGCTTTTCTCAGGTCTTATTGTTATTTGTTTAAGCCCTTCCTGCGATTTACAGGCAGCTCTTCCCATGCCAGACCTGTATCTCGCGAAACCCTGAGGGTTCAACTTATTTGCTTACGGCTGCAAGCCATTTGTAAATTTATGTATATGGGTACTTGAATCTGAGACTAAATCTCTATTTTGAGTTGATACAATTTCATTCAGGGTTTATAAGTTTTAATAGAACCCTTATGTTCTGGACTTTAGTCCCTTTCGGTTCCTGAAGCTATTGTTATAAATGGTTTACCTGTATATTGATCATCATATGCATGGCTACGGCCTCTTAATGAATTAATCGTGTGATTTCTTTTATGCTGTCGACTATATCGAAGCTACTCTGTTCATTAGATGTTAAATTTAAAGGTTCTCATGTACAACCTGTATTGATTCTCGGGGTTTACCCACTGTCTATTACTTCAGTTTATTATAATCATGCATATGAAGTTTAATATCGATGGACTTGCCACAGTGAGGGTTTGTACTGTTTCGAACTGGTATGACCGTCGACTCTTTGGTTTGAAGTTTAATCATATGGCAAGAACTCAGGTCTATTATGAGTAGTTAGGTTCATGCATCAGATTTGGTATTCATTTCTTTACCATATTTCATATTTTCTTAATGCGGCTGTAGGGATTAAGGCTTGCATTCGGGTCGATGAATGCAAGGCAACCCCCTTTGCCACACACACAGGGTGTTATACCCGTGACCATGATGTTTAAGCCGGTAGAGGCATAATATTAATTTCCAGTTTCCGTAGCATATTAGAATCATGTCATTAATTCTGTAAATACCTTAATGCTCTCACATTTGTAATGTTAGCCTGCATTTAATGTTAACGCACTTTCTTTGCATAGCTATTTAATACTTTGCTGTAGCTATTGCTCCCCTTACACAGCTTTACATTATTCGCTATATTTTCATTCATCTCACACAGCTATATATGTTACCGGCTATGGTTATTGTTTTATTACACAGTATATAATACCTGCTATGGTGAAACGTTCCGTGGGTTGAGCTATGTGCATAACCCTTACGGCCGTTCCTGTTACTCTTATTTCTCTGAGTTATTGTTTTCGTATTTCTCTGAGTTATTGTTTTATCCGAGGGCCTCGACCCTTCTTCATGGTCTTCCTAAAGTTTCGTTAAGACTTAACAGTAATGACACTGTCTAAATTTCCATTTCATAACTGTTTCTTTCATTATTACTACTGTTCTGAAGCAAGTTATTTGACTGTGCTCGTAAGCAATGGTTCGATTCTTACGTTCGTTTACTCCTAATGATTAATATTCTCAGCGGTCTCATAACCGCTTCAGGGTTTAGACCCAATCTGGCCCTTTCATTTAACCATTCTAGTCTATACTGTGACAATTTATTTCCAAGTCAGATCTGCAGATAGTTTATATGTATTAACCTATATGACAGCTCTACCATCACTGTTTAATGTTCAGCAAGATTAATAATTCACTACAGCAATAACCAGATAAGAAACTTAAATACCTGAACCGGTCTGTGTGCTGTCTTCGCCTGTTACTCAAGTCAGAGTTATTTAAGAACACATACCTGTAATCTGCTATCGTCGTGCCTTCTTCAGAGAATCACCTGCAATGGTTTTGCTCTTATCCTCCCAACCTTGAGATCCACTTCACTGGATTCTCCCCCCGAGCAGTCCTGCAGGCCTACAGCCCTCAACAAGACACATGCACACCAGTGCTAGGTTATCTGGTCACTACCAGACTTAACCTTCCTCTCTGTCTGCTCTCTCCCTTGGAATCCTTCTCTCTGCCTGTTCCTCAACAGCCCAGAGGTTTTCCTCCCAAGGCTTTTCCCCTTGGGTGAGAAGCAGTTATTTTCCAGTTTTGATAACTGTTTTTATTTTCTTTTAATAGAAAATCCTCCTCCAGGAGGCTGCCAGCATTTCATGAATATACACAAGTAAAATAATCCAATATATTCCTTTTCATAATTAACAATGTCATTTAGTAATATCAAGTCTTTTACTCATACAATTTTTACCATAGTAACTATTCAAATTACAAGTTACCTTGGGGCATCACAAAAAGCTAGGGTTAACGTGTCATTCAAAAATTTCTAAAATATTTAAATTATGAAAGTGGATGGTACAGTGAAACTGCTGGTTAAACAAATCACCACAACCAAAAGCCTCACATGAAAAGCTAGAGTTAACGTGTCATTCAAAAATTTCTAAAATATTTAAATTATGAAAGAGTTACTTATCAAACTTATATTTTCAATAAATTCTTATCAAATTTAAAAAAAATTAAACTAAAAAACTCACCCAAATCTTTTCCAAAAAAAATCACATTACAAACAACTTAATTACAAAATAATTACTACAGTTGATCGGTCCCAATCTCAATCTTCACTGTAAATTGTGACAACTGGCTAGTGTGTAGCCCAGAAAACACATTAGACCAACCCACGTGAACGGATGGCTCCCTCACAACCATGCGGATATGAATTGCCATGAGGGCTAATTAGTACAAAAGTAATACAGTTTGAAAAGACCATGGTCGAGGGGAAATTAAATGAAACATTAGTATTTGGATCAAGGAAAACACAATTATGACCAATTCAGATGTCATTGAGGTCTGGGAATGAATATGAGTAGTGCCACATTAATATAACAGTAATAAGTTAGAAGAACACACCCATTTTAATAAGTGTGGGTCGAAGAACGTGTAATATATATATATATATATATATATATATATATATATATATATAGCTTTTAGTAGTGTGGCAGGTGGTAAAAATCGTTATTTTAAAATATTATAAATATGTATGTGGAGAAAAAGAAATAAAGCAACTTGAATATAGTTTAACCAATTTTTCTGTGACACTTGAACCAAGAATTTGAAAAGTATATTACAAGAAAGTACAAGATCATAGGTGCAACCGTAAGGAATGCGAAAGACAATACATATGCGAATTATAAGTGAAAAAGATTCCTGTCACGATCTCAACTCAATATGCCAACACCTATAAAAAAAAAAATTTATTTACTTATTACCTATCTCTACCTTGAGTCATCGGTTTAGATGTTACCTGGTCTGTAAAGTAAATAGTTTTAACATGACTATGCATACCTATGTTAAAAACCCTTACACGCATATATATAAATCTCGGCATGTTAATATATGTTTATTTTTAAAGACCCTTACCCATTGACATGATACGTGGTAACACATCTACCACCGCACTTTCACTTAACAGTATTAATGTTTGCTGGGATGCATTAACTTGAATGCCACTTGGTGAGCGGAGGTGATTCCAACTCACTGCTCCGTGGCCAGGTGGCTGTGAGCCATGTGAACGCATGTGATCACGCGGGCGGATTGACTTTCGGTATGCGAGCCACACTCCCGCTCAAACGAACGGTGGCGATCTCCATCAAAGATTGGATGGTGCTGATTAATCCTAGGGTTTGGTTGACAATATATGTTGCCGGGTTCTTCGGTTTTGGCTCATTTTCAACAATGCTTCAGCCTCTCCTCCGACAGTGTCCCTCTCTCTGCAGCTTGGTTCCTTGCGCAGGTATGAGATCTTACCACCATGGCAATCCTCCAAGATTTACTGTTAGCTGTTTAAGGTTTGTTTCGGTTCTTGCTATGCTAATTATTCGCCTGTAGCATTACTAACAGTGACCATCTCGCGCAGGGAGTTTGGTCTCAGCGTCTGCCATCATCCGAGAAGGTTCCAGGTCATTCCGCTTATTTCCGGGTAAGTCTTTTGTCGTTGGTTGTATTACCCCTTAGAGTTTGTTGCAATGAAAGGTTGGCAGCTCCCTCTGGCCGAGACTAGGCTCATGCCTGTGCTATTGTGTCTCAGGTCGTTTAACCCTGCTCACATCTGGGTATGGCTTTACAGGCGGCGTTTCATCCTGTACTGTAAATCCATGTACCCCTGTGATGAAGTTACTTTCTGTTTACGCCTTCGGGCCCCAATGAGGGTTCGACTATTTGTCTCTTAAGTTATAAAATCAGTTGTAAAGTGTTTCATGTAATAATTCTCCTTATTTGAACATTGTGACTGTATTCGGTTTTACCCAACCGACATATTCTTATCAGTTCTTGTTACAGCTATTATTTTTGTTTAACTGATGGCCTTACCCTACGGCCCATTACAGTAATGAATATATATGTTTGGATTCTGCTCATTTCTTATTTACTGTTCCGTTCTTGTTTCATGTATTATATCCTATTGTTCGAACTCATGGTTTTTAAACGGATTATGTTTCCCTTCTCTTTTACGGCGGAATCAGGGTTATGGCTTGCTCCTGGAATAATGGGAGCAAGCATCCCCTTCTCGCTCGCATGTATGTTAAAGGAATGGCGAAGTAACCCTAATGGTTAATAACGTATGCAATTTCCAGTTCTCTGTATCGTTTCTCAATCCGATGTTATTATTTGTGTTTGTTGGTCCGCGGCTAGTATCATTGTAATCTCGCATGATATAGGTATACATTCGTTTACAGTGTAAGAATAAAGAGGGTTTATCTGTGAGTAACCCTTTTCAGCTAACTGGCCTCGTTGCTCTACAGCAACCTAGGCTTGCCATCCGAGTTCTTACAAATTTCTGTTTAAGCGATTAGCTTTCAATGTTAAGCACTTGTTACGTCTGTAGATTGAATCAAGTTATTTCTGAGATACTGGTTCCTTTTCTTGCATGCATTCGTTTCTTTATGTGAACGCACCACTGTATTATTTATTTCATACGTTGTCCTGTCACGGCCGCTTCATATATAACCCTGTTGTCTTGTTTTCCATATCTGTTTCTACGTTTAGTTTGTTTATTCACCCAGGAACTGGGTGTAAGGTAACCTTGTTAACGGCTGTGGTTATTAATACGTTTCTGTTGGATAACTATTTGCTTATTCACTATGACTGTTGTTGTATGATGTAGATTCACTGTTATGTTAATCATTTGCTCAGTAGCGAATAACATATACTGTTATTTAAAGTCTTCTGTGTGTTAGTAACCAGGGTGTCACAGTCCACCGTATGTGCGAAAGCTGTATTTTCTTGAAGTTATACAGGAGCTTGACATTTATAATTTGTATTTAAATATTTCCTACTTAATACAGAGATTCATCTACCTGCATTACGTAGTTCTATTTCTTATGTAATAAATGAAATTCAGTCATTCACATTTGCTTACATCAATCTCTTACTTCACTAAGAAAGCTAAACCACTGTATAAGTTTGGCTGTATGCCGACTTTACCTGTTTCTCAATTAACTGTTAAAGGTACATACCTGGTAATCTGCTACTGTTGCTTGACCTTCAGCTCCCACCTGTTACAATATAGCTCTTAACCTCCCAACCTTGAGATCCACTGCACTGGATTCTCCCCCCGAGCCGTCTTGCAGGCCTGCAGCCTCCACAAGACTCATGCACCACTGTGCTGGGTTATCTGATCACAATCAGACTTAACCTCAATTTTCCACTCTGCCTCCTGGAATCTTTCCCCTGCCTGTTCATCAACAGCCCAGAGGTTTTCCTCCCCAGGACCTTTTCCTTGGGTCAGAGGCAGTTTCTTTTTCAGTTCCATAACTGATTTTTATTTTCTTTTAATAGAAAATCCTCCTTTTGGAGGCTGCCAGCATTTCATCATTTCATCAATACACATGTGCAAATAATCTCTTATATTAATATTAAAACTAATAATGTCTTTAATAAAACAAATTACCACTCATATTGTTTTACCACAGTAACTATCTGGAATTACAAATTACCGAGTCATTACATCTTCCCCCCCTGGGATTGGACATCGTCCCGATGTCCTTTCTCATTAAATAAATTCGGGTAGGCCTTTTTAAAAGGTTCCTCGTCCTCCCACGTAGCCTCCTCAGGGCCATAGTGCTGCCACAGCACTTTAATTTGGGTAATAACCCGTTTCCGCAGCCGCACTTCTCTCCGGTCGAGAATGCTCTGTGGTTCGACCAGGACCTCGCCTTCCGGTTCGACCTGCAAACAACCAGCACATAATCAATCTCCCATTGAATAAAGCTGCATAATCGAAACAACCGGATTAATTCTTACCCGCACATCTTGCCATTGAATGACATGTTTTGGGTCATATACATATTTCTTTAGGACAGAAACATGGAACACATTGTGAATCCTAATGTGACTGGGTAAAGCTAGTTGGTAGGCCACAGGCCCCACTCTAGCTAGAATCTGAAACGGTCCAAAGTATCGAGGGGCCAGCTTGGCGCAACCACTCCACTGTAGTGTACTCCTTCGGGTTTGAATCCTTACAAACACATGGTCGCCAACATTATACTCTGCGAACCTTCTTTTCCTATCTGCAAAGCTTTTCTGTCTGTCTTGTGCAGCCTTTAAATTTGCTCGCACTCTTTTTACCATTTCTTCCATATCTTTCAACATTTCCGGACCCAAACTCAGCTTATCCTCCAGTCCACTCCAACTTGAGGGTGTATGGCACTTTCGCCCATATAGGACCTCAAAGGGACTTAGCTGAGTTGAAGTATGATACCCATTATTGTAGGCAAATTCAATCAAATGCAAATACTCTTCCCACTGACCAGGCTTTAACATTACATTTGCTCGCAACATGTCTTCCAACACCTGATTGACTCGCTCGGTTTGGCCATCGGTCTGTGGGTGATAAGCCGTGCTGAAATTCAATCGAGTGCCTAACTCGGCAAACAATGTCCTCCAAAAGGTGGACGTGAATTTCACATCCCGGTCTGATATAATTACCTTTGGCATTCCATGCAAGCGGAACACGTGTTGCATAAAGAGATGCGCGATTTGTACCGCCTTGTAAGTAGACTGCACCGGTATGAAGTGCGCTGCTTTACTCAATTTATCAACCACGACCATAATTGAATCATTGCCCTTCTTCGTTCGTGGTAGCCCGGTTATAAAATCCATAGAAATGGTTTCCCATTTCCATTCCGGAATAGGCAGAGGCTGTAACAGTCCCGCTGGGTGTTGATGTTCAGCCTTAATTTGCTGGCATTCTAAACATCTTGCCAAATATTCCACTATCTGCTTCTTCATTCCTGGCCAGTAATACTCCTTCTTAAGTGCTGTGACCATCTTTTGGTACCCTGGATGGCCAGTGTAGTGACTGATATGAAACTCATCTAAAATCAGCTTCTTAAGGTCATTTGAATCAGGCACATACATTCTTTTATTAAAATACAGCAATCCAGCATTATCCAATGTGTACCCTTGTTGTAACTTTTCATTATCAGATTTCTGAACCTGCTGTTTTAAATGCTGATATTCAGAATCATCATTGGCTGCTGTTCTTATCTGTTCAACCAGCGTACTTCGCCACTTACTGGCTGAAAGTTCACATAAGCAGTGAACCTTTCGACTTAAGGCATCTGCCACTCGATTTTCTTTGCCCTTCAAATGCTTTATTTCAAAGTCAAATCCACTTAGGAAATCTGCCCAACGACCTTGCCTTGCATTCAAGGTAGGTTGGCTGAAATAATGCGTCAAACTGTGATGATCAGTTAACAACAGAAATTTCTTTCCAAGAAGATAATGTCGCCACATCTTTAGTGCGTGAATCACAGCAGTTAACTCTAAATCATAAGCAGAGTATCTTTGCTCATGTTCTTTTAGTTTCCTCGATTCATATGCTATAACCTTTCCTTCCTGCATTAGTACTCCTCCCACGCCCTCCTTGCTTGCGTCGGTACACACCACATAGTCCTTACTAGGATCAGCAATCCTTAAAATAGGCGCGGTGGTGAGAAGATGCTTTAAACGGTCAAAACTCTGTTGACACTCTGCTGTCCATTTGAATATCTTTCCTTTCTTTTGCAAAGAGGTGATAGGATAGGCTATCCTAGAAAAGCCTTCCACAAATCTCCGGTAGTAACCAGCTAACCCCATGAAGGATCTGATATCAGCAACGTCTTTAGGTATAGGCCACTCCATAATAGATTTTATCTTCTCAGGGTCGACCGCAATTCCCTCCTTCGTAATCACGTGGCCCAAGTACTGAATTTCTTCTTTGAAGAAATCACATTTGCTAAACTTAGCGTATAGCTGATGCTCCCGGAGTGTTTGCAACACCAATCTAAGATGCTCCTCATGTTCCTGTTGGGAACGAGAATATATCAATATGTCGTCAATGAATATCAATACAAACTTGTCCAAAAATCTGTGAAACACGCTATTCATCATGCACATAAAAGTGGCAGGTGCATTGGTCAACCCAAAAGGTAGCACTACAAATTCGTAGTGCCCATAGCGTGTCCTAAAAGCAGTTTTGGCAATGTCCTCATCCTTAATCCTGATCTGATGGTAACCAGATCGCAGGTCAATTTTGGAAAACACTTTTGCCCCTTTCACTTGGTCAAAGAGCTCATCTATTCTGGGCAAAGGGTACTTGTTTTTGACCGTTAGCTTATTCAGCTGCCGATAATCTATGCACATGCGCAGAGTTCCGTCCTTCTTTTTTACAAACAATACTGGTGCTCCCCAGGGTGACACACTGGGTCGAATGTACTGTTTCTCCAACAGCTCCTGGAGCTGCATTTTCAACTCTGTTAACTCTGGTATGCTCATCCGGTATGGTGCTCGCGATACTGGTGCCGCCCCCGGTATCAACTCTATGGTGAAGTCTATGTCCCTTCTTGGAGGCAAACCCGGTACCTCTTCAGGAAAGACATCTGTAAATTCCTGTACCACAGGAATGTCATCTATTGCAGACATCTTATTCTTCTGATTCGCATAGCCCACTTGTATGGCATAGATCTGACATTTCTTCCGAATGCATTTAGCTAGCTGAGTTGCAGTGATAGGTCGTATCTGAACCGGATGTTTAATTCCCTGCAATTCCTGTTGCTGCCCCAAATCATCTTTATAGTATATGGTCTTGGTTTTACAATTTACCAACGACCAGTGCTTTTCCAACCAATCCATACCAATAAGAATGTCGTAGGAGCCTAACGGAAGTACATTCAAGTCTGCTGTTACAGGCTGTCCAGCTATACTGAAAGAACAGTTATTGACTTTAGCTAAAACCCGCCTTTTGGCTCCCGTAGCTAACTGGACTAACCATGGGTTTTTGAACTTTTCTGGTGATAGCTTACAGTGTTCCACTACTTTTGGGCTAACATAACTTAAAGTAGCTCCTGGATCAATAAGTACAGCTACAGAAAGGTGGGAAATCTTACCTTCGAATTCCACCATGGAAGGTTGGTATTCCGCCTGCCGGTCTTCTAATGCTGCATTGATCCTTGGTACGCTGCGCGCCACATCCCCAACAGTTGAAGCTTCATGAACTTGAGATATTTGCTCAGTTCTTTTACGCTGTGGACAATTCCTAGCATAATGTGGTCCCTCACATATCCAGCACTGAACTGGAGGTCTGTTCCCTTCACCCTCCGATTTAGCAGGGGGTTCACTGATCCTGCTCTCGCTTGGCTTAGGCCGGAAGGTACCCTTGTTTGTGCTTCTGTTAAATTGCCCCTTTCCAGCTCCTTTACCACCATCTCTGCGGCTGCCTTTGTTGTTTCCAGCAATTCTGCTACCTTTTCTTTCATTCCATTTTCTGTTTGGAACTTCTCCCTTTAGTTTATTCTGTTGGTAGCAAATTCTAGCCTTCCGAATTGCCTCATCCATAGTCCGGGGATTGTCAAACTCAATCCGTTCCCTTATGTAGGCCGGTAAACTACTCACGAACCTCTGCACCTTAGCCTTCTCCTCTTTAATGTAAGGCACATAACGAAGCAGGGAGGTGAAACGATTTATAAATTCATCCATGGACTGCTGTCCTAGGCGTAAGTCATGGAATTCTCGCGCCTTCTCATCGTAAAAGCGCTCAGTTAAATACCTTTCCTTAAAATATTTCTGGAATTTCTCCCAGGTTATGCTCTGCTCACTTACTCCCTTCACAATTTTAATTTCTTCCCACCATAAGGTGGCCTTGCCTTGCAGCTGAAAGATAGCCAGCCGTGCCTTCAGATTTTGGTCATATTCGTAAAGTTGAAAATATTTATTAATATTAATCAACCAAGCTTCTGCTGCTTCTTCCTGCTCTCCATCAAAGAGTGGAGGTTTGATTTTTCGGAATTCCCCTTGTAACTCCACTTTCTGCCTCTTGAAGGTTTGTTGTTCTTGAACATTATCAGAATGATCTTCCTGCTCTTCAGAAAGCCCAGGTGCATAATCCCGTTCCTCGGTGCCCCTTTGCTGTTCTGCACTAGGGCTGGCCAAGGGTGGGTTTTGTTTATCTGACAAGCTCTTTAGTATCCTTTCTTGTTCCATAGTTAATCGCGCATTATCCTCTCGCAAGCGTGCCATCTCCCCTTTCAGCTCCTGAACAGTTTGCAATATTGCCTGATTGGTACTTCGTGTCTCAGCACCAAGCTGTACCCACAACCCTGCATTTTCCGGAGGGCTGCCGCCAGCTCCCGGCATTTCTTCCATCTTCTATTAACTGTTAACAGGTAACTGTCTCTATTTGGTTCTCCTGGTAGTACACAAGAAGGACAATTAATTACTTGTTGCTATGTAAACTTTTTCAATTAGTTTTTGCTGTTCCAGAGGCCACAGTTTTGAAACCTCTGCTCTGATACCACATTGTCACGATCTCAACTCAATATGCCAACACCTATAAAAAAAAAAATTTATTTACTTATTACCTATCTCTACCTTGAGTCATCGGTTTAGATGTTACCTGGTCTGTAAAGTAAATAGTTTTAACATGACTATGCATACCTATGTTAAAAACCCTTACACGCATATATATAAATCTCGGCATGTTAATATATGTTTATTTTTAAAGACCCTTACCCATTGACATGATACGTGGTAACACATCTACCACCGCACTTTCACTTAACAGTATTAATGTTTGCTGGGATGCATTAACTTGAATGCCACTTGGTGAGCGGAGGTGATTCCAACTCACTGCTCCGTGGCCAGGTGGCTGTGAGCCATGTGAACGCATGTGATCACGCGGGCGGATTGACTTTCGGTATGCGAGCCACACTCCCGCTCAAACAAACGGTGGCGATCTCCATCAAAGATTGGATGGTGCTGATTAATCCTAGGGTTTGGTTGACAATATATGTTGCCGGGTTCTTCGGTTTTGGCTCATTTTCAACAATGCTTCAGCCTCTCCTCCGACAGTGTCCCTCTCTCTGCAGCTTGGTTCCTTGCGCAGGTATGAGATCTTACCACCATGGCAATCCTCCAAGATTTACTGTTAGCTGTTTAAGGTTTGTTTCGGTTCTTGCTATGCTAATTATTCGCCTGTAGCATTACTAACAGTGACCATCTCGCGCAGGGAGTTTGGTCTCAGCGTCTGCCATCATCCGATAAGGTTCCAGGTCATTCCGCTTATTTCTGGGTAAGTCTTTTGTCGTTGGTTGTATTACCCCTTAGGGTTTGTTGCAATGAAAGGTTGGCAGCTCCCTCTGGCCGAGACTAGGCTCATGCATGTGCTATTGTGTCTCAGGTCATTTAACCCTGCTCACATCTGGGTATGGCTTTACAGGCGGCGTTTCATCCTGTACTGTAAATCCATGTAACCCTGTGGTGAAGTTGCTTTCTGTTTACGCCCTCGGGCCCCAATGAGGGTTTGACTATTTGTCTTTTAAGTTATAAAATCAGTTGTAAAGTGTTTCATGTAATACTTCTCCTTATTTGAACATTGTTACTGTATTCGGTTTTACCCAACCGACATATTCTTATCAGTTCTTGTTACAGCTATTATTTTTGTTTAACTGATGGCCTTACCCTACGGCCCATTACAGTAATGAATATATATGTTTGGATTCTGCTCATTTCTTATTTACTGTTCCGTTCTTGTTTCATGTATTATATCCTATTGTTCGAACTCATGGTTTTTAAACGGATTATGTTTCCCTTCTCTTTTACGGCGGAATCAGGGTTATGGCTTGCTCCTGGAATAATGGGAGCAAGCATCCCCTTCTCACTCGCATGTATGTTAAAGGAATGGCGAAGTAACCCTAATGGTTAATAACGTATGCAATTTCCAGTTCTCTGTATCGTTTCTCAATCCGATGTTATTATTTGTGTTTGTTGGTCCGCGGCTAGTATCATTGTAATCTCGCATGATATAGGTATACATTCGTTTACAGTGTAAGAATAAAGAGGGTTTATCTGTGAGTAACCCTTTTCAGCTAACTGGCCTCGTTGCTCTACAGCAACCTAGGCTTGCCATCCGAGTTCTTACAAATTTCTGTTTAAGCGATTAGCTTTCAATGTTAAGCACTTGTTACGTCTGTAGATTGAATCAAGTTATTTCTGAGATACTGGTTCCTTTTCTTGCATGCATTCGTTTCTTTATGTGAACGGACCACTGTATTATTTATTTCGTACGTTGTCCTGTCACGGCCGCTTCATATATAACCCTGTTGTCTTGTTTTCCATATCTGTTTCTACGTTTAGTTTGTTTATTCACCCAGGAACTGGGTGTAAGGTAACCTTGTTAACGGCTGTGGTTATTAATACGTTTCTGTTGGATAACTATTTGCTTATTCACTATGACTGTTGTTGTATGATGTAGATTCACTGTTATGTTAATCATTTGCTCAGTAGCGAATAACATATACTGTTATTTAAAGTCTTCTGTGTGTTAGTAACCAGGGTGTCACAGTCCACCGTATGTGCGAAAGCTGTATTTTCTTGAAGTTATACAGGAGCTTGACATTTATAATTTGTATTTAAATATTTCCTACTTAATACAGAGATTCATCTACCTGCATTACGTAGTTCTATTTCTTATGTAATAAATGAAATTCAGTCATTCACATTTGCTTACATCAATCTCTTACTTCACTAAGAAAGCTAAACCACTGTATAAGTTTGGCTGTATGCCCACTTTACCTGTTTCTCAATTAACTGTTAAAGGTACATACCTGGTAATCTGCTACTGTTGCTTGACCTTCAGCTCCCACCTGTTACAATATAGCTCTTAACCTCCCAACCTTGAGATCCACTGCACTGGATTCTCCCCTCGAGCCGTCTTGCAGGCCTGCAGCCTCCACAAGACTCATGCACCACTGTGTTGGGTTATCTGATCACAATCAGACTTAACCTCAATTTTCCACTCTGCCTCCTGGAATCTTTCCCCTGCGTGTTCATCAACAGCCCAGAGGTTTTCCTCCCCATGACCTTTTCCTTGGGTCAGAGGCAGTTTCTTTTTCAGTTCCATAACTGATTTTTATTTTCTTTTAATAGAAAATCCTCCTTTTGGAGGCTGCCAGCATTTCATCATTTCATCAATACACATGTGCAAATAATCTCTTATATTAATATTAAAACTAATAATGTCTTTAATAAAACAAATTACCACTCATATTGTTTTACCACAGTAACTATCTGGAATTACAAATTACCGAGTCATTACAATTCCTGCAAATACTTTGTAGACATAATTAATACATGTGTTATTATTATAAAAAATAATGAGGAATATTATAGTTAGCCAATGGGAGAGCTGGAGAGCGAAAGCATGGAAATAAGAGAGGGATTTAAGAGAGTAGGTCAACGTTATTACTATGTCTTGGGGATTTTTCTAGGGTGTGGAAGTGGAGGGGCTCGCCTAGATTTATGTTAGAGATATTGGAATATATTAATTAATATATATTGTATTGAAACTATTTTAGAATTTATAACAATTATATATTTTTTTTTTACAGATAGTAAAAATATTTTTAAGTATTTTATGTTTTTAAAATTAATATAAAATTATATATTTAATATTTATATTGCAATATTTTATTTATTATAGAGAGTGAAAATAAATATTTATACTATATTTTTTTGATACTAAATTTTAATATAAAAAAAAATCAAAATATTACAATTAAGTGAGATTATTGATGTGTTAGAAAGCTTTTATTAAATCTAAGAAAATATGTATATTTATTTTTTTTATTATTATAATTAACATTTTTTAAATTTTTTTTTTTTTTTATTTCAAAAAATATAATGCTAATTTAAGGCTGATAATAAAAAGGATTACAAATCACTTTTATACTGATAGGCATCTAGATCCAATTACTTTATACATATATATATATATATATATAATAGAAATCTTTCTTTTAACAATTTGAAGATAAAAAATCATGTACTACCAAAAAAACCATAAAAATTTAATGACTAAAATTTTTGTTATTTCATACTAGTGAATTAATATATAGCAATATATGAGAAAAACGTTAATTTTTAATAATAATAATAATAATAATAATAATAAATTCATAACTATACCGAATAAAACTATAAATAAATGTATGAAATACTTTGGAAAAAGTGTTTTCCTATTAAAATTTATAAAATTACAGATATTCTGCCCTCGGTAGGTTTGAACTTGTAATTTATTTTAAAACACACATATTACAATATTTAATTATCATTTTATTATCTATAAATATTTAATATCTCCTTACGTTTTAAATTCAAAATTAATAATCAATCTTCACCATTTCCGGATCAATTTCAATATTTTAATAGAGTATAATACCTAACTCCATCCGTGTTTCTCTTTATCGAGCTAGAGAGCGTCTCATTCGGACATGGAATCTTAATTGTCGTGCATATAAAAGGTTATCATTTTCTCCGTATGTATATATCAACCAAATTGTTTATATTAAAGAATATATCACGTTGCGTGTACTTCAACCAAATTCATTATGTCAATGGTTATGGGTCACACACATGATGAATTCATCTCTGCATAAAGCCCATAACAGCTTATATTAAAGTTTAAATGGTTTTATAAATGATGGTCGTTTTCAAAATAAGTTTTAATTTTTAGTTGATAATATTTTGATAATTTTATTAATAATATAATAATATTTAATGTTAATATAAAAATATATATTAATTAAATTACATTCATTATAAAATCAAAATAATATCCCATGTTCCTTTATTAAAAAGGTTATGAATACAGATGTATAAATATAAAACAATTAACTTAAAAGGATGATTGATTTTTTATAACCACTTTAAATACCGATAGAAACTATGTACAATTTAAGAAGAATTACCTTAAAAAAAACATTTATTAAGAAATCGTAGGGTAATAAAGGAACATTATAATGTTATAAAAAATTTATTATTCAAAATTTTAAATTTTATTTTTATTATAAGTTATGTAAGAATAAATTAATTAATTAATAAAGTTAAAATATAAAGTAAATTTCATAAGTTATATAGGTTACCAAGTATTGCAAAATAATGGAATGAAAAGATTTATTATTTTAAAAATGGAATATATTAAAAAAAAATTAGTTAAAAAGTATATTTTAGGAAGAAGATGTGTAATTTTTTGTGTGTTTATGATGATGTTGAGAAGGGATATATATATTTTCTTTTCCTTAATTTTACATTGTTAAAATATCATAAGATTTCATTAAAGACGCTCATTTTGTTTCCAAATTGCTACTAGAAACCAGATGAAGAAATAAAGGCATGGAGTTTATGGAAGCAATGTTTAACCATAACTAATAATCTAAAATTCGAAATTTCACATGGATAATGTTGCCCCACTATGGGGAAACTAGCATAAAAAAACTAAATGAGAGACCTTGAGAATTCTTAGTGTCTTAGTGAACGAGCTAAGGAAACTAGATATAGACTCTAAAACTATAATACTAACATCCTAGATGGGAAACCATGCAAACCAAGGATTAATACCATAAAACATGAAAAACATAAGCCTGAAGAAGACAATGAGGTCTTGAGGTTGATGGGATGTTCCTCAACCTTGCATGGTGGCGGAATTGAAGAGGTGGGAGGTGAGCCCATCTCTAGCATGACCAACCTTCCTTCCATGCCTAACATGGGATCCATAGACTCATCCAATCTATGCATGAGATTTGCTTGAGTGTCTTATGTCCACAAGGATCTTTCTCACTAACATATTGACATGCCAATACAGGTGCATTGCATCAAGATAATGATTATGATGACCCTTAGAGTTGTTGGTGTTAGGAACCCAATCAACACTGCCTTCCATAACCTCCAAAGCAAAGGTGACCTAGCATTCTTATTGAATTTTCACCTCTACTAGTTGAAATTTCTCTTGGATGTTCGAAGGGGTGTGCTCATGAAATATTTTGGCTAAGGACTCAACACAAAGTAATGCTTGCAAACCCCTGAAGCACTGCAACCTCCTGCTCTACACTAGAAGTGAGCTTTTTATAATCCAAAGGCTATCATAGGAAACAAGACTTCACTAAGGCTTAACTAGAGGTAAGAGACATGTTGCAAGAGCATGTGATGGAAGAATTTAATCAGAAGGTCATACTAAGCGTGTTGTTCCAACAATGAACTAAAGGAAAGTCCCTTTCCACTTGAAAAAGCTTTGAGGGATGACATGAATGCCAAAGGGGTTCGAGAAGGCCACAAAAATTGGGCAACCAAAAAGTAATTGAAATTCATGCTAAGTAGATGGAGCATTAGGAGGCATAGGAGGATGAGTATAATGGAAAATAGGTTGTTCAGTAGGGAACATTTTAAGGATGTACGTTTATCTTAAAGTTTAGAAAACTTGGCGAATCTTACTAGTCCCTAATACGCCAATTGTAAAAAAATTTACCATATTTTTGTAAAAATAGTTAGGTTTCTAAGTAGTTTATATTATTCTATAGAAAATTTCAGCGATTTTAAAGGTCAAATAATTTTATACTATAAAATTTGGGCAAAACAATTTTTAAATGTATGGAAATTAAGGAATATTTTTTTTTGGGAAAAAGCATGTAAACTTAGCCCACCTATGAATATTAACCCCTAAAATTTTCCCTATTGGTCACGAGAAGAAGCATAGTGGAACATGCAAGCTCCATTTTGGAGATAAATAATAAGACATGTCGGGGAGCGTCTACCACCCTCCTTAGGAGAAAAGGTCCCAAAAATAATTTATTATATAGTAGGATGCAGAGAGGGTGGGCAGTGGAAGGGTCCATCATTACAAGGCTAGTATTCATTATATTGTAAATAACACTCTCATCCCAAAAATAAGTAACATTTAAGAGGATATTAATAACAACAAAATAAAATAATATTGGCTACAAATAAAAAAAAATTAATATCCACTTTAAGTTTTACTTGTGTGCTCAATATGAAATGGACACGTCAAAATTTTAAAAAGTATTAACTAAAGAATCAATATTGGTTATAACTAAAATATTCCATTACCCACTTTATTATATATATATATATATATATATATATATATATATAAAATTGAAATTGAAAGTGAAAAACAATATTATTCGATAAATATATATTTTTAACATCTCCGTATAAGCTTGATGTGTAATTTCGTTAATGCGCAAGATATACATGACAAATAACAATTAAAAATATTTAATGTTGGTGATAAATTTGAGTATTTCAAAATCAACTTTTTACGTATAAAAGAAATCAAGAGTAAAACACAAGTAAGATGTGTAAATCCCACCATCTCAATATGGAGATGAAACTTGAAATTTAGAAAATATTAACACCTATAAATATACATTAATTATAGGTTTATTATAAGATTAAAGGGATCAAATTTTTTAAGTGAAAATATTTTTATTTTATTTTACTTTTAAAAAAAAATGTGCCTAGAGAGATTGATCTCAATGCATAATAGATCCAGATTAGATGGATTATATTAGTTCCTCTATATATAAAGAACACAAAATTAGTTAAATATATCCCTCATAATTGGAAACGCCCATTGATGTGTGTGTGAGAGAGATAGATGCAAGATAATCCTTGGCCTTTTGCAATCCTTATCAGCTAAAAACAAGTTATATTTGAGTTCATAATAAGTTTTGTTACACCCACGTATTTTGAGTATCTTGGCCCATTTATGTAGGGCACTTGTTATCTCTTTTGATTCATTTTTCTTGTTGGCAATTGTCGGTCATGGCACTTTGGTATTCATGGTGTTTCTAGGCTTGTGTTGTGGGTAACTAGTTATTTCTTTTGGTATCCCTGTCACATGGGAAATGGTTAGACGTGACACTTCATCTCAATTTGGTTGCCTATGTACTAGTTGTGGTAATTTGGTAGGGTTTCTTAATGATGGAATTTTGGGTAGATCTTTTGTTTCTTGTAAGTTGTTGGCAGTTTTTATACTTAGGTAATCTGGTTGTTACATTTGTATGGGACGACTAGGTAGTGGGAGTCTTATGGTTTCTGGTCGTTCATGGCAACATAATTAGGAGAGATTGTATCTTCTATAATCACTCTTGAAATCCATGTAAATTTGATTTTTAATTAATATACATCTTTAATTCACACACACACACACACCCTAATATAAAACCAATACATTATAAACACTAGGATTAATATTATAAACATCAATATTATAAATTATAAACCCAATATTAAATCCTAACATTACAAACACAATACTAAAAACCATAATATTAGAAATCCTAATAATAAACCATGTTTTTGTAATGTCGCAATGCGACATTGAATAAATTACAATGTAATGTAACATTGCAACAATGATTGTTAGACTGATTGTCACATTGGGACAATGTTTGTCATAGTGCGACATTGGATAGGTTTTTGAACTATTCTAATGTCACAATATTTAACCCTAAAATCATACAAGCCAATATAATAAACCCTGATATTAATATTATAAACCCTAAGTTTAGTATATTGAACTCTGAGATTATAACCCTAGGATTAATAATAAGTCATAGGATTAATATTTAAGGCCTATGATTTTTTATTTATTTTTTGTATCCCAGAGGAACCTAATAGTCTACCTAACATGTAACAACTAGTAAACCTCTCGGGTTTATATCTTGTCCTCATCTCCGTAAACCATGTCGCAAGCATGGGGATTTTAATCTTACATCTCTTAGTTTTCACATATTTCACATTACTTTGATCATCAATTGAGATTCCCCCAAGATATATTTAAACTTTACAATTAATATTATAAATGTAAAATTATTATGTTGAATAATATATATATATATCTATATATATATATATATATATATATATATATATATATATATATATAGTGTATCATATATATATATATATGGGGAAAGAATTTAAATAACTTAAACAACTTAGATGTACATATCAAGTTCTTAGTTTGTGAATTTGATTTAAAATTTATACATAAATTATCTAAAATGATTATGTATTCTTATGACATAAAAGATGCTTTCGGCACATGCATAATTTGGCAAAAGTATTCTATTTTTTAATTGATAGTGTTATAAATCATGATGTATTAAGAGAGATTGATTTATTAAAATAGTTGTGCATGTGATTGATTTACACCTCCGTGTATAATAACAATATTTATTAATGTGATTGTGCTAAGATTAATATCATTAATACAAATATGAAACTAAGAATAAACTGATATTCACACATTTACAAAACCAAAAAAACAACTGAATCAATCAATTAAAATAAATAAAGATACCTAATCGATAAAATAATGTCCTAAACTCTCATAATCATATTATAAAATTAAATTCACAAAATATTTAATTAATACTAGTTGGAGACTATACAGTACAAATCTTCGATTATTCACTAATCCTCAATTATTCACTAACAGTGGATATACTGCAAGTGGATATACTGAAATGATAAGAAAAATCCAAGAAAAGTCCAGGCCAATCCAATCCTGTTAATCCTCTAAAGTGTTACTTAAAAAGAACTATTACCTAATCTATATACTCTTTATTTAAGACAAAAAGATCATAGACAAGACCACCATCTTTTACAAATTTCACTTCAAATATATCCAATCTGCTTAGAGAACCAATCAACCAACAAAAGTATATGGCATTTAAATAACAAGGAGCTGCATGCAGCCGGAAGTCCCTGCCCGGGTAATATTGTTTCTTTGAAACAACGCGCTTACTGCAGTAGGTAAAGTGGGGCCAGGACAATTATATTAACTCATGATAATTTGTTAATGAAGAAGAACCAGCTTAGTTGTGTGAAAATAGCCACTTTACTTGGTGACCATTATTGCTATCAAAAACCAGAATATTGATCTTGATTAATTGGATCTGGAAGCTCTTGATCTGGTACCTGCAAGTTATTTAGAATGTGGGTCTCAATTTGATCTTTATACTGCCCCGGTAATATTGTTTCTTTGAAACAACGCCCTTACTGCAACAGGTAAAGTGGGGCCAAGACAATTATATTAACTCGTGATAATTTATTAATGAAGAAGAACCAGCTAACTTGTGTGAAAATAACCACTTTACTTGTGTGACCATTATTGCTATCGAAAACCAGAATATTGATCTTGATTAATTGGATCTGGAAGCTCTTGATTTGGTACCTGCAAGTTATTTAGAATGTGGGTCTCAATTTGATCTTTATATTGGTCACCTGCCTATACCCTATTGCAATTTTTTACTTGAATATCATTAAAGAAGGTTAGTTTCACTCACTCTGGCTCTCAACATCTGGCTCTCACCAGAGAACTAGATTATAAAAACACAATATGACAAACTTATTCTATTTTTTTTTTCAATAATGAAAATTTGTGTACAACAAAATGACTTTTGATTTTTTATAATAATGAAATTTAGCACAGAATAAATTAGTTGGTTTATCAATATTTAATGAAAATACGTGACCAGTTTTGAAATCGTACCAATTAGTGCGTGACTAGTTTTGAAACCAGACTAGTTGGTCCGATTTGTTGGCTCCCACATACTCCAACTAGAGACCTTCCACCATACCTTGTAACTAGAGACCTTCCACCAACGTTCACTAGCAGCTCAAACAAAATAGCTCCAAAAGCATTTCATACATTCACGCTCAAAACTGTACACCCCAGGGTAAAATCACTTCTACCCGTGTTATTTTTTTTTGCCATAAATCAAGAACTAAACCTATAAAGTTACAAGATAATAATACGTTTAGCCTCTATGAAATCTAGTGGGCTAAGTGTACTACATGCATAAATTTTCATAAGCATCTATGAAGTAATTAAAAAAGTGTGACATATTAGTTAATTTAATTAAATATCGTATCATTTGAATTTACATAAGTCTCTATAAAGTAATTAGCAAATTACAATTAATTTAATTAAATAATATTTTATTAATTTAATTAAATATAAATGACACGGGTATTTGATAACTAAATATGGGGTACTTATTTGAGTCATTACTTTTCTCTGCAACAACTACCAACAATCTTGGATCGTTTTCACTAACTGCCCTCTTTCTTTTATTCAATACAGAGCCAACAAACCATTCAATACAGAGCCAACAAACCCCGAAGATAATTTGAAGGGATTGAGTGGGCACGCACTTAGAATTTGTGATTATTATTGATATGGAACTGGAACCACATAGATACATACATATAAAGGAACGCTGGGGCTAGTTCAATCTCTGGCTGAATGGGGTTTGCTGCTAGCTATGGCTATGCCTATTGATGTGTAAGGTATGCCATTATTTGCTAGGCTATCAATGTTGGTGGTATGGATGCTTAATGTCGTACAAAAAGTAAAAATCCTCTACGATTTGGTGAATTTGTTGGAATTGCGAGTTTCATTTGAAAATATTCAGTATGTAATAATTTGGTGAAACCAAATTTGTTGGAATTGTTAGTTTCATTTGAAAATTCTGCTGAGTATGTAAGAAATTGGTGAATTTGTTGGAATTGTAATTTTCATTTATAAATTTTGCTAAATTTGTAAATTCTGATGAGTGTTTGAAAATTCTGCTGAGTGTTTGAAAATTCTGCTGAGTATGTAAGAAATCGGTGAATTTGTTGGAATTGTCATTTTCATTTATAAATTTTGCTAAATATGTAAATTCTGATGACTGTTTGAAATTTTCAGGGTGCTGACTTATACGTTCAAAACATAATTTAAACATAAAAAAATTTAAACATAAAAAAAATGTGATTCAACAAAAAAATTGTTTCAAGGAGTTGGAGTCGAAAACTCAAAAGCTCTATCACCACATGTACCTGAACATGGGAAACGACAATGGAATTCAGTTGTTATTGATAATTTGAAATCTCTTTTTTCTTTCTCGGATCCTTCCTCGTTACCACGGTCCACGACCTCTGGCTTATTCCAGTTGTTATTGATAATTTGAAATCTCTTTTTTCTTTCTCGGATCCTTCCTCGTTCATGGAAAAGTGGATACCACGGTCCACGACCTCTGGCTTTCAAAGGTAAAGGTACATTTGAGACAAGACATGCCCTCACTTTATCAATTGTCATGTATGGTAAGGTATGTCTGCTTATGCTATTGCCTTTATTCTTACTGCCCTTGCTTTTATCCCAACCTTGACCTCTTTTACCCTAGCCTCTGCTTTTACCTTTCTCTCTGGCTCTCTGCTTCTTATTCTTGAATGCCTAAAATGTATGATGGTTGAGTTGTTTGCATTCCAATTCTGAATTAATGATCGACTCAACAACATACTTGTTAGTTCAGCTATCTAGTTGACTCGATCTACTAATCCCCTGAACAATCAACTAATCCCCTGAACAATCATCTTACCAGTAGTAAGATATCTTAATTTTGCCATTTTCTTCGGAGTCTATAAGTGAAAAAAAATAATTTATAGTTACCACCGCTGCTCCTGCAGAGTCAAAAATAATATTGGAATTGCAAAATTGATTGCAAAATTGCATAGTCAAAAGTCATATTGGAAGTAGTAGAGATACAAAATTAGATAATTGATATACAATGTGAAAAAAATAATTTATAGTTACCAGCACTGCATGAAGATGCTATAACTTACTGGCCTAGGCCTTAAGACTGTACGAAACCCATAGTTTATGTATTTTCTCTAGAGTTTATGCATTTTCTCTAGTAACAGACATATGGATAAAATGCAATGTGAGAATTTGTTGCCATCAATGGAGGTCTACCTGCGAAAATTAAATCATTCCTAAAATGCAATGTGGGAAATTAAATCATTCCTAAAATGCAATGTGGGAATTTGTTGCCATCTATAGAGGTCTAACTGCGAAAATTAAATCATTCCTAAAATGCAATGTGGGAATTTGTGGCCATCAATGGAGGTCTACTGCGAACATTAAATCATGCCTACCAAGAAAGTCTTTCAAAGTTCCAGAACTCCTTCTCCATAGCTAGATAGGATATGACTATGATGGCGGAGCCGAAGCCCAGGAAGAAGAGAGCTTTGTAAAATAGACAGAGAGAGGTCTCTAAATCAGCCAAAAGTCTAAACAGAATTCTTCTAGGTCGAGAGACATACCCAGGGGCCAGACCCAGCGATTAGAAATCCAAATCCATATGAAATAGCATTAGAGGCCGAACCAAATCCATATCCACAGAAAAACAAATGTCATCTCCAAGAAATCGCAATCTCTTAAATCTAATCTTCGGTTCTATTTCTGAAAAAATGAAATTCTAAATCGGATTGAGTACAGAACTCTAAAAGAAAATTTAAATACCACAACACTGGCATAATTTGTTCCACAAATTTGAGCGCACCAGTCATGCTGTAAAACTTCGGTAACCTCGCCTGGTGGTGACGCTTTTATATATGTTATTACTTTGGTATGACGTTATTTCAATCATTTAGTGAAGAGCGCTGCAAGAGAATGGCTTCCTTTTAATGGATCTTTAAAAGACAAATAATCACTTCGCAGTATGATTATCTTGGCGAACTCGTTTGTATTCGTGAGCTCCTTTCCTTTCCATGGAATATGTTACACAAACACACACCAGGAAAAAATCTACATCACCGCTCTGTGCAAAATAAGAAGAGAAAATCAGCATTACATTTACTGATAATCTGTATTACTGCTCTGGACAAAATAACAAAACCAGAGCACTGCGCTCTGTACTAAATGCAGTTGCAGAAAAAGAAAGCAGAGCATACAGCAAAGATTTGGGGTTTAGCAATTTTCATGGAAAGACTGGGCGGTTTTGTGGCTTTGGGACTCTTACGACTAACTCCAACGCAACGATTGCATCCTGTACAAACTCGTACTCGGACAGCAAGCTCCTGTACAAAGTCGTGCTTCGAGCCGTCGACAGCAGGCTCTGCACATGCATGAGTTGAAAACCCAGGAAAACAGATGTCGTCTCTTCATAAATTGAACTCTCTCCAGAAATGTCATCTCGGGTTCTATTTTGAAACCCACGGCAAGCTGTAATAGGAAATGCAAGCTGTAATAAGCATGCACGATGTGTTCATGCAACTTGCCACGAAGCCCTCGACTGCCAACTAACTAAACCAACAGAAACCTAAAAAAAGACTTTGGATAAAACCACCCAGACCAAAAATAAATCTTAGATAACAACCACTTTGGATAAAAAAACAAAGACCAAAACAAGCCGACAATAAAACTTTGGGTAAATATCACTTGCCACAATATTTTAACATTGGGATAAGCGAGGCCTGCAATAAGAGGTAGTTTTTTTTCCAGCAAGAAACTTTGGTTAAAATTTGGATGGATAACAATTGCGACCGTAAAACTTTGGTTAAAATATAATAAAGCTCAAAAAATAGTTGGTCAACAAATGAATTAATTGTAATTTAACGATCAAACTTTGGATATCAGAAAAGTTTGCCGCAAGGACATGCAGAAGAGGTACCAAAAACTTAGGATATCTTACTTTTACCCGTCTTGAAACCTGCGAAGCCCGCAATAAGACCCTCAACTTTGTTGCCCAATCAGCGATTACATAATAAATTTTACATTATTTTTTAATATGAAAACTTTGGTTACAATTGTGATGTATAGCAATATTTTTTGGTCAAACAAGAGATTAATAGGCAGTCAACGTAGGATCGATTGCTAAGAGTCCCAGGCAGGGACTAATAATAGTGATCGAGTTAAACTAAACAACCGAATGTATACTGGGCAAGGGATTTAATTATGTGCAACCATGACAAAGAAGATATCATATCCATTATCTCAAATCATAACCAACTTCAATTCTTAATAATTTCTCTCAATATTCTATGATTTTATTTAGAGGCTAAATCGATGCGAGAAGAATTGATAGTTAGACATGATATCCCAAAGATATGAAAAGCCTAAAAGAACGAGAAGATGACATGCAGAGCCCTGTCCATCAATGGAGAGGAGCATCCTCCGCAAATCCTTCAGAAAATGTGTAAAGTCAACCAGAATAGAATTCTACATAACCACAGACGATAATGGTGCGATTTATTTAATGCATTCTTAACACTCAGCTATACTTATATTGATGGCTTCTTTGGTTGTTCATTTGTACATTGAAAATATGATTTTAAACCTTCTATGATGTATTTTAGCGACGGTTTTTATGTTTATATAGCAATCTTCTGATTTTCATTATCTTATTATTAGGTATATTGTTTTATTTTAGTTTTTTACGTTTTATTAAAACCATATTTTTATTTGATAATTATATTTCTATTATTATTATTATTACTAGCATTTTCACTCCAAAGTGCACGCTGATAGTATTTTGTATTTTTGTATTTTTGTATTTTTGTATTTTTAACTTTTAAATATATTTATAATAATTTAATTAGACTGGTTTTCAATGTCTCACACGAAAATGAGGGTCAAACGGGTTTGGAGATTAGTTGGTCGGACATGCTTGGTGGTTAGGTATCTCTTCAGGGGCTGGGGCTAGTGTGCTGAGCGGCCTAACTATATGGGATTTCATTTTATAAAAGGAGTTTCAGTAAATTGTGTTCGTTTTTTCAAGATGTATAGATGTTTGGGAAAACTGAATGAGTGGAGTAGTAAAATCCATAGAGATCTAGTGCTACAAGGAGATTAGCTAAACTTAGTAAACTTCCTCTATGGTGAAATCCTACTTGATCCATAATTCCAACCTAGAACAAAGAGAGACACCAAAATTGATGCAATAATTCTCTAGTTGTAGGTTCACCAACTCACCATATAAAGTTGTTAGATTTCACAATATGAATTTTTAAATATAAAATATCAATATGGATGAAAGTGAAGAATGACCCATCATATCGGCATTTAAGGAAATTGCATATGTAGGAAAAAAATGCTTAAATATTTGAGCCATATAGTTGGAAGAACACAGATTGTAGTTAGTATTGCAAACAACTTTTTGGTGGGAAGCTCGATCCCAACATAATGAAAACATGTATTTGGAAAGAGTGGTGTTAAGTTTCAATATCAAGTATAATGTATTACACACAACATTTCTACACCAAGAAGGAATGATGATCATATTTAAACACATTATTAAATGTAACCACATTTGAAGATTGATATAGATGATAAGGATCTGAATGGGATACTTGCATACAACTCAAGTTAGAGAATAATTGTAGCTCACAAAAATATAAAATTTAGTCCCAAAATAGCAGTGAAATATGCTAAATTCAAATATGAGTCTTGACCATCTGAGAAAAAGTCAACAAAACTATTGTAATAAGTAAAGGTACCTAATGTATTATTCTACAAATCATGAAAAAAATAGGCTTTATCCCTTCTCAACAATGCTTAGTTAAAACTTATAATTAGAGAAGCAAAGAAAGCATACTGAAATTAGTATTCATCCTTTAGTCTCAAACGCAGCCTAGTTTATGTCAGGATAAGTCTCAAGTCCTAGTTCACTTTCCAAACAATGTTTTAAGAGCACACTTGTGTAGGAGGAAAGTATAGAAATTCTCAATACCACACTCAATCCCATCCATCCTCCTTCTCTAATAGGATATGGAGTTGATAAGATTCCAACATCATATAGAACATTCATTCTTGCAAATTGGGACCACTAATAATGTAACAATTTTGAAAACATGGCTATTTTTATGTTAAGAATCCTATATACTTTAAGGTTTTGGGTTTACACCAAATATAATTATGCTATTGGATTTTTTAATCTTCCAATTGAGATTGAAATTCGGATTCTCCATCAAGTTACTTAGTCATATCTTAGTTGATTTGTAAAAAATAATTAATCCCAATTTAATGTGAAACAATTTGACAAATTAGAATCAACAAATTTGATGCATAGTAACAAAAATCAAGCATGTTGTACGCACCATTCAATAGTGATTGTCCAAAATTGAGTTCTTGGGAAACTGAAAATTCATTAACATTCTTTAATGTCAGCCCATCATATATGGATTTTTTGGAACCACCCTTCTTGGGTGGTACTAGGGGAAGTTGAGTGTGAGTTGGTTCTACTTTGCTGAGAAATAAATGTTTTATTAGTGATGGAATAGGCTATGGAGTAAAACTCATGTTGAGAATCGATGGAGATATATTTGAAGCATTGATCCTAGTGAAGCTTGGTGTTATCCCTCGAAACTTAATGTTTAGAGAAGTAAAATAGTTGTACATGCCCATAGATTGCATGCAAACAAACAAAAAATGGGGTATGAATACACATGCATACTTCAACTTGAAATCATTTCTATATCCAAATTCTATCATGATGAGTATTATACTTGGAAAAGAGATTGTTATTATCCATTCTCGTCCCAGGGATAATGTCTCTTACAATTTAACATTTAGTATATAGCAAAAGTTAATAGTGATTTTCATGTTAGGTGAAGTGCTTCTTGCAATTTCCTTGCTACAATATACGGGGTTAGCATGAAATGAAGGTTCATAATCACTGTCACATTAAGTCATGAGTGTTAGACAAAGATGTTTTCCCTATTAATTGAATTGTCGGCTAGTGGTAAACAAGTGGGAGTTTCCCTATATTACTCCAAAGTTATATTCTTCGTAGATAGTTTCTTTTTGCATAATCTTTATAAGAGTGTCAAATGAAGAAATTTTCCTTGCGCACTAAGTTGTGGTCCAGTGGTAAACAACTAAGGGTTTTTCTTTGTCCATTGAATTGTGGTCTATTTGTAAACAAGTAGGAGTTTCAACCTTCCCACATTTCCCTAGGTTCGATTCCTAGAAAATGGTTCTCATGCATTTTCCCTAGAACATTACATTGGCCTATGTTAGATTCCCAAAAAATGGTGCACATGCATCTTCCATAAGACATGGCATGCATATTCCCTAAGACATGACATTGGATTAGGTTCGCTTCCCAGCAAATGGTGCTCATGCATATTCCCTAAGACATGTCAATGTGTCCCAAGAGTGTACTTTTCTTATCTTTGACATTATATGAGCCAATCCCAGTAAACACAGATAGGTCTAGTAGTGAATTGTGTATGACTAATTTTTTCACATTTTTATTTTTATTTTTCCTATATTCATTTTCCATGTTCAATTTTGGTGCCTAGGCCTTCTCTACTAGATTTTTTACTAGTGACATTCATGTTTGGATTTACAAGAACATGGAATTATGTCACAATTTTTATTATTATGCATTGCTCCATAATTTTTTTGTAACTACAACCTTTGTAGTTGAACTTTAAAAGGAAAAAAATGATTTTAACTTTCAAACCAAACGCATTATCATGTACATGGGAGAAAATCCCATGGCCAATTATGACTAGAAGGAAAACCTTAAGGTAACTCGGAAACATATATACTAGTTAAATTGAAAGCACGTTTTTTTTTCTCAACTTGTTTCCCATTTAAGTATTTCTACTCCTATCTATACTAGCACACAAGTACTAATCCATTAACTTACTAAAATCCTATCAAAATTTATATAGCTTCTTCAATGCCTTTGTATTCAAATTTTGTCAAGTGGACATAGCAAAAAGAATATGAGACACTATCAGTAAGGCATATAAATACAGGCATAAATAAACAACTTTATAAGATGAAAATAAAAATGTATTGAATGGAAAAAATTGGAACACCTTAATTTGGAAGGCATTGTGGAGACTTTCTAACTATTTTTCCAAAAGAAAGAACTAGAAGTCTACCAAACCAACAACTGGTTAGCTTGAGATGTCAATGTTAGAAAAATAGGTTAAGATGTTGTGATTAAATACAAGGGGAAAATAAAATTTTATATAAATGGTATAGTAAAATGAATTTTGAGACACATGAATTTATTTACAAGAATATAATTTTTTATTTTTATTTTTTCTATCGAGACATCTCCATTTCCAAAAGAATCCTTGAAGAAGACACTACTGATGAGAAATTCTTCACCAATATGTCCAACATCACAAGGAGAAACACATGAGTGTTCTAAGAATTTATAACCATGGAGTTATATTTGAGCCCTGAGCGTTTCTAGGTAAACTAGAGGTGATCCTATATTCATCCCATCTTTGACTAGGATTCTTCCAAGATGCATGCATTGCTTTAGAACAATATCACATATTTTTCTTCCAAGACATCCCCATTACCAAAAGAAACACCAAGGAAGTCATTGTTGATTAAAAATGAATCACTAATATGTCTAACATCACAAGGATAAACAAACAAATGAGTGTTGTAAGACTCTACAAGAATGGAGTTATTTTTGAGTCGAGGAAGCAAAGCAAATGATGATGGGAAAATTACCTTTTATGTCAAAACAAATGAGCGAATAGAAGCAGTATGGAACTTTTTGTTCCTACAACTAGTAAGACAAGATAAATTAAACAATGACAACATCAATATATCAAGGAAAGACAAAATAGATAACCACAAATTCAATGTAGTAAATATTTTTCTAACATCAACTAACCCTCCCATTTTGAGACTTCTCAAAACATGTTGTTCTGTAAAAGACATCTATATATTTTTCACCTTGCTCATATAAGGTAACCATCATCAAGGTATTATCTTTAGCATGCTATAAGGTACATATGATTGCATTAATTGTGCCTTTTACTATTTAAGAAAATTATGTGGTTGTTATCTTATCATCAAAGCAACTTTTAATGGGACTTAGCTATGTCCACCTTTGATTTTTTTTATATTTCTGTTAGTTTCAATATACAAGTTCCCCAATATGAACCTTTGAGATCATTTCATTCATATTACTACAATTTTAAAGTTTCTTATCTTCTTATTAGGAGCTAATGTACTTTACAACTGTTACTCACATATCAACCATGCAGATGGCTTGCACCTTTAGGTGTAGAACACCTTACTCACCATTCTCATATCTTGTTGGTTGCATCCCAAGGTGACTTAATCAATCAATTCCTATAGGCTGCCATTATTTCCTTATGTATACCCTTGTTCTTATTTTGATGATTCATGTATCTGCTCAAATTATTATGCATTCAAGGCAATTTCTAGTCTTCATTTTCCTTACAGAAGCATTTTTAACCCCCTTTTTCTCCTTAGAAGGTGCATTTTCCACAGAACGTGTTACTGATTTAGGTGATTGTGTCCCTCGTTCAGCCTTATGTATCTCACACCACCTGTCCTAAGTTGATCTTCTCAGTACTACTCGGGACTGTAGGTGATAATAATCCTGGCATGTATACATGCTTTTAGGTCAATTTAGACCAAAACTCTGCAATCTATCACAGGGACACACAACTTCCTTAGTCATAGTGCTTGACAATGATGGTTTAATAATTTCACAATTTAACCTTTATTAGCATAAAAAGTGGATCATATCATCAGATTGGACATACCCTTAGTTGGGTTGGAAAATAATGGTTATTACGTATAGGTTTTGTATCACAAGGACAAGAAATTGTTTGTGCATCATGCCCCAAACCACTTCTATAATTTGGCACATGGGTGAATTCTTCTTTCGCTCTAGTATCACATATATCTCTCTTTTGTTGTTTGCTTATTTTAACTCTGAGGTGCAATAACCAATTACTGATGAAGAGGTCAAATATTGTACCTATTTAGACGATTATTCTCAACTAAGATTTGGTGGCAAGGATTTCCACCTTATCTCTTCAATAATACTAATATCTTCCAGAGTGAGGCTTTTCATATTGAATGTAACCCTGTCAGCATAAGGACAATGCAAATGATACTGCACAACTAGAAAGGCATTTTGGGAATTGGCATTATTGAGGTTGATGTTCCCCTTTAATCATAAATACACATAATTACTATCAATTTTCATTCTCAACTTCAAACTTCCAATAAAACTTTAAGGCTTTACAAATAAGATAGTCAGCAAGATGGTAGAGTACATACCTCCATCTATAACTGGCTCAACTGTACGGGGGTAGGCTGGTGATACAATGGAAATTACTTGGAAATTTATATTATTTTTTGTGTCTTCCATTTCCTCAGAATACATGTTATGTTTATATTAAATTTAATATTTTGATTCGTCATGAATTTTATATAAACAACCATTATATAACAATCTGCTAGAAGATTTGTATAGCATACTTGATCTTGAGCATTTCCATCACTATTAATAATTTTTGTCTTGCAGTTGTGGGTTGCCCATTGACTTCAACATTGAACGTATAGCCTTGTTATTCCATTCAATGGTAGTTTTTGAACATTATATTGTTATGCTAATTTAGCTATATAGCAACATCTATGATGTGTTGTTAAATTGATAAACTCTACATATCTAGTTCAATGACTTGTAACCATACTATTTTCTACCCATTAGGTCCAAGAGTTGAACCTAGGCTCTAATACCATTTGTCACATCTCCCAAATAAGTAATACAATTAATTTTATTTTATTTTTTTAATTTGATTTGGTGCACGTGGGTATAGTACCCAACACTGTAACTATTTTTCACCCTCTCAAAATCTTTATTTCATATTTTTTATATGACTTCACATTCATATTTATCAACATTCCAAGGTATGCTCAGCAAATACATATATGTTTGGTCACTATTATATAATGTATGTAGTATGGTTGCTTGTTGTAAGTCTATGAATTATTTATGAACACCTTGATTCTTTTCCTAATCCAATGCTGACATTGTTTTGGTGGTATGGTAACCCATGCCAAGGCTTTTAATCCTAGTGCAGCTATCCCCTCCAGACTTATGTTTAATTGGTGAATTAATGGGTGTGCATGGATTTGACCTCCTTGCACTATCCGGTATGGACACCTGTACAAGACCCGTGTGATATTCACCTATATTATTAGTACCTTTGGCATGGATTGTGGAGATATGGTCTAGGTGAATCAATGAAAAATATCACTTGATCTAAACCCTGACTGTATACCCTCTTCAACCCATGGATTATTCTGTCATTTTTGCGTTTTCTTGGTAATGCAACCTGTGAAGGGTTTGTTCAGTGCTCTCTCCATATGTCCATGTGGTTACATGATCTTGGCAGTTGGACGAAACTTCAAATTGAAGCCGTGGCTCATCACCACATTTACCAGGTGTCCCTATTTCACCTTCACTATAGTTACCTACTAATTCATTATGAATCGACCCTTACTGCATACTCTATCCTTGACATATTTTAGATCAGGGCATTACAGAGGTGAATGTATCTTAATTTTGTGTTCATAATGATAGTATCTTGGGTAATGATGTGGTGTTCTATTTTTCACCCATCAAGGTTGCAAATTCGAGGGCATGATGACAATATTGGAGATTTTGGAGACCCATTACGTAACTCCTCTGAGGATATCAGCTTCAATGTCTACACTTTCCCTGACACACTTACAACTTTGTTTTATTTTGTAGTTTTACTAACATGATGAGAATAGAAACTTCATATATCTCTTGTATTTATTAAGCTTGGCCCACAAATTTGGTTTATTCCTTTTTAATAGAATATTTTCACTGTTTTATGGTGGCTCTCCCACAGAGGATAAGGATTGCATCCCTAATGCAGTAGGAGTTGCATCAATCATAGTAGTGAACCCAGTTGTATGGTTATGCACAAAAATAATCAATCATATTTTTGTTTGACTCTTCCAATGAATTTACTTCCTCATACAGGTGAGAATTTTTTTTTCCTGGGTACTTATCTCCTTGGTTTCATTTTCATGCACTATCACTACCCATTTATATCTTGGATTTGAATAGGTAGTAGAGTTGTGGGCATTTGAAACTCTCACCAAGAACGCGAGCACTTGCCTTGAAATCTTTCCTTTCGAGAAACAAAAAGCAAGTAAATTTGTTTCCTCACAATTTCATGAGATATTTATGTTTTGTGTATCAAACTATTTTAATTCGAAACTAATTCCCTTTTCTTTTTTTTTCTTTTTTGGTCATTTCTTACAAGTAATAACCATGTCCATGTGGCTAGTTAGCTAAATTTTCTTTGTCAAGGTTAATTGCAAAAGCTCTTCTTTTTTTCTAGGTTAGCCTTTTTCCTATTTTCTTACCATGAAATTTTCTACTATTAGAACTGGTTTGGAGCTCATTGTTGAGTTAACGTTTCCTAGATAGAGTATGGAAACCATTTATGGTTACTGATATTTCTTAAGGGATAACTTCTGAGCTGAGTCCCTCAATTATGTGAACCTAGTTCACCTGTATTGTAATTATTACTGATACTTGTAATTTAAATTGTATTTTCACCTCCAACATACATTGTCGAGGTTTTTTTTTTGGCTTCTATTTCATTGTTACTATGTATATTCCTTAATGTCGGTTCATGGTTTTCAATACTAAAGTCTCTGATGCATGGTTATCATATCTTAATTAGAAAGAAGAGTAAATGTCTAATATTATTTTTCATAGTTCTACTCACTCTTACTGTACATTTTAATATACCTATTCAATGAGATATGTTTATTTTTCCCCTTTGATTTTTTTTGTCACCATTTCTAGTTCTATGGGATGTATAAATATTTAATTTAATTTCTAAGTTGTGTACTCATAGCTTGAATTTGGGTCAAATATTCTCTTCCATTGTAATGTACCTGAAGCAGTTTTTCAATCTCATACAGTATACCCTGATAAATTTACCCTTATTAAAACTCTACCCATTCATAAATTCATAAAAACTATTGTGAGTTACCTAATTACCAATTTTGATGCTGAGTAAGTTGATTTATAGCTTGAGCATACATCTCTGCTTATTAGTTATATCACTCTCAACTAAAGTTTATTAAATCTATTATTTATTAATTATGTCTCTTGTGCCATCTTGAGTGCCTATTCTCCTTACATTTTACTATGGAGAGTTTCTCTTTTCTATATAGTTTCTTTACTACTACTAAGTAAGACATGCCTGTAAGGATTCAAAAGTTCCACGCTTCTCTTCCTTCGGGTTAATTAGTTTTTTCTCCTCTTTAAAAAATTGTCGATGCCTCATCTAACCCATTGACATTTTTGTTTCCTTATTTTTAATTAACATATCTGTCCTTATGATAATCCTTTAAATTCATGACGTTGGTTCCTTTTCTATTAATTACCAAGTTCCTTACATTCATAGGTTAACACTATCTACTGTTGTTTTTTCCATGGAATAGCTTGGTTTTTAAAAGAATAATAATCGTTTCTTGTATTCTATAACGCAACTTCACACAGGTTCATTCCTCCTTTGGCCAAAATCTATCCTTAAACTTTTTCGTTCAGCATTCCAACATCCCATATATATATATATAATGCAGTTCTCTTGGTCAATAGTATTTATTCTAACATCTTTATAATAACATAATTATAATCTACCTCTAATCCTATCTTTCTCACTGTAAAACAAATATTGTCGCAATATATACATATTATACTACTTCCATCACAAAGTCCTATTCATTTACTTAACACTGATCCTAACATATTATCATTCACAAAATCATTGGAATATAAAATAATATACATATTATTCTACTTCTCTATAATAAAATCCTACTCCTTTTACTAATTACAAAACCTATCACCTTATCCGTTCACCAAACTATCTCCATTGTTTATAAATTAGATCACATACCATTCATACACATATTTCATAGCCAACCACTTATAAATATTTACGAGATTATTTCAATTTCATACTAGAATAATCACAAAGAATTATGCACATATATTCTGACCAATTAATTTTCGCAGATCGTACTTAATGAGCACACTATCCACCCAACCACGAACTACACTTTCAGTTCCCCCCGAGCTCAGAGATTTTTCCGAGAATCAACCTCCCGAGCTAATTTCCTTGTATAGGTATTTAATACCTTTCCTTCTTGATAAGGTTTCCTTTAGTGGCGTCCCACTTTGTGGACCTTTTCTTATCCACTTGCCTAGGCTTTTCCTTAAAAGCCCTCATTTCTCTCCCATGGAGATTTTATGCTTTTCTAAGTTTAACATATTTCTCCAACTAAACAAATTAATGGATATTTATCTCCCATCCATTAAGCTTATCTATAATTTCATCTAAAATTATTATCATGAAGGCATGGAAAGCATCTCATTTCTAGGTGTCTCATTATCAAGTACATACATCTCATTTATTTATTAATAAATATTTTTTCCAATATTTTTTCCCACGTGTCTTTCCTACCATTTTTTCGAATATAGACGAGTCAAATCAAAACAATACTATAACAAGGAGGGATATTACATGATGGTTGACCATGGAGGCTTATCATGGATGGCTAGGGTTAACATTATTAATACTGGGGTTTATAATATTAATTATAGGGTTTATAATTCTACTATTTAAGATATTAAACATAGGGTTTACAACCTTAAGGCCTACAATAATAATCTTATGGTTTATTATAGTTGGTTTTATAATGTTAGGGTTCTGTATTATGTCTTAATATTGTGACATTGGAAATGGTATAAAAATCTATAAGGTTTACAATAATAATCTTACGGTTTATTAATCTTAGATTTTATTATATGACACTTTATAATCTTAGGGTTTCCTTATTACAGTTTAATAATGTAAAATTGGAATGGTACAAAAATATATCCAACGTTGCATTATGATAAACATTGTCTCAATAGGAAAATGCTAATAATAATGACTAACATTGGGTTTACTATATACCTATTATTAGTTATTTTGGTAAAATTACTATTATTTTTGTTATGATATATTTATCAATATTAATATTAGTATTATCATTAATATTAGGGTTTATATCCCTCATATTAATGATATCAATATGAGTATTAACATTAATATTAATATCAATATTAAAATCAAATCTGAACCATTACTATTAATGTTAAAATTAAATCTATACCATTGATGTCTATCGGCATATATCAACAACATTCACTAATGTGGTTGTGCTAAATTTTTGTAATCAAAGAATTTGGGCCAGAGGGAGAGAAAACAGGGGAGGTGGAGGAATAGACTAAGGAATCGAAGCAATGCTCCAATAGGATATAATAGTGGTTTCATTACCATTCATTTTTCAGTCTTAGGTTGTCTAAGAGTGCACAAAAATAGTTTCTCTGATTATATTATGTTCTCCATGATGATATTCTAGAGCGATTCAAAGAGAAAATAGAGGTTTTGGAAAATATTGTGATATATTTCTTCCCATAAAGTCCAAAAGAATGCCTCGGGAGGACCCAAACACAGTTGAGGATAGGGTTTGAAAGGGACTCTATCTATAATGGTCAATTGTGAGAGGAATAATTTCTAGATTGCAATCGTTGCCCCACATGGTTGATTCAAAGATGGTAAAAAGAGATTAGGGAAAGGGGCAATAACTGAGAAGGTGCTCGTAGTTCTCAGTGTCAAACATTCAAATGAAACAATGGGATGGCCTAGTGAAATTTCATTTGAGGAGAATATTCCCATGTTAGAATTATTTCCTTACACAAATAGACATGGGAAAAAGGGGAACTTTAGCCAAAGATTTGGGCGTGATATCGATTTTTATAGAGCTTACTTATAGTGCTCTTGAAACGTGGCTCCCATACTATAAGCCTCATTGGTTGTAAAATATCTCATGGATCTATATCCTAATATTAATTTATCTTGGTTATTGGAAATGGAGATATTACGCTCTTGAAGATCTCTACAGAATATTAATCATTTATTTTCGTCTAGCTTGGGATCTAATGGTCTTGGGATAGTCATTTTCTTCATTGGTATTGAGCGTTATTAGTTGTATGGTAATCTGCAACTTTTAGTCCATTATTTTCTACCATATGAGTATTGAGTGTGTCAATATCTAGATTTCAATAAATTTAGACAATTGTTGTCATGAATCCTTCCAAAAAAAAGTCATTTTCCAATCTCTTAGTTAGTGTTTTTAAATAAAGTGAATTCCTTTCTTGGGTAAGTTCCGAATTAAGGACCCAACCTAAGTGAAAAGTGTTATGATGAGTTGCTTGAGGGAGTCACCACCACGAAATTTACATTCCAAATATTTTTCTAGAACAATTTCCTTCCCTGGAGCTGTAGCCATGATATTTGAGCTCCTGTTTCCATGGTTAAAGTAGCTGGTTCCCAAATTGCAAGTCTAACACCAAGTTTGGGCCTCCATAATTTCTCGTGGACTACTAGAGCCCATTTTCTATTTTTATTGGCTCCTCGCTGAAGAAGGGAGAATTGAATGATATAGTGGGAGTTGAGGATGGAAGAAGGGGTCATCATGGAAAACTGATGGTAGAATGAAAAAGTGTGAACAACATAATTAAGAAGGACTAACCAACCTGCGATGTAATGAGATTGGAACATCCAACTAGATAGTTTGCTACCAAATTTTCCTATAATTTCTAACAACAACTTTATTTTCATGGAGCTATCTGCGAGGTAGGAACCCAAGTACATGGAGGGGAGTTTATTTTATAAGTCAAGTGATGTGATTTTCCACAACTAAAGGAATATTAGAAAAGAAAACTTGTTATCTCAAAATTTTAATGTCCATACTCGAGGCTTGGGATATTTTTCCAAAAATAGAGTGAAAGACCTTAGAAATAGGCACTCCCATGCTCATTTTGTTTTCCAAAAACTATTGATGATAAATTAGAAGATAGAGTTTGTTTCCCTTCACCTTTTGCTAAGAGATGATAGCTTTCATAGCATTACCTAAACCGTCTACACATAAGATGAAAAGGAAGAGGCAAATAGGTTCCCCTTTCTTTATACCTTGGGAGGGAGAAAAATATTATAGGGGGAACTATTAAGGTGTATAGATAAAAGTGTTGAGGAGATAAGTGCTTGGACCCAAGGGTTCCATTCAAGAGAAAAAATCAAAAGTAGAGATAGTGTAGAAGAGGAAGGAACAAGTGAGCTTGTCGAAGGCTTTTGATAGGTAATTTTTAAGATCATCTTCAACTATTTAGAATATTTCAAGGAATCTATGACCTCATGGGAAACCACTGCCCCATCCAATATTTAGTGGTCTTTGACGTACCACATTTCTTCATCAGATATCAGGACTAGTAAAATGGTATTGAGGCAATTAGGAATGACCTTTGTTATGACTTTATATTCAAAATTGCATAAAGTTATGGGCCGGAAGACACTAAGATATCTATCCTTGTATTTTTTGGGTACCAACATAAGAAAATTGGCATCTAAACCTTGTAGCATAGAGAGATAACATTTGGAATCCTCAACAACTAGCTAGAGATCCTACCCAATGGTTGGCCAAGAACCATGTAAAAAATTTGTGGTGAATCCACGAGGACCTTGAGCTTTAATATTTGTCAGACCTTTAATTTTATTTTCCACTTCCTCATTCGACATTCTACATAGAAGTGCTTCATTTTGTTCTCTAGTGACAAGAGAGGTGATGTATTGAAAATTTCCGCGTATCTCATGTTTTCTAGCTGGTCTAATATTGGTTTTCTTAGTATTCAACTAACTCAACTTCTGTTTCATTGTGATATTGAAGTTTTCTTCCTTCTATTTTTATCAAAGAGGAAATACAATGAGCATAGATTTGTAAAAAGAAATGTTTTTTTCTCTTTCTTTTAGCTAGTGGATCCTATATTTCAATGTTTAGAAGTATTCCTCCTACTCCTGTCACACCTCAAACTATGTTAGAGTGGCTCGTTCTTCCTGAATTAAATCCTCAAATATTCCAATTGAATTTCCAACATCTTAACTTCTAATTCATTTTACATAGAAAAATATTTTTGAAGTCCTTGTTGTTCAATTTTTTTAGTTGGCCTTTAACATATTGAGCTCATTCTAAAGAAAAGACATAAAATACCTCTAGATTTTATTCTTCAGACCACCACTTGTGGAATTTTAGATGAGATAACCTACAAATCTGAAATATAATTTTTTTTTTTTGGGGCTAGCTCTAATTTCTATTTCTAAATTAAAGGGATAGTGATCTAAGTTACTTCTTCGGAGAATGGAGGATTCAAGGAAGATATCCCAAGCATGGATGCTTTCGAAGGTTAATAATATACCCAATATGGATGCAATTTGTTTGTCACCTCCCCTTCATTTTTCCCACGTGATATTCCAATTAATATTGTTGAGTTCTACTATATTATTAGAAAGCATCGAATCTTCAAATAGGCTAGCTTCTACTTATAAATTGTTTTAATCACCACTTTTCACTAAGAGGGATTTAATGACACTGAATTCTTCACCAAGGATCCAAAGAGTATATGCTATGAGGGCCTTTAGGTGATTGATGGTTTTGAGAAAAAAAATCTTTATCTTTAGGAAATGTGGGCCTATATCCATTTGAGAGGAAGTAGGTTTTTGCTAAACCTATCAATCGAAACTTGGTTATTAGAACTTTGTAGATGGTGATCATGTTTAAAATGGTAACTTCTTGTGAACTCTAGAATATGGAAATACCCTAACTTGTATCTATGCATCAATAGCTATGGATTGACAAACTCTTCCCCATTTTGAGGCTATCCCTTCTATGGATTCATTGGAGCATTTAGTTTCTTTAATCATCATAAAAGGTGGATGATAAAAGAGCCACTTATTTTTTGGATCCTTTACTTTCTCTTGCAATTAAGGCCCCTTGTGGCCCAAGAGATGAATTTGATTGGGGAGGTGGGATAATGGAGGAAAGACCTATGAGATCAACTTAATATGGCTAGAGCTAATTGGTATTTCTTCTACTTATTCTAGAATATATCCTACCTTTCATTTAAACATATTTGTGTAGTTTAAGGGAGTATTTAAATGGATTCATCTAAACTCCAAGGTGAGCCCCATAATTCTTCATATCGAGGCCTTAGTTCTAAACTTGGAAATGATATTTTAGATACTCTTTGGTAAGAATTTTTACTTGGTGTTCAATGATGGACTTAGGATGTTATGATCCTTGCACCTTAACAATGATATGAAACCCATAATTATAGTCCACTTTGAGTGGGAAAGCTCCTTATACAATAAACACAATGAATAAGACAATATATGATGATCCTAAGGCTAGGTCTTCTTAGTATATATACATGTTACAAAGGATAGAACTATAATAAAAAGGGGTGATGAGGGGTTCTAGCCTACAGAATAATATAACAATAGAAATGTAATCACTCAAAATCTAGTGGTTAAGAAGGGGTTTTGGAGCTAGCATGTGGCTTATATAAGCTTTTACATAGGATCCTTACCTTTCGAGGTTTTCGCTATCTTTGAAGATCTAGGGATTTAAGATCTATATTTTCTATTTAATATTTGTCTTGATTCATTTTATGATAAACCATACTAATTTCTCGGAGTGAAATTTCTTGAGCATCATTAAGGTTAGAGTGGACCATTTCTGATCTTGAAGGGGTAGATCAAGAAGATACCATGTCATGCATATCAAATTACGTTGAGGTCGGGGGTTAATTAACGAAGGTGAGAGTTGGAGGATTGATACATCCAAATAACAGAAGGGGTCAAACATATTGTTGATTTTGGGGATTTTGCTAGTGTAGGGGTTCACTGAGATCCACTCTAAAATATATCTAAGAGATATTGCATTGTATTAGTTAATATGATCTTTGAAGTATTTTTCAAAAGTATAAGAATTATACATCCTCGTCTCACTCAAAGATGAGAATATAAGATTTGTTTCTTCTTTCTTTTGTTTCCTTAGCTTTACTTATTTTATATTTATCTAAGGTTGATTTAAAATTATGTTACCTAACGTGGACATTGAAATCTTTTTTTAAGAGTGAGAATGAGAATGAAGTATTTTTACCACATCTCCTTAATTATAGGTTGCAATATCAACAACAAATGGAGCCATGATATCAAGAGTGGGATTTTTGATGTTTTATAAGGCTTTTGATTAAAACTAAGAAAATATGTACATTCATTTGGGGTTCTTGTAATGGATACCATACTCATTGGTTGGGTGGAGCACTCTCTTTCTTGGTGATTTTGTGGCTAGCTCTAATAGTTAAGGAAAATATAAATATTTTGATATGCTATTTATGGTACATTATTTCCTTCCACATGTGAAAATTTTTCAGTATGTACATTGTTGTATTTTTTATAAAGGATGAAATTTGTTGAATGGATGCAAACATAAATGTTATAATGCAAGATGCAAAGTTAATTTGTAACTGTAAACTAAGTTAGTTTCTAGGCTAAGTTGGTTAACCAACAACCCAAAAACTATATTTAAATAGGGAGCATAAACAAACAATATAAATACTTACTCTTCTTAACATCTCCCCATAAAAGGGAATTTCCATAACATTGAATATACAAAATCTTAGATAGGTTAGAACACCGTAAGGTTAACTATATGACTGAAATAATAGTGATAAGAAGTTATGTACATTCTGAATGTTACAATGAGGAAGTGTGGAAGAAGTTATAAAACCCTAGTATCCTTTGTTTCTACATGCATTACAAAAATTTGTATATACAATACCATGAAAGGTGGATATAAGGTTAAAAACGTTTAACAATGAACAAATAGAATGACTATTAACATTAGAAGGGAACATATTGAAATTTGCTAAACAATTCACATCAGGGACTAAGGTCACAAAGGAATTAATAAATTTGGCATACATAAGAAATGATAACTAACCCTAATAAGTACAGTTTACAAAGAAAACTTGTTTGAGGCTTAAAATCCATAGTAAAATTCCAATCACTTAAGGTTGAGAGACCATAGTCAATTAATAAAATGGACCCTAGCCATAATCAAATTAAGGCATGTAGTATCTATTCCAAGAGAAACCTTACACTCGAAGACGATTTATAGCCTCACAATTTCTTGGAAAAAGAAAGACAAGAGGTTAACTAGAACTGTTGGAAAAATCACCGCACCTCTATAGAATCTGTAATTTCCACCGTGGGGATCCTAGTCGCTTTTTGTAACGTCTACCAATACCTGCGGGTTTTGGTGTAACAGCAAACCTCCACATGGTATCAGAGCATGTGGAGGTTTGCCGTTACACCAAAACCCGTAGGTATTGGTAAACATTCCAAACCAGTAACTAGGATCCCCAGGGTGGAAATTACGGATTCTATAGAGGTGCGGTGATTCTTCGAACATCCCCCTCAAACGCAACTCGGGGGAATCGAACCTCGGTCCAAGCTCTGATACCATGTCGAGGTTTGCTTGGTGTAACGACAAACCTCCACATGGTATCAGAGCTTGGACCCAGGTTCGATTCCCCCGAGTTGCGTTTGAGGGGCGTGTTGGAAGAATCACCGCACCTCTATAGAATCCGTAATTTCCACCGTGGGGATCCTAGTCACTCTTTGCAATGTTTACCAATACCTACGGATTTTGGTGTAACGGCAAACCTCCACAAGAACCTCAAAGCTTTCTTAAGCATATCGAAGTTTCCTCCTGAAGTCGGATGGGGTCTCTTAAGCTGGATGGGGGCCTCACCTAAGGCATGAAAAACCAAAATTATGTTAAAAAAAAAATGTTAAGAATAACCAACCAGGAAAAAGGAATTTTGAGCATACAAAAGATAGGGGTTTTAGCTAACTAATGTCACAATCCGACCACTGCTCTAGTAATCCTATTCAACGAGGGAAATCTAGAAGATTAGTGGAAAATACTTGTACAAATCTCTTCGATAAAATACCCTTACCCAAATTTGATTGCACTGCTTCGGAATATCGCACACTAAAAGAACATGAGAACTTGGAAGGTCTTATTCGAATGATAACCATGATTGGAGAGAACGCCTTGACTGCAAACGTTAAGGAGGACGCCTGTAAAGGAAAAGGGAAAACAAGGACGACTCGGATATTAGTACCAACCACTTGAGTTACAATGAGACATAAAATACAGCATTAGAAGGTGGGATTATAATTTCCCCTGCAAAAGTAATGTCAGAAGGCAACCGTAGCCCCAATATAAGTTTCAAATAAAAAAAATGATCAAAACTAGCCAGAGAATCACGATTGAATCTCATGGTTGCAATTCAAAGCTTTTACACAAAAAATATAAAAATTTCGCCATCGTTCCGAACCCAAGCCACCCAACCCAACAAGAAGGATCCAGGACACCTTGAGTAATGCAAGAACTTTGGAGAACCGAAGACCTGAAGCAAACCCTTCGTCGAACTAAACCTAATAGCAGACAAATATTATCGCAATGTAAAAGAAAGAAATAACGAATATGAATATATAAATTTACTCAATCGTAAGCAACTACGATGAATAAGGACTTACTGTGAGCCTAAGGGTTTCTCGGGTTGCAGAGTCACACCGCGAACTCGTAAGGGTCTGAATGAGCTGGACCGGCGCTGTGGGGGAGGAGGTGGTTATTCCCATAACCACCTTTCTCAATCCTCACCGTCCACTCTAACCGTAAGAGATCAGGACCGTGGATCTTAGAGTGATGCTAATCCCAAAGTTGGGTGATCCCGGCACAATTGTGCACCTCTGGAGTATTCAGAAAGCGATAGGGGTAAATCACCTTAATGGAGGGGCATACACGTAAATTAACAAGTGGACTATCAACATGCTTAATTCAATAATCATGGATGGTGTATGATGCCAATAATTATTAACAACACCTAAGTTATAATGGATAACCCGGAGATCAATGACCTCAGACTTAAATAATACAACGACATGTATGATAGTATATGGAATAGTGAATGGAAATAATAAAGTTCATATAAGTACCAAGGCTTAACGGAGAGTGAGTAACTGGTTATGATCTACACTTTTAACATGACATTATTTATTAAGTTAGTCTATGATAGTGATAGTGATAGTGACAATGACAATGACAACTAAATAAGTAGAATTTACATTCATTATGCTTATATCTTTTTAGTTAGAGCTAATTGTTAAAGGCTAATTAATGAGAGAACGCAAATAAAGAACTGAGAATTGAACACAAACACACAAAACTTGTCCATTCGATTACCAAAGAGGGCTTTTTATACACAATGGAGAAGCTTCTCGATCGCCTAGACCGTCGGTGGTGATGGCTTCTTCAAGAAGCTAAAGAAATCTCCAAAAGCTCTGAGGCGGATGGGCATTTAATATGTTAGGTGTTGGAATTACTGTTTATCCAACACTCCCCCTTAATTCCAACCATATGACAAACACACAAAATACACTATAGCACAATACATATGACACAGATGTATTCTTAATTGACATGCCTGCTGGTCTAAGTCTCAGCTAGGCTTACAACATAATCTGGATTTTCTACAACACATAACTTACTTCTACAAAACTCAAATTTTGCCTTCCCAAGAGGCTTAGTGAATATGTCACCTTCATTCTCATTTGTATTGTAATATATTATGACAAATTCTTGTGATTGAACCTTCTCTCTTACAAAATGATATTGTGTGTCTATATAAGAGGGCTTTTATACACAATGGAGAAGCTTCTCGATCGCCTCAACCGCCGGTGGCGATGGCTTCTTTAAGAAGCTAAAGAAATCTCCAGAAGCTTCGAGGCGGGTGGGCATTTAATATCTTAGGTGTTGGAATTACTATTTATCCAAGACTCCCCCTTAATTCCAACCCTATTACAAACACACAAAATAAACTATAGCACAATACATATGACATAGATGTATTCTTAATTGACATGCCTGCTAGTCTAAGCCTTAGTTAGGCTTACAACATAATCTGGATTTTCTACAAGACATAACTTACTTCCACAAAACTCAAATTTTTCCTTCCCAAGAGGCTTAGTGAATATATCAACTACATTCTCATTTGTAATACAATATATTATGACAATTTCTTGTGATTGGACCTTTTCTCTTACAAAATGATATTGTGTGTCTATATTCTTTGACCTTGCATGACATACAAGATTGTTCCTGAGTTTGATGGTGCTTTGATTATAACATCTTATCACTCTAGGTTCTTGTTGACTTTCACCAACATCTTCAAGTATTCTTCTGAGCCATATAGCTTCACAGGTGGCACTACATAATGCTTTATACTCTACTTCAGTTGATGATAAGGAAATTGTTGCATGTTTCTTACTGCTCCATGATATAGATCCCAATCCTATATTGAAGACGTATCCAGTGGTGGATTTCCTGTCATTTGGATTTTCGGCCGAGTCAGAATGAGAATGACATATCAATTCAACATTACAAGCATTAGTATATTTAATACCAAAATTGATAGTTCCCTTTAAATATGGAAGGACCTTTTATGAAGTTATCCAATGGCTTTCATGTGGCTTAGCAATGAATTGATGAAGTATGCTTGCTGCATAAGCAATATCTGGTCTAGTGGTAGTGAGATAACTCAGACATCCCCCTAATTGTTAATACAATGTTCCATTCACCTATTTTGTTTCATCCTCACTTCTCAATTTGATATTTTGTTCCAATGGAGTACTCATTGTTTTACATACATTCATATGAAATCTCCTTAGTACTTCATTTCTATATTTTCTTTGTGCAATTAAAGTCCTTCCATCATCTCTCTATACTTCAAGACCTAGACAATAGTGCATATGACCAAGATCCTTCATCTCAAATTCATGTAATAACTTAATTTTTATATCTTTAATTAATTTATTAGCAGTCCCTATTATTATTAGATCATCAACATATATAGCCTTGACATACAAATTAGCATCATTTTTGCTTTTGTTAAATCCTCGCTAAAAGAAGAATTTGTCGAATTTCTCATACCAAGATCTTGGTGCCTATTTTAGTCCATATAAGGCCTTTTTTAACTTGCATACAAGATGTTCTTGTCCCTTCTTTACAAATCCCTCTGGTTGAACAAGATAAATCTCTTCTATTAAGTCATGATTTAGAAAGGTTGACTTCACATCTAATTGATGTAGCTTGCAATCATATTTATTTTCCAATGCTATCACTATTTTGATTGTATTCATTTTTTCAACGAGGTTAAATGTATTTTCATAACCTATACCTTCTTTTTGTGAATAACCTTTTGTATCTAATCTTTCCTTATACATGTCTATGCTACCATCTACATAAAATTTTGTCTTGTAAAACCATTCTGATCCTATTGGGACTTTATTTTCAGGTAATTTTGTTAATTCCCAAGTTTCATTTTTCATTATAGAGTCATATTCTTCTTTCACAGCTTCCATCCATTCTTTACGATTTTTAGCTTGTTCATAATTTAAGGGCTCAAAAGTAGTCATTATTTGAGACATTAAAGCATGATATTTATGCCTGATAGGGGTTTGAATCTGTCATGTTGACCTTCTTAGAGGTTCATTACTCTGTGGAGTACCTTCTCCTCGTCTTCTTCTCTGTGGAGTGACTTCATCACTTCTTTGTAGACTTTGACTTCTTGGCATGTCTTCTGGAATGTTCATGTGTTCTTGAGCTTGAGTTGATTCCACAACTTCTTCTTCTTCCTTAAAGTTTTGATAAGGTGGCTTCCATACATTATGTTCATCTTCTTTTATTTGTTTATCTGCATGCTTATGAAATATAACATCTCTATTTTCAAAGACCTAGTCAGTACTTGTATCATACATTTTATACGCTTTTTCATCAGTACAATATCCAATAAAAATGCATTTGATTTCTTTCGCATGTAATTTTCTCCTATCCTCTTTAGGTATATGAGCAAAGGCCTTGCATCCAAATATCCTTAAATTAATAACTTTAGTTTTAAAACCATAAAATGCTTCGAATGGCGTTTTGTGCCAATATACTTAGTAGGGCTTCTATTTTTAAGATATACAATTGTATTAATGGCTTCAACCCAAAAAGCGTTAGAAAGTCCTTTAGTTTTTAGCATATTACGAGCACATTCAACTAATGTTCTATTGTTTCTCTCAACTACTCCATTTTGCTGAGGTGTATGTGGTACTATAAATTGTTGCATAATTCCATTTTGTTTACAATATTTGATAAAGGTTCCTGAAGTGTACTCACCACCTTTATCTGATCAAAGAATTTTAATGCTCTTTCTTGTTTACTTTTCAACCATACTCTTGAATTCTTTAAAGTATTCAAACACATCACTTTTGTTTCTTATAAAGTACACCCAGGTGTATCTAGTGCTATCATCAATAAATATAAGAAAGCAATATGCTCCACCAAGTGACTTAGTTTGCATTGGACCACATACATTAGTATGCACTAGTTCAAGTATTTCACATTTTCTTCTATTTTCATGCATAGGAAATTCTTCCCTATGTTGTTTTCCTAATGCACAATCTTCACATTCAAAGTGTTCACCCTTAATATTTGGAAGACCATCTACCATAAATTTCTTTTGTAGTAATATTAGGTCGTTATGATTTAAGTGTCCATATCTTTGATGCCAAAGCTCTATATTTGACATGCATGTTGATGCCAAAGCTTGATGCCCATTCTTCATTACATCCAAGTTGTATAATCGTCCAACTCTCATTCCTTTTGCAACAACCTTGTAGTTGTCGTGCACATCCTTTACCAAACAATGTGATTTCACAAATTCAACTTTAGATGCCGATATGTAATAGTAGAGACTAAAATTAAGTTCTTCTTTAATCATGGAACATACACCACATTTTGAATTTGTTTTTCTTGTCCACTAGGCATCATAACACTTATATCACCGTATCCTTTAATTTCATGTGATCTATTATCTCCTAAATAGATGTGTCCACCGTTATTAATCTCATGATAAGTATCAAACCAAATCTTTTGCATGACATGTGTATTGATGCACCAGAATATATAAACCAAATATTTTCATCATCAGTTTCTGCTGATAAAGCAGCATTGGACATAAACAATTTAAGATTGCTAAAGTCATGACTAATTGCTTCATATCTATGAACATAATTTCTTGAATGCCTTCTTTGTTTAAATTGATCAGACCTTCTTTTCATGCAATTCTTAGCAAAATGACCAGGTTTTCCACAGTAATAACACACATCATCTCTACTTGATTTGGCATTTGTCCTTGGTAAAGGTGTACCTTGAAATGATTTTACCTGTGGCTTTTTTCCTTTATTTTTCTCCCATTGTTTGCCTTTGAAGGATTGCTTCCCTTTGGCCATCAATGCTAAATATGAACTGGGATATTTTTGTTTAAGACTTCTTCTCCACTCTTCTTGTTGCATAAGTATACCTATCAACTCATCAAAAGTAGGAGCCTTCTCTCTGGACAAAAGAGCATTGATAAACATTTTATATTCATCAAGCATTGCATTTAATGTCACAGTAACTAAGTCTGTGCTAGATATTGTTTCACCAACATCACCTAATTTATCCTTTAGATCCTTAATTCTAGTTAATTGAAAGAAGCTTACTCTTTAAATACAATACTCGATTTCTAGTCTTCATCTCATACAAATTTTCAAGAGTTTCCCATGTCTCCTTGAATGTTTTGCACTCTCTAATATGTGGAATAATATTGTCCTTAACGGACATCTACAAAAGAACCTTCTCTTTTTTGTCACGTCGCTTCCAATCTTGAAGTGTCGCATCTATGGCTTGATGCGATACTAGCTTGACTTCAACTGTAGACACAATTGTCCATATATTATAGCCTTCCATTAAAGTCTACAACTTAAACTTCCAATTTGCATAATTTTCACCATCTAACTTGTTAGAATCTGATAAATAAGATTCTGCTAATACATTTTCCATTATCAATATCCTTATGAATCTTTAAATACCAACCACCAAAATACAAACTTTTCACAACTTCAATAATTAATTTTTTGTTTTTTGTTTTTACTCAATCACAAATAATAACACCTCACCTTTTTAAAACTAATTTTTACTTACTCCTTACCCTTCTTTTTTATATATTACTTTATTTCATAATCACAAAAAAACACAAAGCATAACCGTACTCTTACTTCAAAGAATGGATCGTTCCTTCCAAAAACGAATTCTTCGCCTTAAGGATTTCTTCAAAAAAAAGTCCCATTTGCAACACTTCAACACATTCTCAAAAGACATATCTGCAACACTTCAACGCATTCTCAAAACACATCTCAGACGACACAAAATCATCTGATTAATTTAGTTTTGCACCAAAATCATACTTCACCAAAAGCACCATAAATAATTCATCACAAAACCAGCAAAATAATATATCATATGTTAATCTAAATGCTAGATGAACGTCAACAATTATATCCATTAAAATTTTGGCGGCTTGCAAACTTTCATTCATTTACATGCTTGAGTAGAGTAATAAACTGAACATTTGCTAATTTAAAGCAACTTCAAACACTGCAAGATTCAAAGAAATAAAAGCATGGACCTTCCTAACGCTTCTCCAGCTCGGCCCTGGCTTTCTTGAATGTTCTGCTGGACACTCAAAAGTAGACTCCTCGCCCTAGTTTACTCCACACACAGGTCTAAGCTTCTTTTATACAACTGATACCCTCCAGAGCATTTCCTCTTTTATCTTCACACAAGCAAATTTCTTCAGGCAAATCTACTTACAACAAAAAACTCGTACACACGGTGATGTAGTAATCTCTTTCTTCAACGATTTGCCACACTATCTTCCTAACGCTTCCCCAGCTCGGCCCTGGATTTCTTGAATGTTCTACCGGGCACTCAAAAGAAGACTCCTCACCCTAGTTTACTCCACACACATGTCTAAGTTGCTTTTATACAACTGATATCCTCTAGAGCGTTTCCTCTTTTATCTGCACACAAGCAAATTTCTTCAGGCAACTCTACTTACAACAAAAAACTCGTACACATGGTGATGTAGGAATCTCTTCCTTCAGCGATTTCCCACACTATCTGCACATCTTGAGACTTCACACTCTTCACAAGATCGTCCAAATACCCTATAAGAAGCTTGCTGCACACAAACAACTCAGATCTCTCACTCTCACTCTGATTGCTCACACAAAAACTCAAGCTCTTGAGACTTAACCTCGCTTTGATACCAAAGAAAAGAGCGATTACCAAAGAGGGATTTTTATACACAATGGAGAAGCTTCTCAATCGCCTAGACCATCAGTGAAGCTCTGAGGTGAATGGGCATTTAATATGTTAGGTGTTGTAATGATTGTTTATCTAACATAATTAATATTTAAAAAAATTGTTAGGTATGTTATAGAAAACATGTCAATTTGGGGGTGAGCATGGAAGGAATTATACATCTCTTTAACACAAAAATGTTGAATGCACTTTTTACACAATTAAGTTTTATAAATATATTAGATTTAATTTATTTTTTGGTATTTTCCAAAGAATTTTTTTAACAATTTAATGAATATTAGGTTTGATTTTTCCAAAAGAAAGCCATAAAAATTAAATCAATGAAAAAGTGAAAATTAAATCTCATACTAATAAATTAATATATTGCAATGTGTTAAAACTACTTTAAATGTATAATAATTTTATAATAATAATAATAATAATAATCTAATTTTAACGTTAGAGCAAAGAAAAACACCAAATTGATGTATGGGACTCTTTGACTCGCTTGTTTGTAAAAAGAGACTTGCTAAATTTACATAGGTGTCGATATTGTACTCTCTTTATATTTAAACCTGTAACCAACACCAACACCAAATTGATGTATGAAACTATTTCAATTTTTTGTTTATAGAAAAAATACTAAATATAATGTAATATTGATATTATACTCTCTATAAATATAAATGTGTAACATCTTAATAAAAAATACATTTTACAAATATTTAAGGAATAATCTAACTACTAGACTTTTTTGTTTTTCCTGCTGAAATCTATTAATAAAGTTTTTAACAAAACCATCAATAAATTATTTAAATATTGTTTTTAATTGTTTAAATAAATTTGCTCCCTACCAAATTTCTAAAAACACTTGATTTCTACACATTACATCACTGAAATTTAAAATTCTAAAAAAAACCCCATAAAATTTCGATCAAAATTAGAGCAAGAGAAAAGAAAACATGTAATCATTAAGCTACTATAATATTTAGTATCATTTTATTATTTCACAAACCATTAATTTCCCCATAACATATTTTCTCCTTAGCATTTTAAATTTCAAAACAAAACAAGCCAATCGAAAATTTAACAATTTTCATCATTTTTCGATACTTCTAACGAGGAATATATTATCAAATTCCATTCCCTGTCTCTACCCAGCTAGATAGCGTCTAATTCGGACATGGCATCTTAATTGTCCTGCGTATAAAAGGTTATCATTTTCTTGATATGTACTAAATTGATTATATTAAAGAGTATCTTACGTTGCTATTCGTTTGTCTCTATATGTATATAAAAACTAATTTCTTTATATTAAAGAGTATATCACGTTGCTTTTCATTTGGAGATAGAAACTTAGTTGTCCTTTTACCGTATACTTCACCAAATTCATAAGGCCGAAGGTTAGCTCACCTCAAACAAAAGATGACTTCATCTATGCATACGCACCTTAACAAGTACATTAAAGTTTGTGCTGGGTCATTTTTCAAAATAATAATATTCTGATATTTTTATTAATAATATAATAATATCTAAATTAATATAATAACTTGTAATTTTAAAGCGAAAATAATATGCTTTTTCTTTCTCCTTTATTAAAAATATTATTAAGACAAAGTATTTAACATGTGAATATAAACCAATTAAGATAAAGATGATTGACCTTTTAGAACCACTTTAAATTCCAATGAAAATTATGTACAATTTAAAATTAAACGGTATAGAAATAATGCTAAATTTTAACTAAACTATTAATAAAATGTTTTATTGACGCTTTAAAAAGATTGTTACAGTTCAATGAGATGTTGTAAGGTAATAAGGAAAATACGGTGAGAATATTGAAATGCTATAAAGGATAAAATTTTAAATTATTGGGATGAATTTTTTTATTATTTTACAAAATAGAAACACATTAAAACAAAATTAATTGGTTGAAAGGTGTATTTTATAAGAGATGTTTCATTCCTTGTGTATTCAGAATGAATTTTCAAATAGTATTATAAAAATATTGATAATAGAAAAAATTATATTTTATTTTTGGTAAAATATTTAATTAAAAATTTAAATTTTATTTGCGTTTAATATGAAGTTAGACCAGTGAAATTTATATATAGATCAGAGCTAAAACATTCCAATATTCACTTTATTCATTAAAATAATTAAGATTAAGAAAAGAAATTCATAAATATATATATTTTTAAAGTTATATATAAAACTAATGTATATTTTTATTGAAGCTTAGGATAAAATCTATATTTAATATTTAGAAAAATTTAATAAATAAATGATATTTTACCATTGGTCATAAATATAATAATTTAAAATAAGTTTTTGTATATAAAATAAATTAAAATAAAAAATTAAGAAAATGTATTATTCTTTGATTACATAATTGTGTATGATATTTAGAAAAATATTAATATAAATTTATCTTAAATTGAAGTTTATGATGAAAAAAATCAAATTCTTTCAAGTGTTTTTTTCTTTAAATTTTACATTTAATAAAAATATACAATTTAATCTTTCTCATCCCATGATAAATACAAAATTAAAATATATATATCTATCTCTCTCAATATATATATATATATATATATAATTTTATATAAATAAAAATATTTGATTAACATATTTATATTTAAAATATTTATTTATATATATGACATTCTTTAATATATCTTTTTTATATTCTAATGTAGAAAAAGCACAAATCAATTTTTCATTTTCAATTATCTTCTTTATACTATATTTTATGAATATTAAAATATTTTATTTAAAATTTATAATAAAAGATGAAAATATTTGTATGATTTTTCAATGTTTTATTCCTATAGTGAAACTACAAAGACATTTTAAAGTAGGCAGCAACAAATGATCCATAAAATATAAACCATTTTCTTTCGATGAAAACATTTAACAATGCTCACTAAGTTTTCTATTAAACCACTCGTTATCATACGTCACTGGTTCAAATCCCCGTAAATATTTACTTATAAAAAAAAACATTTAATAATATTTTATTCAGTAATAAGAAAAAAAAAATTATTTTCAATTCCCATAAAACTAGTCTAAAATTGTGGGCGCATTTTAAAGAAGCAATGACCCGTAAAACACCTAATCGTATTTTATTCAATGTAAAAAGCATAATTAATTATGGTTTACTTAAGTTCAAAGTTAATACTTGACATATAAGAAAATATGAATTAGAGAATAGGAATAAAAAATACATATTTGAATATATGTATCTAATAAATAAATAAATGCAAATATATATGACATAAAAAAATATAAAATTAATGTAATCATGTAAATTAAATGAGTATTAAAAATCAATTTATGATAATCATTAAAATCTTTATTTTATAATATATGTTAATTAAATTATATATAATTTTTTTAAATCAGTTAAATTATAATTTTATTTTAAATTATTATTAATAATAATGATTAAAAATAATAATAATATATAAGTTAAACATATATAAATTTAAAAAAACATTTAACTATGTTTTTAACTATAATATTTATCTACATTTTACTATAAAGATTTTTAATTTTTAAATAGATTTTGTTACAATAGCATGATCAATATTATATAGATTCATTTTCACTTTGATATAGATATCTTTAATTTTTAGGATAGATATTCTTAATTTGTAAATATATTTTGTTACAATATCATAGGTCAATATTATGACTTATGAATACTATATGCTTCAATAACCATAACTCATTGTAAATACTACTAAAAATATATCACAATATTTTATAAAAATTAAATCTTTACCATCCACTTAATAATTGTTAATTTAAAACCTTTATTAACATAATAAAATTCATAAATAAAATCTAAATTAGGAAACCCATTCAGTTTTGCGGAACTTTTGCCGTACAAGATTGTTTTGACTGCATATTAACGATCATCATGAATATGATGTACATCCAAACTTCTGCTGCATTGAAGCTTATATAATGTTTGAAAAGTCTGAATAGTCAATTTTGCTAACCTAGAAGGCCAATTGTTGGCTTTGGGCTGGCAATTGATGATTGCATGGGAGGCCTACATGTTTAAATCATGTCCGAAGGAGACAGTGGGGTGCGTGAATGCAGGAACGTCACTGCCGTGCAGAAGAAGCATTGAATATAAAATCCTTTGCCCCTGTAAGCATCGGGATTACAAAAATGATTTCCTTGTTCTAGCTGCGGACTGCGTCTCCCATTTCCATGGCGACCAAATTCTAAAATAAATATCTGGTTGCGGACCGTGTCTCCCGTTTCCATGATCACGACATTGTAAAATCTGAGCTGAAGAAAAGCAAAAGCCATGTCCACATTGCTGGTTTACGCCATTTTTAACTCCCCTCTCGCATTATTTATATAGCCTTCGAGGCATTTGGGGATGGCAGAAGAAGAAGATCTTCATCAAAACCTCCGGGAGGCTCTTACTTTTCGGCAGTTGTCGTAAATGGCTAAGGTAAGCCAACTCCTATTGATCTCTCATTTTATTTTATATCCTGTTATTTGACTTGAGTTTTGTGCAGAAAATAGTGTTGAAACTGGATTTAAATTGCGAAAAGTGCAAACGCAGAGCCATGAAGACACTTGCAGGATTGATGGTAAAATTTTCACCCGTTTATTCATTATGTGGATGACTGATCAGGCTCCTATAAGTTATATTAATGTTTTGCATGTCTGTGGATACGTTGCAGGCGTTGACTCTGTAAAGATTGATGCAAAGCAGGGTAAGATCGTTGTAGTCGGAGACGCAGATCCTGTTTGCCTTACGACGAGTCTAAGAAAATTCGGATTCGTTGAACTCTTGAGCGTCGGACCCATTAGAAAGGAGACTGAGGAGGATGATTGGAAACAGAATAAAGTTTATGCGATTCTTCCAAGAAGCTGTGATCGCTGCAGCGGTTACACTTATTACTTTAGAGAAGAGAAAACCAACGATTGCTCCATCCTCTGAATTTACTGCTACGTCTCTTAACATTTAGTTGAAAATAATGGTCTGTGCATGCTCGGCTTTGAGGCTGTTTGACAGTTACATTAATTTTGTAAGGTTTGACAGTTCCATTAATTTTGTAAGGGAAATATAAACGCCATGGTTTCGTTTATGGTGTCATTTATTTTTGTTATAAATTAGGTTGACAATGGTTTTTAAATGGAAAAAGAGTGTAAGTTTTCAAAGTTTTTTAAATATAAATTTCTGAAATTTTATATGTATTTTACATTTAATAAAACATAAATTTATTATTTAGTTTTAAACAGAGATAGTGATTAAATTTATTAAATTATTTATTATAAATCCTTATCAATACTTTTATTATAATAATCTTATATATTTATATCTATATCTTTAATCATTCCATATTCATCGACCATAATTGTATTAGTTTATTTCATTTTAAAGATTAAAATTAACAAATAATTAATAATTATCTATATTGTATCTATATATATATATGAAATTTCTAAATTAACTATAATTATTACTAAATATATTTAATTTTTTATTAAATTTGATTTATACTTATTAGATATTTAATTTGTTAAGGGTTAGTGCTCAATCGAGAAAATATGTAAATCTTTGTGAATAAACATAATCTCATGATTAATTTTCATATTTTATCTATTAATTTTGTGTTGTTCATGATTAACTTTCATATTTTGTGTATTAATTTTATTAATTTTATGTTGTTCAACATGGTATCAGAGCAGGTGATTTCGTGCATTGCTCAAGTGTGATCTACTATTTCTGTGGCTTTTCTGTAGGCCAGTCCTGCACCTCTACCCATAGTCTTGAAATAAACAAGCTTGTGTTCTGCCTCATACCCAGTTCTGCAGGTCCTCATTTTAAGCTACTAATTGAATAGTGCTCGTCTTGCTTATGCTCTAGTTTTCTTAGAGTATGCATTTCCCTACGCTGCCATTGGTTGGAGTGTCTCTTACTTTTGTAAATGTCGTAATGTATCTACAACATGGTATCAGAGCAGGTGATTTCCTGCATTGCTCAAGTGTGATCTACTATTTCTGTGGCTTTTCTGTGCAGGTCACTCCTGCACCTCTACCCATAGTCTTGAAATAAACAAGCTTGTGTTATGCCTCATACCCAGGTCTGCAGGTCCTCATTTTAAGCTACTACTTGAATAGCGTTGGTCTGCTTATGCTCTAGTTTTCTTAGAGTATGCATTTCCCTGCGCTGCCATTGGTGTTGAAAATTTCTGTTTATTTCAAACACAAAAGAAATTTCACAGAGAACAATTCTCTGTTTTGATACAGGATCTTAATCATATAAGATAATAAAAAAACGGTTACAAAATAGTCTTCCTCGACTCAGAGGGATTTACAACAGGAACGCTTCAGTTCCAGAATCTGATTTCACTATCTAAGCGTTGCTATGCATTTCAGAGATTACAAGAGGGAAACTCTCAGATTCTTCAACATACTTTACAGAACTGCTGTTCATTATATATATATTTATTGAAAAACATATCTGATTCTAAACGATAAGATAGAAGAAAATATCCTACCTACATTTACCAACCGCTGTAAATTTCATTTATTACACGGCTGAAAATATCTTTTGTTATTTAATGCATGGCTTATCACAATGTCGCACCATTGCATCGACGGAAGAGAAAAGAATGTGCCGCCGCCTCCATAACCGTTGAATCATGCGATTTGCGATATGCGATAAGATCGCATCGCGAAATCGTAATGGCAAACAATCGAGGGGACGCGGTGAAGATTGACAAGAAAAGAAGTGCGATATGCGATCTGCGATTGCATCACATATAACAAAGGAAGCGGTTGGAAGGGTGACATCTGCGATTTGCGATAGATCGCATCGCAGGGAAAAAATCTGCAGTTTTGAAATTATAATTTCAACACTCCCTTTTAATTTCAACTGCTGGGTTTTTTTGCATACCTAGACATTTCCTGAAATGATCAAAACTTTTCTTTCCCAATGGTTTTGTCAAGATGTCAGCCAACTGATCCTATGTACTACGGTGCTGTAAAACAATCTCGCCATTGTTAACCAATTCACATATGAAGTGAAGTTTGGTGTCTATGTGCTTTGTCCTTTTATGAAAAACAGAATTTTTAGACAATGCTATTGCTGAGCTATTGTCACAGTAAATGGTTGTGCCCTTTTCTTGTTCATGACACAAATCTCTGAGAACTCTTCTCAGCCATACTGCTTGGCATGCTGCTGTTGTTGCTACCACATACTCTGCCTCTGCTGTTGACAAAGACACAACTCGTTGCTTCTTGGAAACCCATGAGATGGCTCCCGATCCCATATGAAACACATATCCTGATGTGCTTTTCCTATCATCAACACTTCCAGCCCAATCACTGTTAGTGTAACCTGTCAACATGAAACTTTCAGAAGAGGAGTATAAAATACCAAACCCCTTCGTTCCATTCACATACCTTAGAATCCTCTTGGCTACCTGCCAATGAGTCTCTTTCGGTCTTTCCATAAATCTGGAGATTAAACTCACATCGTGCATAATGTCCGGCCTAGTTGCAGTCAAGTACATAAGGCTGCCAACTATGCTCTTGTACAATTTTGGATCAAAATCCTTGCTGTTGTCTTCTTTGGTCAATTTCAACCCCATTACAGTTGGAGTCACGGCTGCCTTGTTGTTCTGCATGTTAAATCTCTTCAACACTGCTTCTACATATTTATCTTGAGAAATGAAAACACCATTTTCACTTTGGTCTACTTCAATTCCAAGAAAATATCTTAAGAAGCCCAAGTCAGTCATTTCAAATTCACTTTTCATGACTGCTTTAAAATCAACAATGAAAGAAGCATCATTGCTAGTAAAAATCAGATAATCTACATATAAAACAACAATAATAATCTTACCGTCATTCTGTTTTATGTAGAGTGTGGGTTCACCATCACACTTATCAAACCCATTCTCAATCAGATAAGCATCAATTCTGTTGTACCATGCTCTTGGAGCTTGCTTCAGCCCATAAAGAGCCTTCTTTAGTTTGCAGACTTTATGCTCCTGGCCTTCAACTTCATAGCCTGGAGGTTGTTCAACGTAAACCTCTTCTTTTAACACCCCATTCAGGAATGCAGATTTAACATCCATCTGATAAATCTTCCATTTGTGTTGTGCCGCAATAGACAACACTGTTCTGACTGTTTCCATCCTCGCTACTGGTGCAAAGCTTTCATCATAGTCTTTGCCTTGTTGCTACTTGTAGCCTTTCACAACAAGTCTTGCTTTGTGTCTGTCAATCTTGCCTTCAGCATTGCTTTTGGTCTTATAGACCCACTTTACTCCAATGGCATCTTTGCCTTTAGGGAGGTCCATTAACTCCCATGTATTACTCTTCTCAATTGCACCAATTTCTTCATTCATTGCTTCAATCCATTTATCTTCATTTACAACATCTTCAAAATGAATTGGGTCATCAACATGACAATACAAAGAGAATAGTGAATTCAGATCGGTATTGTTACCTACCTCTCCTTGTTCATAAATCTCATTCAGATTTCTGAATCTTGGTCTTCTTGGTGTGCTTGGAGTTCCATCCGAACTTGAGGGTATTTCGGATCCCTGTGGCGTGCTTGGAGAAGCACTTCCTTGACTTCTTAAAGCTGTTCGAATTCCAGCTTGTGGTGTGGTTTGTTGTACTCGCTGTGGTGGAGGAGGAGCCACCAGTGAAGGATTATTTGCTTCTATCCCTTCCTCTTCTTCTTCGTGAGACAAAATTGTCTTCACATTCACTGTCTTCTCTAAGCTTCCATCCCAAGCTTCATCTTCAATGAACTGCACATCTCTGCTTACTATTGATTTCTTGGTGGATGGATTATAGAGTTTGTATGATTTTGACTCATCATAATAGCCAATAAAGACACACTTCTCCCCCTTACTATCAAGCTTTTGCCTTAGCTGATCCGGTACATGTGCATATGCTACACAACCGAATACTCTCATGTGAGTGACAGTTTGCTTTTGACCACTCCATGCTTCTTCTGGTATTTTGTTCATGACGGCTTTGGTTGGGCATCTATTCAAGATGTAAACTGCGCAAGTAACAGCTTCTGCCCAATACTCATGCGACAAGTGTTTTTCCTTTAGCATACTTCTGACCATGTCAAGAATGGTCCTATTCTTCCTTTCAGCAACACCGTTTTGTTGAGGTGTTACCTGGCGGTGAACTGCTTTTGTATGCCATTCCCTCTGCAAAAACACAAAAATTCTTTGGAGATGTACTCTCCTCCTCTATCTGTTCTGAGCACTTTGATATAATGCCCACACTGCTTCTCAACAAGAGTTTTGAAATGGCGGAATTTCTCAAACACTTCACTCTTCTGTTTTAGCATATACACCCATGTCTTTCTGGTGTAATCATCAATGAAAGTTAAAACATATTTATTTCCAGAAAATGATGGTATTTGCATTGGTCCGCACACATCAGAGTGAACAATTTCCAAGGGTGCTTTTGCCCTTATACTCTTTCCTGCTGGAAAGCTTTCTCTGTGTTGCTTGCCCAAGATGCAGCCTTCACAAAGGCTGTCCGGTTTCTCGATCAATGGCAATCCCTTTACCATTCCCTTTTTGTGCAATAGATTCAAGGCTCCGAAATTGAGATGTCCAAATCTCAAGTGCCACAACCAATTCTCATCTTTCACTTGTTCCTGAAAGACTTCTTGTGTTACAGCTGCAATATTTCTTCCTTCCTTCAAATCTGCCCTGAGTTTGAGAGGAAACATTCTATTGCTGGTCATCTGCACCTGTGCAATGATCTTCTTACTTGGAGGTATGTCTCTGATTGTACACATATCATCTTTGAAGAACACATTGTAACCTTTGTTAATGAGCTGTCCAATGCTCAAAAGATTACATTTCAGACCGGGTACATAGTATACCTCTGGCACAATCATCTGTTCTCCATTTTTTGCTCGAATACTGACTCTGCCCTTACCCTTGACAGATATCTTATCATCAGTCCCTGTTGTTACCTCAGATTCCACATTTTCATCCAGATTGGCAAACATCGCAATATTTCCAGTCATGTGATTACTACAACCTGAGTCTAAGAACCAAAAATCTTCTTGTTTGTCTTGTGCTATGTTACATGTTAACAGCACGTTATTTGGGTTCTTATCTTCTTCATTTGTAAAATTAGCATTTTGCCTATTATTCATGTCACTTTGATTTTTCCTACATCCATTGGCATAGTGCCCATATTTCTTACAATAATGACATTGGACTTGGGATTTGTCATACCTTTGTCCATGAGCTTGCTGTTTGCTTGAACATTCATCTTGGTTCTGATTGCAGCTCCTTCGGCTTGTGCTTGCAGGATTATTTTTGCCTTTGTTTTGGCTTCTTCCACGACCTCTGTTATTTGCTCTGCCTCGACCTTTTCCTTGGCCGAAAGACATCTGAGTCTTCAATGCTTGCTCAAAAGACGAATCTGTTCCTCTACTCAGTCTGTGTTCATGAGACATAAGAGAAGCACTCAGTTCATCTACTGTGAACTGTGAGAGATCCTTTGTTTCTTCTATTGCTACCACAATAGCTTCAAGCCTTGAGGGTAAACTTCTCAAGATCTTTTCTACAATCCTTCTTTCTTCAAGAATCTCACCATGAGATCTTATCTAGGTTATTAGCCTAATAACCTGAGTGAAGAATGAATCTATTGTATCAGATTCCTTCATGTTGAGTGTTTTAAAGTCTCTCCTCAACATCTGCAACTTTGCAGTCTTCACCTTCTCCATGCCTTGATAGGCAGTTTTGAGAATATCCCATGCCTCTTTGGATTTTGTTGCTGCTGCAATCTGTGGAAAAACACTTTCATGTACTGATTGGGAGAGAAAAAAGAGGGCTTTGGCATCCTTCTTCCTGTCGCTCTTCAACTGGTCTCTTTCTGCTACTGTCAAAGCAGCCAATGTTGTTGCATTTTCCGGTTCAGCATAGCCAGTTTCAACTAGCTCCCATATTCCTTGAGAAGCAAATAATTCTTTCATTGTTATGGACCAATAACTGTAATTTTTCCCATTAAACTGTGGCAGTTGGGAATTTGTTAAACCTGTTCCAGCATCTGCCATCTTAACCTGTATTGGTAAAGAAGAGATAATGACTGTATAATAAAAAACAAAGAAAACTTTATCTGCTTGATAAGCTTCTTACATCTCCTATAGTGAAAAACAAACTCTGTTTTTGACTCACTGAGTGCCTAGACTAGCTCTGATACCATGTTGAAAATTTTTGTTTGTTTCAAACACAAAAGAAATTTCACAGAGAACAACGCTCTGTTTTGATACAGGATCTTAATCATATAAGATAATAAAAAAACTGTTACAAAATAGTCTTCCTCGACTCAGAGGTATTTACAACAGGAATGCTTCAGTTCTAGAATCTGATTTCACTATCTGAGCATTGCTATGCATTTTTGAAATTACAAGAGGGAAACTCTCAGATTCTTCAACATACTTAACAGAACTGCTGTTCATTACATATATATATATATATATATATATATATATATATATATATATATATATATATATATATATATATATATATATATTGAAAAACATATCTGATTCTAAATGATAAGATAGAAGAAAATATCCTACCTACATTTACCAACCGCTGTAAATTTCATTTATTACACGGCTGAAAAAATCTTCTGGTATTTAATGCATGCCTTATCACAATGTCACACCATTGCATCGGCGAAAGAGAAAAGAATGTGCTGCCGCCTCCATAAGCGTTGAATCATGCGATTTGCAATATGCGATTAGATCGCATCGTGAAATCGCAATGGAAAACAATCGAAGGGACGCGGTGAAGGTTGACAAGAAAAGAAGTGCGATATGCGATCTGCGATCGCATCACATATAACAAAGGAAGCGGTTGGAAGGGTGACATCTACGATTTGCGATAGATCGCATCGCAGGGAAAAAATCTGCAGTTTTGAAATTATAATTTCAAGAATTGGCTGGAGTGTCTCTTACTATTGTAAATGTTGTGATGTATCTACACGTTTTAACATTTGGTAATGTTTACGTTACCTCCTAGCTTGTAAACATTTATAGATCGCAACAACTATAGCAAATCACTATGTCTGTCATCTTCATATTTTGCACGATAGTTTACCATGGATTTATTGTCGAGACTAGAAGAACTCGTGGAAGTAACCTTCCTCCTAAAATAGTCCTCCAACCACTGTGTGGATTGCGACAAGAAGAGTCGAGGCGTTCCTTTTCGGCAGAGCTTGTGTCAGGGCTTCGAGTTTGAATTTCTTTTTGCCGACGAATTGCATGACACTTTGACCTGCAGTTAAATCTGCCATTGAAGACAACATCGGCAAAATGTATCATTGTCATGAAATTATATCAGTCAGAAGTTCCAGTCCTATAAGGGTGTTGTTAGAGAATTTCTTGGAGATAGAGAACTCGTCAGAATCCCAGAAGCAACTTTCTGTCTCGACCACAAGATCCTGGTGCTCTTCATCTACTGCTTCTTCTAGTTCTTCTAAATTATTTTTGGGTTCAGGATTCGAGGTTTGGAGGAGAGGAAAATCGTCGTCGTTTTTGCTAATGAGTTGCATTTCGAGGCACCCACCCTAAAGATAAGAGTGTAAGAAATTACTGCTTTGTAGGGGCACCTTATCAGACCGTAGAATGAGTCATTCGTCCTTGAAATATCGCATGTAAGAGAGATTGCATGAAGATGTTGAATCGAGAGATGGGGGAAACGCTTGAGCCAGAGCGACATTGACTCCTTTCTTGACCGCGTTATAATTTCTTAATCAATCAATCAGAGCTCTCGCATATGAGACACAGGATATTGTTACTAGGCTTCAAAGTCGCCAAATCCCATTGTGTAGCCACAACATTTCCTAATGCGCCATTAAGGAGTGAAGATAAAGTATTTGGGTGTTTTTTGAGTTTTCGTCCATTTTACTGTGCTCTGAGCTAGTCCATCATCAACAAAGTGGTATACTAAGTCCAGGCATTCAGAAGATGAGTTATTTGTCCAACTAATACAACAGCTCGTTGTCATATTTTGTTTGAGGTTGTCATTTAATATTTTAAATGTGGACCGCTAGATTTGAGAACGTTAGACTTGCATTTCTATGCTTGAGATGATATTACATTATATGTTTGTTGATATTACATTATATGCGGATGAAGTGCTGGTATTACAGTATGTCAGAAGGGTATTATAAATGAAGCTGCAATAAACTTGTTGCTTGTTGACTTTGAAGAAAGTGTTTAAAGTCGAGTTCAGAGAATAGATCATAAATTGACATTGTCAACACCTTTCATTTCTTGAATTTGAGTTTTGATAAAACGACCAAAATTATTGACTTATTAAAGGTGATAAATACTTTAATACACTTCGTTGTTCATGATACAATTGAAATTGCAAAGGGAACTCTTTCTAACATTCAAACATGCTTGCAAAATGCATAAGAAAAAATTGGATTTTTGCAGTTTGAGTCTCAACTATAGCGAAATGAGTTACAAGGTAGACATCATTTTGAACTGATTTTGTTCAAAACAATCTTATATTTGACTTTGAGGCTGACTCCTATCAACAAAAAGAAACTAATTAGAATAGTAAGGTTGATTTAGTACCGAGTACAATAGTAGATTTGCATGCACATAGAGAAATTGAGCCTTCACTTCCCAAGTCCATCATCATACCTTGGGAAGAGCTTATCAGCAATAAGTATAGAAAAGGTCTTGGATATGACAAGGAGGTGCCCTTTCATACTCTAGACTATTCCAAGCTCATTCAATTTGAAAGTGCTCGGTTTCTTCCTGGAAGTTCAGATCCACTTATTCCATATCTTGCTCTTCCAAAGCAGACACATATTATCATATGCCAATGTTGTAATCGAGTTGGCCATGTGAAAGATCACTATTTTGATATTCATCCATGTAATTATTTTGGTCAGCACACCCATCATTCAAACAAATGCTTAACAAATAAGCCTCATGCAAGAAAAAAGATTCACCTTGGATGGATCACTTCTTGGAAATGGGCTTCAAGAGCCAAAAATATATTTCGATCATATCACATATTTTTTTCTAAAGTATTAAAAAGTGTTACAATTGAGATCTTTTAATCTTCTCACCTTAAATATGATAAGGGGGAATTGATGGTCATATATAAGCTTCATAGATATACCAAGCGAGCCTAAAACAAAACCTGAACTTCCTACTTGAGCCTACATCCAGAGATAACTATATTTAGATTTAGAGTTGTATCGAGAGACAAAGAAGCCCATGAGCATCCTTTGGTTGGTGACCTTCCTTAAAGCACCATACATTGAGACCTCCCTTTTCAGGTTGAGGTTCTCCCTGTTTCTGTAGGTTGAGACCTCCCTCTTCTAGGTTGATGGTCTCCCTCTTCGAAGCATTAGGGACACTTCCTCTAGCAAAAGAATAACAACTTCTTGCTAGATTTTGAACTGTTCCAGGAAATGCACTAAGTGTTCGAGTTTGAGTCCCGAGTGGTCTCCCTTTTGAAAACAATAAGAGAACTTTCTCGAGTAGAAGACTTCAACTCCTTGCCAAATTTGGAAAAGTTCCATGAACTGCACTAAGCGTTCTAGTCCCACCTTAGAGCTCCATTTGAGAGAGTGCATTCAACCTATTGTTGTCATGAAATATTGTATTTTTGTATTAAATTTCTCTTCTTGGACTCGTATATACCCCTCTGGATTAAGGGGGAATGTTGGACACCTGATCTAGTAAAGGTTGTTGTGGAATGTGAACAGTCATTAGATTCTAAGAGGCCATTTGGTATATGAAGACCAAAGATAACAAATAAATGTATAATAATGTAAATCTTTAGAAATAAATAAAATCTGATAATTATCTTTCATATCTTGTCTATTAATTTTGTGTTGTTCAACAATATTATTATTACATTTATATAGTTTCAAAAATATAAAATTTTATTAACCTATTTTTAATAATAATAAAATGTCATAAACAAAACACAATTTTAACTTATTCAACTTAATTTTGTAATTTCTACCCTTTCAAACCATCTTTGGGTATTCTTTATTAAATTTAGTTCCCCTCGTGAACACAGAGACTTGGACAAAATCTTTAACATGCAGAGGAATTTCTATTTCAAAACAAAGCAATTTTGTTTTCATATTAATATTATTATTATTATTATAAATTCAAAATTGTATTTATTAAAATATTATATATTAGGTTTAAATAAATATAAATATGAAAATCAATTTCAACCAAAAAGAATTTTATAAAACATAATAATTATGGAATTAAAAAATTAAATAAAAACAATATATATTTAAAACATTTATTCAAAAATAAGAGCGCACTAATTCTATTCTGAAGGAGGGTTCTCACAACCAGGTGTTCTTCCTTCTTGCTTTGATATGATAGCAAATTACACAAAAGGGGTCTATAACTCTCACTAAAAACATTGCATGCACTCCCATCACTTCATTAATCATGGCATGAAGCTCGCACAAGGTTAAACATCATTTGGATATTCATGTTGTTTAGGGAAGTACAAGAGGTCTCAAGAGGATAATTCTATCAGATTGGTGAAGCCGGAGCAAAAAATTGACAGTATGGACTACATGCAAACCATTCTAGCCAAGAGATCATCCAACATGTCTTTCTCATTTGATGAGGGTTGTGACTAGCCAATCTGGCTACTTGGAGATTCTGCCCCAAAAATTGTTATGAATCATTGATTTTTTGCTTCCAACACTAGTATTATGTTTGTATTCTCATATCGATGTATGTCAAGGTCTAGCATACCTAGTCTATTTTTATATCTTCTATTTACAAGATTCTTTAGTTATATGAGGTCTTAGAAACCTCAAGATTCTAAACTTATGTTACTGTTTGGTTTCCCTCTAGGTACAGACTAGTAGCAGAAAAATTGTTGTCTATGTAATTCTTATTTTATGAGATAAAAAGTCCCCAACCTAAAAAAAAAAAACATGAATTTCGAAAAGAGGTCACATTTGCAAACCAAAAACATAACAATAATATCATATGGGAAACCATTATTTATTAATGGAGTTGACAAATGTGTAGAAATTTAGGAAAAGTTAGATTCCTAAAAGAATTTGGAGGTGGATCCAAATATAAGGTTGACAAATTCAATATTCATTGGGAGAATAGTGTAGATGATATCCCTCTGGTGATGGTACATGTAAATGAAGTCTTAGTTGGAGAAATGAAACCACTTTATAAATTTAATAATTTTTATAATCATAAAGATTATGGCCATGATTGTGTGTTTGTGTTGTTGACATGTTCTCTAAAATGGCCCTTTTAACACCCTTCAAGAAGAGAATCATAACTAAAGCCATTGGTAAACTCTTCTTTGAGCATATTTGGGTTCATTTTGGTATACCTCAGATCACAATTTCATATAGGGATAGTAGGGATATCAGGTTGATCAAAACAACTTCCTTTCATCCCCAATCAAATGGACAAACAAAAGTGGTCAACAGGATGATTGTACATACCTTTCACATGTAGAACTCAACAAATCCACACACCTAGCATGAAATCCTTCCATATCTTCATCATATCTATAGCAGAGCCCTCGACAGTTCTATTGGCCATACTTATTCTCAAGAGTTCTTAGATTTCCAACCATTCACCCCTATTGATGTTGTTATTCCCATTGCATCTGCAATGATAAATTCCTCATGTGCTCAAGTCAATCAAGATATGATAAAAAAAAATTGTGAACGAAACCAACACCTCCAATAACATGCCCATGATATAGTGTATAAATCTGATGCAAAGTAAAAGTACCAACATGACCAGTATAAAGTTCAACAAAAGTTTCATTTTGCTGATAAGGTGTGGTTACATTCACAAAAAATTTCCTCCAAAGCCCACATAGGAATATTGGACCACTCAAATATGGGGCTTACACAATCGCAAACGCTGTGGATGAAAATTATTTTGAATTGAGTACTCCCCTTCTCCTTGGCTCACACCCAGTCTTTAATGTTGGGTTTCTTCAACCATATTTACTACCTCTATTGGATACCTCATAGGAAGTCGATAAATAAGAACCTACAAAATTCAATCATTAATGCATTTAGTAAGCTATAGCGGACCATATCATGGACACAAAGAGAAAGGATTACCACAAGAAACACATACAACTCTACTACGTTGTCAAAGCAAGGAGACCTCTTCACAAAGTGACTCATTAGGATCAAAATTCCACATAAGTTTCCCCATTTGATGAGGGAACATGAAAGAATGGAGAACATTTCTTGCTAAGTGGGGAGGAATAATCTCGTTCGATATTGCAAGCTACCCATTTCCTCTACTGTCTCACTGGTTCTATATCTTTGTGGTATTTTTTTATGATTTTTGGGAACCAAACTTATGAGGTCATTTTGAGACCCTAAATGATGCTATTATCCAATTCAAGAGGCACAGGCTTGCTGTGGAATTTCTTAGTTCCAACTAAAAATTTTTGGTACCTATATACTTATTTCCAACAAGATATCATGCACCAAAATGAATATTGTATGCAAATTTTGCACCTATGTGAAGTTAATGTATCAAATAACCACCTTGAAAGCCACAAATATTTGGGTGTTCATCTTCTTGCATTAAGTTTTAGGACCTCTAGGTTTATTTCTTTATGTTAAAAGACCATTATTTCAGCCTCATGTAACAAGTTTTGTGAATGCATATAGTTGCCATCTCCCAATGTTCAGAGATAGAAATCACCATTCTACTAAGTTTTCTTTGTTCAATATTCTATTATTTCATTTATTAATAGAAGTTGGGTTTACATCATATTTTTATAATATGTACTAAAGTTATTTTTGTCTCTTCCATTTAATTCCCTACATTTCATTTTATTCCTTGTACAATCTAGATAAACCATTTTATCGTCTCTTGGAATTATGGATGAGCTAACCATGAATATTTAAACATAAATGGTTTATTTTTTGGGCTAGGTCAAATGCCTATTTCTAAATTAATGGGCTAGTGATTTAAGTCATTTCTTGGGACAATGGAGGCTTCCAGGAAGATATCCTAAGGAAGGACACTTTCCAAGAACAATAATTTGTCAATCTAGATAAAATTTGTCGGGAATTTTCCCTTTCATTTTTCCAGGTGAAAGTATTGTTAATAACATTGAGGTATACTAGCTAATTCGAGAGCATAACATCTTAAAATAAGCTAGCTTATGCTTCTAATTTTCTAATGCCCTCCTTATTCTTTGAGAGGGATTTAATGACATTAAAGTCTACCCACGAATAAAAAAAGCATCTAGTATGAGGAGTTTGACTTGATTGATGGTTATCAAAAGGTGCAGTTTAACTTTAGACAATGTGGGCCTGCATATACTTCAGACGAACTAGGTTTAAGCGAATCCTATGAGTTGAAACGTAAAAGTTAGGACTATGTAGGTGACAAACATGTCTAAAACAATAACTTCTTGTGAACTCCATAAGATGGAAATACCCCACTACTTTTCCGTATGCATCAGTCGTTGTGGATTGGCAACCTTTTCCCATTTTGAGGATATTGCTTCTATGGATTAGTTGAAGCATTTGATTTCATGAACCATAAAAAAATCTAGATGTTTCAAGAGCTAGTTAGTTTTTAGGAGCCTTTGGTTGTCCTTACAGTTAAGTCCTCTTATATTCTAGGAGCTGAATTTCAGTGGGGAGTTGGGTTGGTGGAGGGGAAGACCTCCAACATAAACTTAATAAAACCAGAGCTAACTAGTGCTTCTCCTATATGTTCTAGAATTTGTTGATTGCTCTTCCTTCCTTTCATTTTTTACCTCTTTTTGTGGTTTGAGGGAGTATTTAGAGGGATTCATTTGAGATTCAAGGTGAGTATCATATTTTTTCACACTTAGTGATTCCTTCTAGGCTTGGAATCGAGCTTTTTGGTAGGGTTTGCTAAGGATTCTTACTTGGTGTTTGGAGATGGAATTAGGACCGTTTCCCTTCTAGGATTTGGCTGTACTTGTGTTATTTAAGGATTCAAGATCAATATCATTCATTTCTCCTTTTCCTTGATTTGTTTCTTGATCAACCATAATAATTTATTGGAGGGCTATTTCTTGAGCATATTTAAGGTTAGAGTGGATCACATTTGAGTTTGAAGGGAGATATTGAGAGGAAATTGGGTCCTACAGATCCAAACCAGTAGGAGGTGGGAGGTTAGCTGAGGGGGAGAATTAGGGAGTTAAGCATGCAAATAAGAGAGTGGTCTAAGTGAGTGGGTCAAAGCTAGTGCTATGTTTGGGAAATTTTCTAATATGTGGAAGTGGTGTGGATCCCGAGAGGAATGTTATTAGTTAATATGCACTAAATTGCAATATTTTTAAAAAGTATAGAAATTATACATCTTCCTCACACTAGAAACTGAAAATACAAGTTTTTTTTTTACTTTTAATTACTTTATCTCTCTCTAAAATTGATATAAAATTATGTTACTTAATATAGACACTGAGACATTTTATTAGTGACTAATAATTGTAGTGAAATATCTTTAACACATCACCTAATTATAATATCAACAAAACCCAAATGACCACAATAAAAATGAACTTATTGATGTTTTATAAAACTTTTAATTAAAATAAAAGAAATACATTATTATTTTTATTTTTTTAATATAATAAACAATTTTTTAAAATATTTTATTTTAATTTAAAAAAGATACTTATCATCTCTAAGTTACCTATCTCTTATATGAAATATTAATTAATTAATTTTTTTTTTTAAATTTCCAAATCACTCTTTTAACATTTTAAATATAAAAACTCTTGTATTCCCAAAAAAAAAAAAAAAACCATGAAAAATTAAATAACTGAATAAATAAACTTAAATTCCATGTCAATGTATTAGAATTACTTTAGATACAATATCTTTTATATTTTCAATAATAATAATGAGTTGGTACAAACAATATACCAAACAAATAGATGAAACACCCTTCTTTATAATCTATATGAAGTTGTAAATATTCTACATCTCTATCTTTGAACATATAATATATTAATAAGAAACACATATAACAAATATTTAATATCATTTTATTATTTATAAAATCCCTTTCCTATCTTAAATTCAAAATTAACAATGAATTTTCACCATTTCGATATCATTTTCAATATTTTAACAGAGTGTAACACCCAACTCCATCCGTGTGTCTCTTTATCGAGGTAGTTCGCGTCAAATTCGGACATGGAATCTTAATTATCATTGTCTCTATACGTGAAATAATTTGATTATATTAAAAGCATCAATTTACTAAGAATATATCACGTTGCTCGTACTTCAACCAAATTCATTAGCTCACACACTTGATGACTTCATCGCGTCAACCCCTTAGTAAAATACATTGAAGTTTATATGCTTTTATAAATGATGGTCGTTTTCAATATAAGTTTTAATTTGTACTTGATATTATTTTTATTAATAATATAATAATATTTAAATGTTAATATAAATATATATTAATTGGGAAAGGTAAAAATGGGAAGGGTTATCTATTATCTCGCTAAAAAAATAAAGACTTAGTATGTTTTGAGATTGAGGAGTGTTACAAATAACTAAGTGGGATATTTGGCTTTGTAGTAGGGGTTAGAGTTGGTCATTTCAAGAAAAATTTGGCACGTGATGGTATTTCGGGACTGTGATCGTCATCAAACAAGTGGTCCAATTTGAAGAGAACTGCATCGGTGTCCAACTTCTAATTTTATAAAGGATAAAAATGCAAATTGGGGAATTTGTTTCAGTAGAGTTTCATCATGTCAAGGGACATCTAAACTCCATGGTAGATGTCTTGTTGAATAAAGGAGTTTCCTCGGAACAAGGCATATTGGCCCAGGATCACAACAATGCTATCTTGAAATTGTTACCATGAAAGTAGAAATTAAATTTCAAGAAAATGTTGCATCAGACTAAATAACTATAGTTAGTGGACATATTAGTAATTGGGAGGTTTGTTGACCTCATGTAAAAGTATCCTCAACTAATGATCCCCCATAATCAATCCATTGAAGACTCGTGACATTGCTTTAATATTAGGGCTCAAACCCTCCCAAACACTTGGGCGAGGTTTATACATGTACATGAAACTTGGGAAAACTAGAGGATTGACGTCAATTTTAATAGACACAAGTGGGATCTCTAGTATAAATTCTCCATTGGGATGGTGAGGGGACAACGCTTTAGTAATAGAACCTTAATGGCATAGGTTAAGAGTTGTGATCACCTCATTGAACCAAACAAGGAACATTTGGCCAGTGCAATGAATAAGACTGAACATCATATTAAAGGTAGTGAGTGACTGTGCTAGTTGACGGGAATGGGTAGGCTAGGAGGAAGTCTATATAAGATAAGTAAGTCCATTATCCTAAATGTTGAGGTGTGTGAATGGAAACAAAATTCTACATGTGATAAATCTGCTCAAGGTGTAGGAGAGCATGGATAGAAAATTATAGATCTCCAATGTTAAGGAGAATGAGGAGATTAACTATCACATAAATTATCTTTCTATGAATATGGTGAATATTATATATTTCCTTAATTGACAAGGAGAAACAATTGCAACAGAGAACTAGGCTCAAATGCGACTCCTCGACCAAGAGACTGATTTGTTACAGAGCAAGATAGACACGCTACCTGGAAAGTTGGATATAATGGATAATTGTTTGAGAAAATTGGAAGCCACAAGCAACAAGGGAGTGAAAATAATCAACATCGAAAAGGATGCAAGGGACAAGAGGAAACTAGAGGACTAAAATATGATCATGAGTCATAAACTGGAGGCTATTTTAATTGTCTTCTTGAATTGTGTACTGAAAATATGTTTTAGTTTTAGGAGTATTTTGGAAGGTCCTTATACAATATCAATATAGTTATCTAGTAATAGAATGTGTAGCAGGAATAAAGGCCTTTTTTGGACCTATATGAACTCAGTAGCATAAGTATAAGTTGAATATGTAAATTGATATGGCCTTCTAACCAGGTTGATGTTAATATAAAGACTTACACATTTATTTTATTTTTCCCAAGGAATATTTGAGTATATCCACCCGAGGGGATCACATCTCATGAACTTATTAGTAGAGCCTAATCTCAAGGGTATCAATGAAAATGGACCTTATGAACTGTCATTAGGGAGGTTATTTAACAAAAAAAATCGACTAAATTGATTAATATTAAAATAAATATAATTCTCATAGTATCAGAAAGTATTGGACAATAGTAGAATGAAAATGTTTTTTATTTCAAAAATGAAAACCATTTCTTTTAAAAATTGTCTAATTTTGATAAGTTTAAAGGAACATATTATGAGGGTGATGTGTAATTTTTTGTGTGTTCAAGATGAAGTTGAGAAATAATATCTTTCCTTTCTCTTTTAATTTAATTTTACATTGAAAATATCATAACATTAAATTAGAGATATTAGTTTTGTCTTTAAATTTCCACTAGAAAAACTTCACATAGATAATGTTGACCCATCATGGAGAAACTAGCATAAAAATACTAAATGAGTACCCTTGAGAATTCGTAGCATCTTAGTCAACAAGCTAAGGAAACTAGACATAAGCACTAAAACAATAATGGTAACATCCTAGATGGGAAAGCATAAGATCAAAGGATCAAAACCATAAAACATGAGAAACCTAAGCATTAGGAAGAGAATGAGGTTTCTAGGTTAATGGGATGTTCCTCAACTTTACATGGCAGTGGAATTATAAATCTTGGAGGCTAGCTCATATCTAGCTTGATAAGCCTTCCTTTGACATCGAACATGAGATACTTAGGTTCATCCAATCTATGCGTAAGACTTACTTGAGTGTTTTATTTCCACAATGATCTTTCTCATCAACAACTTGACATGTCAATATAGGTCCACTATATAAGGATCATGGTTTTGTTTACCCCTAGAGTTGTTATTGTTAGGAACCCAAGGGTAAATTCCTATCATAACCTCCAAATAAAAGGTTACCTATCTTTCTTACCAAATTTCCACATCTACTAGTCGATTTTCCCCTAGATGTCTGGAGGGGTGTGCTCATGAAATCTTATGGTTGAGGACTCGACACAAAATCATGCTCTTGAACCCCCTAAAGCATCACAACCTCTTGCCCCACAATACAAGTGAGCTCGCTAAAACGTGATGTCTACTAGAGGAATCAAGACTTCACTAAGACATAATTAGAGTTCGGTGGGAAGTTGCAAGAGCCTATGATAGAAAAATTTAATCAAAAGGTCATGATAAGTTGGTTGTAGAAATGGTGGAATCAACGAAGTCCATCTCAATTTGAAAAAGTTTCCATGGGCAGCGAGAAAGGAAGAGGGGTTGGAGAATGTCCCTAAAATTGTGTTGTTGACAACTAATCTTTGGGATTAGGAAAATTATTGTAAATATTTTAAATTGGAAAAGAGAGAAGGTAAAAAAAGCTGGAATTTGAATTCCAAGAGTCTCTTTCATAATTTTTATATCAATAATCTCTTAATGCAAGTCATACAACACATTTGGAGTTACATAAACCTGGTCTGACATGGTATTAGAACTGCAGGTCCCATTTTGATTCGATATTCCTCTAAAATCAACATTATCCATGATCTTTTCTTCACTTTTTGTTGGAAAATTTTTATGAAAGAACATGTAGAAACCATATGTGAAAACACTTAAAGAAAAGGAAACATAAAGGAGATAACAAATATAATGCACACAAAAGTTTGATAACATAGTTTATCCAGTGTCGACTCATATCCAGGCCCTACTTCAATAGCGGGGACACAACTTCATTCATCTTAGCAAAATAAAAGCGAGTACATGGAAAATACATCATTATATCTCCATTCCTAGTAGTGAATTTAAATTTGATTTCTAAAATCACAACAATCACAACACCAGTAGGTTCACCTCATCCTCCTTAGAATTTTGGCTGTAAACATGACCTACTTCTAAAAGGCACATCGTTGTCTGGAATTTGCTACCCAAAAATTAATGAAGAAGGTGGGTTCCTACCATTACCCCTGAGATACATTTCTCAAATAAAAAAAAAAATTGCACCGCTACGATCCTTACAAAATTATGAGAAAAATGAATATAAACTTGACTGTATTCCACCATTGTTGTCCATGAACCCCTAGGAAATTTTCAAGATTTCTCTCAAATTCTAAATAGAATATTCTAAGAATATTACTCCTCTCTGGAACTGCACCACCAAGGTTCCATGCTTGCTTCCACCCATCGGCCTCCTGGTTTCAACCTCTAGTTTCGTTCACTTCTTTGCTCCACCTTCCTTTGTTGGTCAAGTGGAAAATGATTGTAGTTTAAATGAATTATGCCAGAAAGATATCACAAAGACTGCCAAATTGGTGGATTAACTAGCGTGCGATAAATATAACGTTTTTTGGGTAGTGGACTGGGGTTCAAACACCACGACACCCAATATTTGATGTAAAATGGTTGTTTGACCGTTGTTTATCCATGTAATATTATTATTATTACCGAATTTTAAGGTCACAACCAAGCTAGACACCAAATTGGTGTATGAGACCCCGTTTTTTGTGGGGCAAGGGACCCACCTCCACACAATGATTTGACTGTTAAGTCTATGAAGGCATACATACTTTACCCCCTTTGGTTTTGAACTTGTGACCTCTTAGGAGAAAACACACACTCTTAACCATTAGGCCCACTCAATCTATATAAGCCATTGCCACCATAACCATATGGAACTCGTCTTCCACTAACCATTTAAATTTGTAACATAATTGACTATCAAAGACACGGTAATGAATCATCAAGCATTTGTCCCTAATATATAACAGTATTGTTGTTATTTTAGTTTTAAATGGTTGGCAGTTATATTTAATTGGTGTATACCATTCATATTTGGATTTCCCCAATATATGTTTATCCTTCAAGTATTTTGAACACTAAATCATTATTATTTGTCGTTCTCATTTAATCCATATATAATATATATATTCCTATCAACAAAAAACTATTAATAGTCTGCAATTGACCCTGAGACAACTGGCCACTAACTAAGTGCCACATGGTGGCCATTGATTGGGCTATGTAGCCCCATGCTATTGGGCCACATTTCACTACCAAGTTTAGTGGATTCCATTAGATTTATTGGTTCCACCAAATTTAGTGTGTTGCTACATTTAAATGGGTATTTCACTCATTTTAGCTAATGTTTGCCAAATCTAGTTGGAACACCAATTTTGGTGCTGCTCCAAATTTGTGTGGAACCATGCTAAATATATCATTTTTTCCACGTTTGTCCATAACATTTACTACCCATTCATTCTACATATGAAGTCGGATTGAGGCGTCGTTGAGATCATTAGAAATCTTGTGATGAGCTCTTCAATCTGGTTCTAGTTTCACTGCAATATGGGGACTTTAATTCTTGGGTCATTAGGGATCCACCTGGATCATTCCTCCTCTCTAAAGGACTTTTGTTCCTCCAAAAGTATAAACAAGTACTGCAATCTCGATCTGCATAACAAATGTCTTTGAAAAGTCACCTTCCCTTTCCTTAACTTTTGTACTTCGAAACATGGAATGGTCAAACTGACCATTGTATCCATATGCAATCTTTCAGCTTCAAATACATGTCCAACTATTCAAGACCATAAGTCTTGCTAAGAGTTTATAAAACACTCATAGTCAAGTTTTACAATGGAAGCCATACCCCATTCTATCCAACTAAAGGAAAAGATATCACCATGTTGCATTCATAAGTGATGTTATACACCTGATCACTTAAACATTTTCACAACATGTGACTTACAATGGTGTCTACACTCAACTACTTAAAAAGGCTACCCATCTCTTACCCAACTAGGTTAATGTACTTTCTTCCCGTAGCTAGCTTCCTTTTTGAACTACTTCATTGGTTGGTTCATTCAAAATTGATTTCACATGCTCCCTATCCTTCTTTGGGTGTAATTTTGGATGGAACTTCCAACATGTGGCTCTCTAATGTCCACCCTTGTTGCAATTAATGCAATGGTTTTTCTTCCACCAAACTATGTTGACTTTATTTTGTGTCTCCTTCCTATACGATATATCCTTCCTTGATTGAATGTCATTGGTGTGACTCTGGCAAGGCGAACTTGACTTAGTTCTACCTTTGAAATGATCACTATCACTAGACTGTCATGATGTTCTCTTAACATGCATTGTTTCAGACTCCCTTGCTTTTGCGGCTTCAAAGTGTCTTTCAAATGCACCAAAATCATCATCATAATGAGAACATGATGTTGTAAATTGGATAAACAAGCGTCCCCATGTGTTTTACGACATGTGCTTCACTGCCTCTCGTGGATCCATTAACTCTGGCAATGCGTATGTTTACTAACACCTATGGGTTTTGTTGTAACAACAATCATGATTCCAATAAGTGGTATCAGATCCAAAGGTCTCGAGTTGGAATCACACCAATCTCATGTTGGGGGGATATCATTGGATATTGGATAAACCAATGCTCCCTAGTGTTTCGTGACATGTGCTTAACTGCCTCTCATGGATCCATTAACTCTGGCGATGTGTCATTTTACTAACACCTGCAAGTTTTGGTGTAACGAAAATCATGATTCCAACAAATGAAACTAAAGAATCACTGACACGGTTTACCTTATTTATTAATTCTAGAGTGGTTGATAAGGGCTTCACTAAGCATTTCTTGCACTTCAACTTTTCCAAGGTCTCTTCTGTGGCTTGTAACTGGAGCTACAACCTTTAGTTCTCCTCTTCTGCTTTTTATAACGGTCTCCTCAATTCATCATTCTCTTCCTAAATGCTTTATATATGAGAAGAAGATGAATAAGATGAATATTCAATTGAAAATGGAGATGGAGGTTCTCCTTCATTTACCAAAAAATCGTCCTCGACATTCTTTTTCTTCTTCATTTCCTTCTTTGCTACTCTCTTCTCATAACCTACAAACAATCTATCTACCATGTTTGTCATCCTATAGATATCTTAACAAAAAAAAAAATCATTCTATGTTTCCCTTCTTCGTGTTGCACGTCTAATCACTGGTTATTATTCACTCTCACAATTCACAATCTTTCATTATTATTCACACTCGTAATTTACATTAGCATAAATATCGCTCTAGTTCCAAACTTGATCCAATATTCCTCTAATACCAACATTATCCAAGATATTTTCTTCAGTTCATATTAGTAGAATTGCATGAAAGAACATGTAAAAACCATATGTGAAAACATATAAAGAAGAGGAAATATAAATTATATCATAAAGACATTGTACACAAAAGTTTCATAAAGGAGTTCATACAGTGTGGACTGAATCTCTAGGGTCTGCTTCAATAGCGAGGAGATTCCTTCATTCATCTTAGTGAAATAAAAATGAGTACATGGAAAAATAAATCATTATATCTCCATTCCTAGGAGTGACTTAAAATTCAACTACTCAAATCACAACAATCACAACACCAACAGGTCCGTCGAGTACTCCTAAAACTTTTTACTATAAACATGACCTACTTTTGAAAGATGCATTTTTTTCTTGAACTTCATGCCAAACGATTAGTGCAGAAAGTGGGTTTATTCCATGACCCCTACAACACGCTACTCAAATGCAAAAATATACTACACCACTCCAATCCTTGCAAAATTATGAGCAAAATGAGTATAAATTTTGTTATATTTTTCCACTGTCATCTCTGGAACCCCCATGGAATCTTCAATATTCCTAACCTATTTTGCATAGAATATTCTAGGAATATTCCACTAAAATATTCCTCGTCTTTGGAACCACGCAGTCAAGGTTCAATGCGTGATTATGCCTTTCGGCCTCTTTGTTATGACATCTGGTTTTCTCACCATTCCATTCAGCCCTCCTCTATTGGTCAAATGCAAAATGATTGGAGTTTAAACAAATTATGCCAAACTGATACTACAAAGACTGCTTTGCAGGAGGATTTGATGGCAGGTTGTAAATAGAACATTTGTTGGGCATTAGATCAGGGGTTAAGACCCCACAGCCATCCATATTTTGTTTAAAATAGTTCTTTGACTATGATTTGTTACGGTTATCCATCGAATATAAATAGTTTCCACCATAACCATATGGAACCCGTCTGCTGCTAACCATCTACAATTGTAACATTTTTTACCACTAAACACAAGGTTATGGACCATCAACCGATTACTAATAATATAAAACTCTACTATTGTTGTTTTAGTTTGAATTGGTTAGTGGTCAATTTTAATTGGTGTGAACCGTTCATATTTTTAGTTCTACTATATATGTTTAGACACCAGATATTCTTAACATTGAACCATTATTATCTGTTGTTGTCATTTAATACATGTATAACATATATTCCCATTAACACAAAGATAACATTAGTTCTCCATTTGACACTGTCCCAATCAACCATTAGTTGGGTGCCATGTGGCCCCATGTTACTGGGCCACATTTCACTGCAAAATTTAACGGATACCGCGAGATTTGGCAGTTTTTCCAAATTTAGTGTCGCGCTACAGTTAACTATAGATTTCACTAATTTTAGCTAAATTCCACCAAATTTGCTTGGATCACCAATTTTGGCACTTCTCCGAATTTGTTTGGCACCCTCCTAAATCACTCATTTGAGCCAAGTTTGACCATAACATTGACTTGCCATAAATTTTGCATATGAAGTTGGATTGAGGCAAAATATAAATTGTTGGAAATCTTGTGATGAGCTCTTCGATCTGGTATTAATTCACTATAATCTGAGGACTTTAATTTTTGGGCCATTAGGGATTCAGTTGGATCACATTTAGTTATTTCTACTTGTATCTCCTGTTATTTTCTGTCATATTCTCTATTTCATATCTAAATGAAGGTTTGGATATCTCAATTTGGCATATTGTTACCTATGTGACCCCTTTTTTCATCAAGTTCACTGTACCTCTACCATTCCTTACCTTAGTAGAATCGCTTGCACTATGGAAAATTGAATTACTGAGTTCAGGTGTTGACGTTGGTGGTTTGGATGTCTACAAATGAATTAAGTTGTCCAAATGAATATGTTTTGGTCAGAGTCATCATTGTGGTTGTAGGTGCATTAAACTCTTCTTAACATCATCAACTATGTTGAATGTTTGTTAGCTTGACTCGTATAATAGGATATGCATTGGTGACTTTTGAAATTCGTAAATTATATAAATTATGCATTGGTGAATTGGTATATGAAATGTATGCTTGCATGGTGTGGTTTTTTTAGTGTTGGTATGTCCATGAATATCATTGAATTCTCTCTACGAAGGCCATGAAATCCATGCGTAATGCATGTGGAGTATTATGGTATGCGTTGAACCTTTTTTACGAAGGTTGTGTGATTTATTATGTTATGTGGTGTATTATGGTATTTGGTCCCTTATGTGTTGACTTCATTTTGGTGACCATTAAATTATCAAATGGTTAGTAAATGGCATATAATATATGGTAAATTTTTATATGTGATGGTTAAAGCTTATACATATATGCAATGTTGAAGTTTGGTTATTTTTTAAGATATTTCTTATCAAAAAATATGCGTATAAGGATTTAGTTTGTTGAAGGCCAACCCAAAAGTTTAGAAGAAATGCATCCATTCATATCCATAGTTGGAGTAGTTATTTATGTTAAAGAGAACTACCATCAATGGTCGAGGAAGATAAAACGTACCTTTATTTTCAATGAGCTTTGGGAAGGAATTTGTGAAGGGGGAGTCAATCCACCCGATAAGATTACTTTTGACAAAGATATTTCCATGCGGGATAACAATAATAGTAAGGCCTATACCTTGATTATGCCATTTACAGATTCTTTTGGTGCATTAAAGAAGATAAAAGAATTTTATGACTCACATTTTGAGCTTGAAGTAGTCCAATTAATTATCAAGTTGTTTAATTTAGATATGAAAGATGATGATCCACTTTCCATAGCCTTCAAAATAAGAGACATTATGCATGATATAGATTCAAGCCACTAGCGCTAAAATGGATGTTCCTCTCACATATTTTTTGAAGGCACTATATCTCACTTATTCCCATCATCTTGAGTCATTACAAGTGAGTGGAAAACTTAATGATATTTCCTTTGACTTGCTTGTGGAGAAGTTTGTTGAAAGAGAGAAATATCCTGGGAAGAAGAAGACAACTCCTTAGTCTCTTAAAGAATTTGTGCCTTGCACAAAAAGGAAGAATCAAGCACAAGATTCTTCTAGAGGAAGAGGTCACCGAATAAGATATGGAAGGAAGAATAATACTTGTGGGGGGGAGGGGCAGACATTATCAAGGAGAAACACCTTATCTTCATTTCATAGAATGCAAAAAAAATAGACATGATGCTTCCACATGTAATCTCTCATGGGATAGGACTAGACAAGAAAGGGATGAAGATAAAGGAAAATCATCAGATAAAGGGAATGGTAAAGCATCTAAATCAGCTCATTATATTATGCCACATTGCAAAATTGAAGTAACTAAAGACTTGTTTAATGCTTTAGTTGTTTCGTGGAAATATGCATGGATGCTTGATTCAGGAGAAGCTTTCCACGTGAATTTTAGAAGATATTTCTTTGTAGAATTCACTAATAATTTTCATAGAGTAGTTTACTTTGTAGAAAAGTCAAAACTCAAGCCACCATGGCTTGGCCCCATTAGGATCAAACAGCCTAGTCTCCCAAAATTTCTTCTACATGATGTTCTCTACCTCTTAGAGTTGTGAAGAAAATTGTTACCTTTGGTTCACATCTTTCAGCATGGATATTCCATACACGTGTTTGATAGTAAGGCTGAGGTCTAAAAAAACATCAGACAACTCTCTCATCATGACTGGGATAGAAGAAGAATGACTTTAAAGCTGCAGAGAACCTATGCTCCTGCAAAAATTTTTACATGCAGTTATGAATTTGACGAAGATACACTACCATCTAGTCTCTTATGTAATTCTATATTTGGACACCTAAACTATGTCAATATGTGTTTATTGAAGAGAAACAGTGTTACTTATTTTCCAACCTTTCCTATGAAATCTAAGCAATGTGATGCTTGTATCCTACGAAATCACAACAAACATTATTTACGTGATTCTCATATCATGAGAATATAGAAAGCTTGAAATCATTCATTCTAGCTTATGTGGCCCTATTCACATTCCCTTTGTAATTGGTAATAAATACATGATACAATTATTGATGACTACACTAGAATGTGTTGTGTATATCTATTGAAGAACAAATCTGAAGATTTTGAACCATTCAAAAACTTTCATGCATGGATTGAAAATGAGTACACAATATCATATTGGCTCTATTCGTACTAATAATGGAAAAGAATATACTATCAATGAATCTAAAAACTACCTTCTCTATGATGGGATAAAATATCAAACAACCATGCCTTATAATCCTCAACGGAACAATGTAACTGAAAGAAAGAACAAGACAATCTTAAATATGGTACATTCAATGATGTTTTTCAAAAATGTAAAGTTGATGGTTTGGGCTAATGTACTTCTGTGTGTTGTGTATATTAAGAATAGGTGTCCATCTCATTCTCTAAAGGAAAAGACTCCTTACCAAATGCTTTAATGACCACATTCCTCTAGTGAGGCATCTTAGGGTTTTCGGTTTTGCCTGTTAGGCCTTGATACCTATGGAATAAAGAAACAAACTAGGTGCAAGGAGTCAAAAATGTTTCTTATTGGGCTACTAAGATACCTCTAAAGCATATACTCTCTATAATGATGTAAATAAGAACTTTATAATATCTACAAATGTGATTTTTCATGAATATTCCAAGACTAACAATGTTATTCAGTAGCATCTTCATCACTTGGATATATTCATACATGCAAAATACTTTGAAGAATTTTATAATGGGATTCAACATCTTGAATGGGGGATATCTATCTTGGATTAATTTATGGAATATCCTTCTGAAGCACTCTCTCCCCCTCATGAAGCTCCAACCATTGATCAAGCCGACACTTTGAGTGATGTGATGAGAGAATTGGAAGGAGAAATCTTGATTCAACCCCATCTCAATAATCTAAAAACTTGTGTTATCTCAGAAAGGTCCTCCAGAATGGCTCACAAAGACACTTAAAAATGTTTGCATTGATGAGGTTGGAGAGATAGGAATAAGAGGATCTACTAGATATAATGGGGGTGATGTAGAAGATTATCATTCACTTGTTGATATGTGATGCAGGTTAATCGCTAAGTCTCATTGATTGAGATGTCAACAACATTTACTAGAGGAGTTGTTTCCTCAATGAGTGGTTTTTTAGGATAGCAATTATTTGGAAATGACATGTGATTATTTAAATTAGGCAATTTTTAGCAGTGGTTGTAGTTTTTGATATTTGATCTAAAATGGTTTTTTATCTCACATTCGTGGATCTTGACCATACCATTGTAATATTTAGATTATTTGAATTTTCATAGAAATGGGTTCGAGAGCACTATGTGGGAGATCTTATTTTTATTAGAACCAGTCCTCTACTATCCTTTACCGATATATATATATATATATATATATATATATATATATATATATATATATATATATATATATGAGGAAAAACAGAGGAAAAAATGGTCAGAATTGAGGCATCAAGGCTAGAAGTAGTAGGAGGAGATGAGTGAGCAACATCAAAGCCAAGTGTGGCTCAGCATGGACAAATCACTTCCTCCCATACTCGACTCTCTCCCTCCCCTTCCAAACTCTTTCATATTTTCTCAATGTAAACATCAGAGGGGGTAACTAGCACATACGAAGCTAGTGCCACACAAGAGACAAGTAAACAACCCTCCTGGGTCAATGTTATCTAGCCAATGGATATGTGTGATCCTTTCGAAATCCTAGGATAAGAGAGAAGATGGATACAAGAGAAAAAATGGACAGTAAGTACCGTAGATACCCCTGGAGCAATTTCCCAATCAAGAGTTATCCCCAAATGGAATGAGGAAACATGGAAATGCATTATAACAACATTAAATCCTTTAGCAAAGAAGCCCTACTAAGAGATGAGACCATAAGACTGGAGGCCTCTACAAGTCACTTTTGAGAAAGATGGAGCTCCTGTAGAGGATTATCTATCGATAGCTCAATGCTCAAGAAATATAATGGGTTACAAGTACATAAAAGCTACTTATTCAAGTGAAATATTCAATAAGTAGTTGGATTCTATATCCAAACAAAAACAATTCTTGAACACTAAGGTCAAATCCATAGAATGAGAGAGAAATCGGTTGCAGGTTAGTCTGAGTTCTATTGGGAAAGATAATCCAGAATCAAATTAGATAGTCTCCCTATTCAAAGAGAAAGATGAGAGAATGAAAACGTTGGAAAATAGTCAAATGGCCCCTCCATTCCCCATTTCTCAGGGGATTCCATAAGAAAAACAATAGTTAATAGAAGAATTGAATTTATTGAGAAGAGAGAATGCCTATATATATAGATATCTTGATTGTAGGAGGACCTAGAGAAAGTCCAAATGGAGATAGAAGAAAGAGAGAGAAGTTGATCAAGAGAGTGGCAAGGCTAGAGGAGAGGCAGAGAAATTGTTTAAACGAGTGCACAGAGCTAAGAGGTGTAAAAATAGCTAAGGGAGCTAGAGTAAAGAGCCACTAATATAATCTAAAAGCACTAACACTTATCCAATTTGCATTATGGCAAAGTCCTTCAATTAACCAAAAACGAGACCATTAGTGGATAAATCTCGTAAGGGAAAGTGATTGAAACTATTGAACCGAGAGGTTTCCAACCTATAGATCTTAGAAACCTCCCTTCCCATCAAGCCAGGCTCTTCTTACTTCGCTTATGTGGCGAAGTGGGCCAACCCAGAGTAGGAAATCAAAGGATTCAATATAGTTGATGGGGGATCATGGGTCCCGCTTAGAGGACTTAACACGATGGTATTTGTGAGTGTTTCTTTTTTCATTGTGCTGAGATATATATAATGTGGCCTTAGACTATTAATTTTGTGTCTCGCCCAAAGCGTTTACCCCAACGACCTTTGCGAATGTTTTTCCCATTGTGCTGGGACATGAAGAGTGGGTTGGACATATTATATGAAGGTCTGAGTGGGCCGTTGTGTATTGTGGTGTTTGCTGATAGTGCCACATAGGCCCGATCCTAAGCCATAAAATTTTTTTCTCGAAGGTCATACTATAGGAAAATAGGAATTAAAGAAAATTTTTTTCCATATAGATGAGCTTCGGTATTGCAACAAGAATTCTACAACTCCCAAGGCTACCAAATTTAATTATCAACCTGGGTTTCGTACAAAATTAATGAGGTATGAGCACTATATGTGACACATATAATGTGTCCTTCCTTTGATGTCATGATTTAATGGGGTGAACGTAATAAAATCATATCCTAAACTAATTGCAGAAAATGAAATGCTCGAAATGGAAACCTTAACCTATTACAAGAAAAGAAACAAATTCTAATTTCATAAAGTAAATCTCGTGAAGTAAATTTCAATAATTACATTTCAAATATTTTAGGTCCATTAACAGAGTTCATTGGATGTGGCAATCATCATTGTATTATCCATTTCATAAATCTGTCCATTAGCCCAAATCGCTGAATTGTTTTGAACGGGTAAAGGGGAAATTCCTAAGTGTTCTTTAGTCTTCCTTAATCATTTATTTATAGCCTAGGGGTCTTGATTCAACCCTAAGGGACAATAACGAAGCTTCTTGATAGAATCTGGGAAATTATATACATGTTGGAAGGCTGTTAGAAGAGATCCTGTAGTTACTACAAGAAAATATAATTCACTAAATGACCAAGCAAATCAAATTCAAATTGGATGGGAATTTTTTTTTATTGACTAGGATATCTTAGGTCTCCATTCCAAGTGGAATCACTCAAAAATACCTATGATAACCGATGCTAAAAATAGCAGAAAATTACTACTTTAAAATCTAGAAATTTGAGAACTAGTGAGCTAGTAAATCTATCAAATGCCTAACCTAATCAAGTGAAAATGAAATGGGGTAGTTTTTTTTATTAAATAGAATTTAAGTTTTTTTCTAATGCAAGTGGAATCAACTTGATTGCAGCTCATTAGCATGCTGTAAAAAATAGCAGAAATTTATTGTTATATTTGCATTAAGGACTTCGAGAAATGTAGATTTGGGAATAAGAAAACTAATCCAAGTAACTCAATGATTACTATGACCTTACAAATCTATTCCAATAGTTATGCTTTTGATCCTGCAAAATAACTTACTCCAACCATTTAAGCCAATCCTACAACAGGACACCATTAATACTAAATGCAGAAATAGAAAAACAATAAGAACAAGAGATGCATGTGAATAAGAACTGAAAAGAAGAAAATTAAATGATACAAAATGAATCTGAGGCTCTTGGGATCCCCAAGCCTAGGGAAGCTTAGACTCCCATGAAGGAAACCAAGATTTAAAAGCTAAACATGACACCAATATTCATTATTTCCATCGATACAATTACATCCCTCCAAGAAATGACATTGGAGATAAAAATCACGAATTCTCTCCACAAGAAGACTATGAAAAATCAACCTCTAGAGGGGAATTCAACTTGGTACTTATAAAAAATGAATAGGAAGCATTCCCCATGAATGGAGGAAGCTTTATCCATCAAAATCCCTTAATTAGTAGATCTGGTTCCCAATACTAGGAATCGACATTAAACGACACAGAACACATTCCTAGATTTTCTCAATCATTAGAGCTCTAGAACCTATGCAATTATTTCATAATATCTTCTTGATTATATTAAATATTGATCCTCCCATAGTAGGCAGCAAGTCCCTAAATTATCTCCTCCAAATATTCATAATTTGCCTAGTATTCTCACAATATTCCACAAAAATAAATAATATTAGGCACAAATATGAAATTATCCATAAATGTTTCTAATGAACATATTAAAGCTAAAAATACATTATCTAATGCAAAAAGAGAGGTTTAATTTGCTGAAGGATGGTTATATGTGCCTTAATTTATGTCTAATTTAGAGGCCCATCATACCCCCTGCTGAAAGGGTTTCTCATCCTCTGAGAAACTTAGTGACCTCATTGTGCCTCATTCACGACCTTAGTGGCCTCTCTCTTGTGCATTCCTCAGTACTTTCTCTTAATATTCTTGGCTATAAGTTCTGCAAGGACAAGCCAAAAAATGTAGTTGTTATTTTCATGATTGTTTAATAGTATTTCAAGAAAAAAAACATAACTTTCCTCTTTTCAAGTGAACTCTGTTGGATTGTAGATCCATTTCATTCATATCCTCTCCCTTGAAACCTTCATTCCATTTTCACTCATTTTTCTAAAATTGTTTGTGCATAGAAAAATCACAATGTTTCTTGAGACCATTAGTCTGCCTTTTTCCCCTTATTCACGATGGGTTCTTGAATATTTTTTAGTTTGGAAAGGTCTTCCACATCCTTTCCCAACCTCCTACTACGTTTTTCCACCATTTTGACACCTCTTAAACATTCAAAATTCCTTTAGATGAGAACTTAGGACACCCTATAGTAATTCCTGTAGTAACTACAGGAAACCCTACAATAATTCTTGTAGTAACTATAGGAAACCATGTATCAGGTCGTTTAAACTTATTTTGAGCAGAAATCATAGTTTGAGCCTAGGGTAGGCCCTCAACTTAACTTACATGCATTTCTTCCCTTTCTATAACATCTTTTAGGCCTTGGAAAAAATCTAGAAAGAGATTAGAGGCCTCTTGGAAAACCTCTTTTCATCACTGCAGTTTGAGTTCTATTTTGATGATGAATGCCTTATAGCCTTTCATTGCCTTAAACTTATCTCTTGGGGCCTAGAGGATTGCCTAATGGCCTTGGAGTTCTCTGTTTTTATTAGGTCTCTCTTAGGGACTTCCATTTTGGGTTTTAGAACAATTTGTTCCTTTCTTCCTTCTTGTAGCAATATTTGTCCTTCCTATAGCAGTCATTCCTTCTCTTTTTGGGTCTTCTAACTGTATGAGAGTGATGAGAAATGATGTAGAGGGTTTCGAGGATGATGCTAGGCCTCAGAGGGAGTAGTTTCGGTTTGTGAAAATGGAGAGGATGTGATTTGTGTCTTTTTCCAAAAAACATTCAGGGTGAGACAGGGTGTAGGGTTTGTTCTTGAAAAATATTTTTTTTTTCTTATGAAATGGGAAGGATGAATGATTAATAGATAGTGGATATGAAGTGGATAGATAGATTGGAGTTCTGTGGTGACTTTGCCTTTACACATATTTCATCTTTTAACTGTTGTCCCCATTCCTTGAAATTGTCACCTTTCCTAATTTGGTTTTTCCACATTGCATGAGTGAAGGAGTGTCAGGCGGAAAGAGTCGATAGTGCGGACACAACCAACCTCCCTAGGAGCCTAAGACTCTCTAGTGACAAACAAGACAAATAAGAGCAATCCTTCTCTAAACATGCATTTACTATATAAGAAATCAATTGTTTAGATCCTACCTGTAGTCCAACGCTATTGTAGCAGTCCAGCCTCGCTGATCCGCATGAGCTCCTCCTTCACTTCGAAACCTGCATTCACTAACAATCAAACGATTAAATAGCACTTGATAATCTCATAAAATAAAACATATTTAACACATAGACCAAGGAGTACATGAAACAACTCATAAATAACAAGTTATTGAGAAGAATGGACTCATTTGCGTTAATAGGAAACAAAAGGAACAATTACAACCTGAGCCTTGGTGTTGTGCAAGTCCCTCCCAGGGTCCATCAAGAGTTCTCCTTTACTTTGACAAAGCTCACCCACTTCCAAATAGAACAAGCAAAGATGGCAATCTCTCCTCACAAGCTTCTAAATGGGAGTCCTAATTCCAGCAGCATCTACCCTTAGAAATGTTTAGCTTCCAACCTCTCCTCCCTCTGGCCCAATGCCTGTATTTATAGTGGTCTAGAGGAAGTTATTCAGGTCCACCATCAATGGGATAATCCCCTCTTTGGATGGGATAGCTCCCTTATTGATGGGATAAGTTCCTCTTTGGTAGGGGTACATGAACCATCTCGAGGCGCTCAAAACACGTCGAACAACCTTCTAGAATGCTCTAGAAATGACCACAAGTAACTTTTTAAAGATGAAACTTGCGCATTTTGACCTTTACAGGGGTACGCACCTGCCCCTTTACATACAGAGCGTACAAGTACACAGCTTTTGTGAACATTAGGTGCGTATCCACAGGTAAGGTTGAGAGAACCTGCGTACCCAGAGATAAATACATTTACAAAGCCTTTCTCTCTTTTTGGAGTTTGACATGGAGAGCAGAGGCATAAGACTTGCCCAGGAGGATAGCATGACTGTTGATAGAGCCATACTAACTGTAAATAGTCATGGTGACATTTTTTAGTGTAACAGATTTCCCCCTAAAGTGCGAAGCCTGTAGTAGATTAGGGTTTTGTATTATCTAGGAAGGGTGAAGCGCTTTATCATTTCAAGGATTATCTCGTGGAGAGCCTGGTCAGAACCTGCAATTTTCAACACAAAATACATGTATAAGATTATATCATCACTGAGGTAGGCATTCCCATACTCAGATCAAAACTTTAACTAACAGACTAACTACTATGATACAGGAATGATCTTGCAGTACATCATAATCATAGACTTTTGTAGACACAGTATGGGCGCAGCCATCTGTTTATGATTAGTCTACTTAGATAATGAATACAAAACTCCTCGCAGCCTGGATGGTGGAAACTAGATCCAGGGTCTTCATTTCTACTTCTCGAATTGGTACGATTCTAGCCATGCGATTAAATGGGTTGATGTCGAACATGGTAGAAACCACTTGATTACCAGTCGATGATGTAAACTGTTAACAAGTGTGAGAGAGACCACCAGTAATGTCAATGGTTCTCAAAGTACCCAATACAATCCATGAGATGTGAATGAATGAGTTGATGTCGAACATTTCACGGAATCCTTCGATCGAAAGTCAATGATGTAAACTGGCGTCAAAGGCGAGAAACCTGCCATTAATGCATGTAGACTTCAAGGCACTGACGATTTCTAAGTCATCTCTCTAGATAATGTGCTGATGTCGATAGAAAGTGACCCGTTGCAGGCAAGCCCACAACACGAAATCATTGTTCAAGTTGAAGAAATGTTGCTGTAAGAACTGACTCAGGGATGGTCAAATGGATAACAAGTATTTTGCAGATGAAAGTTTTGCTTGCAGACCTCTTGAACACATAACGACACAACAGATGGCTTGGTGATAAACAACTCAAAGTTAATCGCCGGAACCCGGCTGAAGACTTTCAATGTGGTTTGATCAACTGTGAGGTAAAGGATTTCCCAACCCAGGTGAATTAAAAGTGTCGTGTCCAAGAGTGGTAATAAAGTTTCTTCTGAGAAAAAAGATAACAAATAGGCTCATTCTTCTCTCTTTTCCCCCACCATTTCTGGCAAGTACCTCTTTATTTTTAACAAGCTTGAGCAGGATAACATATGCTTGATTATAAGCTCATCCTTCGGATGAGTCCAACCTAGTTTTGATTCGAACCCTAGGAAGGAGTGGTTCGTTCCTGTTTGTAATTGAACGGGTCCTTTACTGTGAAATTTTAACGAGCCCAGTATAGGAGAAACTCAGCGTTTTTCAATTTTAGAGAGTCTGAAAAACTTAAGAAGACTCCAGGTTGAACTTTTTCGTAAATTTGTGTCCCCCAAGCCCGAAAAAGTATAAAATAATACCTGGGGGAACCGCTTGATCTTGCGACCAAGGAGTACTTTCATGATTAGTGTCTCTGACCTGAAAAGTAAAAAGTGATCAAGGACACGTCATTTTATTTCCGTATCGAGTTTGAAACGACAAAAACCTGGCAATCTTTTCCTGATTTTACGGTCAGAAAAGAGCTATAACGGGACCGTCTTTTAATTCCGTTTTAACGAGTGTAAAAGAAACGCTCGGCGATCTTTTCATGTTTTAGGAGTCAGAAAAGAGCTTAAAAGATGACTCTGACGTGAAAAATGATAATTTACCCTAAAGTCCCTTTGTCCTGCACAGAAACAACACATTACTCATACCTGTTTAAGATGGGCAAAAATACATCGAAAATGTCCTTTCATGGTGAAAAATAAACAAGTCTAGCATTTATTTATCCAAAAAACCTATAAAAAGACTTCTTACCATGTCATTTTTACCATTTTACTGTTGAGGTTGAGAAAAGGGCTTTTGACAAGAAACTTCCCATGGAGATTGCGGAGAATCCGACCATTAGAATCGAACGCCGTTTCACCAGGTATTCTACAACACCCCTCTCTTGTTTTCCATCCGTTTAGAATTCATTTTTAAGTTTTTATTTGATTTTTTGGGGGCATTGGCGTTTCAAAATGCGCCCTTCGGGGTACGCAGGTCATGCACTGCTAACCTGCGTACCCCGATATTTTCCCAATGGGAAAATTACGGGATGTACGCACCCGACCTTAAGGGAACCTGCGTCCAGGCGCTCTGTCCCTAAAGGCCGGAGTGCGTACCCCGCAAAACGCAAATTGAAACCCTTGGCCCTCCAAAATAGACAAAAAATTTTAAATTTTATGGATTCTCACTGATGTTTTATGATGTGCAGGGAGCACACCATGCTTGATTGGCATGAAAGAGAGCACGAGGATGTTGATTTGGCCGCGATAGGTCATCAACCTTCCATTGATGCATTAAAAGCATGCGGACTGTACAAATACTGGGCCATACCTGGCATGAGGGGCCAAGTGCCTTTTCTTGAGTGGCTGGTCGAAAGGTGGAACATTCAGGAGCAATGTTTCTACATCGGAGAGCACCAGCTCGAGATAGAGCCCTCCGATATATATTTTCTCACTAGCTTGCCTAACAGGGGCGAGCAACTCTCTCTATTCGGGACTAGGCCGGGTGGCCAATCCCTTGCTAGTCTCCGACTAGAGTGGTGCAACAACCAAAACCATGAGAAGGGGATAGAAATCAAGTACATATCCCGACCTGAACTTATGGTGATAGCCTTTACTGTTACCAAACTTTGCGGCGCGACCGCTTTGCACCAAGCCACTGGGTCCCAACTGCGGATGGCTATAGACTGTTTCCATGGCACCATTTTCAACTGGTGTGATGCTGTGTTGGCTAATTTGAAGGGCCAACTAACCAGGGCAAAGAGAGGACAACTAAAGACCTTTGGATATGGGCCTATAGTTGTGAGCTTTGCCCTAGAGAGAGTTCCAATGCTGGTTCCCCAGCATCTTACAGTTCCAGTCGGGGTGCCTCGGGAGCCTAAGTTGACGAGATGGGTTGCGGTAATGGCCCGGCATCCTGATGAGGGCGCAACAGTTGTTCGATTTCCTGATGGTTACTTTCACTAGCTAGAGAGCCAGGTCTTTGCTATTCAGGACTTTCCTTACGCCGGAATGGATTTTCGGAATGATCCGGACATGGTTCTTCCACAGGGAGAACAATGGGACGACAGAGGTATTTCATTTTTCACAAGTTTTCAAATTATGTATTTTTTTTTTTTTTTTATATATCGCCTCAAACTGACAGCACAAATTTTCAAAATGCAGATGTAGGTCCACGGCGTCCAGCCAACCTCTGGGCTTTTGAGAGGAGAGTACCAGCTGTACCAGCACCAGCCCCACAGGATGCGGCCGCAGAGACTTTAGCCGAGCTGGAACAGGATCTAGAGCGCCTGACGGCGGATATACCAGAGACCACCATATATGACATTCCCATTCGACTTCGGCGCTATGTGGTTGCAGTCCCAGGACCTTTTAGGAGGTTCTTATGTAGGGTAGCGCGGGCAGTGGTCTCGTATAGAGAGCACCACCAGTGATTGGCTAGTCACTTTTGTAGACACATATGACATTTCTGGTTTTTTGTACTTATCATTTTTGCCGATCATAAGGTGTTTTTCAACCTATGATCGAAGACGATGCATATTTTTTGACACACTCCTATCTATATATATATCATTATTACCGGCTCATTTTGTTTAACATATGTGATGAAATTCTTTTTAAATTTACTTGCATGATTATCGTAAATGTCTGTCCAAAATTCGAGAAGCAATTGCATCTGCTAATGTATTTAAAGACCTTGGAATATGCTGATATTCAATGTAATCAAATTCACCTTCCAAGAGACGCACTCTCAAAAACAACCTCAATAACACAGGATTTCTAATGGCATATACTCTATTAATCTGTAATACAACAAGTTCAGAATCTAACCTCACTATCAAACGTCGAATTCCAAATGAAATAGATTCAGATAATAATTCAACCACTGCACTGTATTCTGCAATGTTGTTCGTCGTTTGACCAAGGCTTACCCCATGCATAGAAACTAACTCGTCAGAGGGCGAATAGATAACCCAAGCTGCGGAAGAGATATTCCGTGTACTACGACAAGCACCATCAGCAAATCCAACGTATGTTTGGAGAGGCGTCGACATCTGCAATATCCAGAGTAAAACCAAGATAAGCCAGAATAACGATGAAAAACACACTTTCTAAACTATGCACACTATCTAAACTAACAAATATACTAGCTAGAAAGAAAACCTAACCTAACTAAAATTCTCCATACCCACCATTTAAGCATAATACCTCTTTAGGTAAAGTCCATTTCTGGGTTTACCCAAAGAGTCCCCATCAAAATCTACCAGCTCATAGGCCCCTTTTGCTAGCTTTCGCTTTATAATGTAGGGTCCATGCCACATAGGAACGAATTTTCCAGCACTTAGCTTATCGTTAGCTTGATCATATAATAGCACTAGGTCTCCCTCCGAAAAACTTGGAGGGGTCACATTTCTATCATACTGAGCTTTCATTCGCTTCGCGTGAGCCTCGATTGCCAATGCAGCGTCACGTCGAGTCTCATCTAACTGAGCTAAGTATAATAAACGTTTCTCCTCTTCGGGAGTAGCTGGGAGTAATTTGACAGCCATTTGAAGTGATGGGATTTCGCATTCAATGGGTAACACGGCTTCCAAGCCATAAACTAGCTGGAAAGGAGTGAACCCTGTTGAAGTTTTCACTGAAGTTCGGTATGCCCATAGCGCTGAAAATAACATGTTGTGCGAATTCGACCGATGAGTACCAATGGTTCGTCGGATCATGATAACCAGAACTTTGTTGATAGACTCAACCAAACCGTTGGCTTGCGGATAATAAGGAGTAGAGCTATCGTGGCGCAAACCAAGCTGGCTTGTAAGCTCAGTCATCATGATGTTTCGAAAATGGCTCCCATGGTCAGTGATGATTGCTTGTGGGACACCAAACCTAGTTATAATATGATTGAATACGAAACCTGCAGCTGTTCTGTCGCTTGCGTCGAATGTAGGCATCGCCTCGGCCCATTTAGTAAAATAATCAACCGCGAGGATGATATACGCATGCCCCCCAGCCGAGTGAGGGTTACAAGTAATAAAATCGATACCCCATTTGGCGAAAGGACCAACGGCAATTATAGGGTGGAGAGGAGCAGGTGGTGCGCGCATCTTGCGATCAAACACTTGACAGTTGTGGCACTTCCGGACCGCAATGATACAATCTTTAAACATCGACGGCCAGAAATAGCCAGCGCGCAACACCTTCTGAGCTATGGCATACCCAGACATATGACCGCCACATGCTCCAGAGTGACAATCATTCAAAACCCTCTCAGCCTCTTCGTGAGTTAAACAACGTCGAAAAACTAAGTCTGCCCCCCGGCGATAAAGTGTATCTCCAATAATCTTGTATTGCTGGGATTGAAACCGAATTTTTCGACGTTCCGAATTTGAAGCTTCAGGCTGAAAGGTTTGGGTTTGGAGATAGATGATTATATCCCCATACCACGGATCTAAAGTACTGATAAGAAACAAAGATTCATCTGCAATGGACTCCTCTGCCACAGTTTCTGTGTCAGCACGCGGGAAATCACACATCAATTCCGCAAAAACTAAGGATTTCTTAGACTTGGACTTCTCAAACTCCAAGTCGAACTCTTGCAGGATAACGATCCATTTAGAGTACTTGCCCCCTAGCAGTTGTTTTGTCAAAATATAAATCATAGGGTTGCAATCCGAAATAACTGTAGTTTTACGGAGAAGAATGTAGTGACGGAAACGCTGGACAGCTTGAACGGCTGCCAGGGCCAATTTCTCCACATGCGAATATTTTAGCTCAGTGGGGTTTAATGTCCTACTAAGATAATATATCACGTGTTCCGCTCTGAATTCATCTTCTTGAACTAACACCATTCGAATAGTGGAATGCGAAGCTGCGAGGTATAAGAAGAAGTCCTGGTTGTTGTTGGGAGGATGCAACAACAGTGCATGGGTCAACGCGTGTTTAAGTGCATCAAAAGATTGTTGGGCAATCTCATCCCAAAAGAATTGAGCGTTCTGTTTCAACAACCGTGTAAAACCTTTAGTGACCTTGGCGTAGTTTGGGATGAAGCGGCGTAAAAAGTTCGCTTTCCCTTGCAAACTTTGGAGTTGGCGCAAACTCGAAGGAGGAGGCAATTTGATGATAGCTTCGACCTTCGAGGGATCGACGCGAATGCCGGCTTTTGAAACAACAAATCCCAGCAATCGACCCGTCTCTATACAGAATACACACTTCTGAGGATTCAATCGAATTCAATAATGCCTACACCTCATAAAAATTGCTCGTAAGTGAACAAGGTGATCAACTCGATGTAAAGAATGAGCAGGCAAATCATCGAGGTACGGTTGCACAATGTGCTTGATGTCATGAAATGCATAAGACATCGCCCGTTGAAAAGTGGCCCCGACATTCTTAAGCCCAAAAGGTAATTTGCAATAAGCAAATGTCCCCCATGGACAAATGAATGCCGTTTTTGGTTGATCGGTAGGTAGAATATTGATTTGATTATAGCCCGAAAAACCATCCATGAAGGAAAACATTTCACTTCCGGCACAATCATCAATAATTTGATCGATATAAGGCGTAGGATAGTTGTCTTTTGGACAAGCTCGATTTATATCCCTATAGTCGATACAGATTCTTATTGTTCCTTGTTTCTTGTTGACCGGAAAAATATTCGATACCCAATCCGTTAATGGGATTGGATAAATGAAACCTGCTTTCAACAGCTTCTCAACTTCTGCTTTAATCACAGCCGCTTTCCGAGGGTGAATCTGACGCAACCGTTGCCGGACGGGTTTAGCGTCCGGGTAGGTCTTTATTTCATGAACAACAATGGCAGGGTCGATTCCTGGCATTTCCTCGTAAGACCAGGCAAACACATCACGAAATTCTTGGAATAGGGCCTTGTAAGTTTGAATTTCTTCTTCGGTACATGAGGCACCTATATTAATGTTTTCCTCAATTCCGAGCTTCACTGAAATATCAATGGGAATAGTGCGAGAAATATTCCCTAAATTCAACTCTGAATCAGAATGTTTCGTTGGATTCTGAGCGTCTTTGACATATTCAGCGGTAAAGATAGATGAAAAATCATTTTCAAAAGCATCATCCTTAGGTAAAAACGAAGATCTGTGATGGAGATCTTCCCATGGTAGATCGTCTACACTTAGGATTTCGCGAAGTTGCTCGTCAGATGACACGACTTCGGGAAATGTTATCCGTTCTAAGGTTGATGTGAAAAGTGATTCTTCACTGACCACATTCATTTGGTCGATTTCGGTTGAATGCGAGTTGGTAAAAGACATGACGGCTTCATACGCAATTTCATATGGACTCAAAGGCATAGCATCACCGAATGAGTCTATCTCAGATTCAGATGGGACAATCCAAGGATCATCATAAATAATGTTGTCTGATGTAATCATATGAATTGATGCAAATGAAGGGTCTGCGTTGATTGGAGGGAAAGGAAAAGTTCCCAGTAAACCGGAATCTTTAACTAAACCTACGCCAACGTCCCTATAAGGGATTGTCGTCTTACCGACATGCTGGATACTCTCTGAAGAGGCTGGGTCGGATGAAAAGTATGTCAGCTGATCAATCGTCACGATCTTACCGTTATATGGAAACTTAATTACTTTGAAGACCGATGAAACAACCGCTGTCATAGCATATGACCAACTTCGACCCAAAAGAAGGTTGTAGTCTAGAGGGGCATCAACCACTTGCACATCCAGACTAACGGTTTTGCCTTCTACCCCTATAGGCAATTCCTGTAGAATACCAAACGGACGGAACCCACGGCCATCAAAGGCCTTAAGGATGGTCGGGGATTGGTTCAACGAAGGATAACCAAGCGATCTCCAACATTGAATCGACATAATACACGTAGAAGCTCCCTCATCAATCACAGTCCGATGAATAGGCCTTTTTTTTACTATCACTGGAATTTGGAAAGCCATTTGATGGGGTAGACGCGGTGTACTATTTTCTAGATCGAAGATTATCACGTTCGGGTCCTGAACATCAACAGCTCCGATAGCCGACAAAAGTAATTTTCGTTGTGCTGGGCATGATTGCAGCACTTCTAAAGCCGACATTGTTGAGGGTGAAACAGCTAAGTCCTCAACAATGTTGTAATTCTGGGCTGCTCTCGCATGTGGATTGAAAGCAGACCTTCGAAGTACATCCTTGGCGGGCGGTTTGATTACTAAGTCCGGGTTAGGTTTTTTGATCTGTAGTGGATCGGAACCAGGAGCTGAGGTTGATGGATTAGAATGAGAAGGTTCTGCTTCTTTACCATCAACAGGATTCTTACTACCATAATCTTGCGATCGAGTCGAAATCCTCACATGAGACATCATCAAAATGGGTTCTTCACTGGCAGTCGAGGAAGAACCTATCATCTTACTCTCCTGCTTTGGAAATGGATCTTTTAACACAGCAGGAGTGGGAGAACCTTTGACTATTTTCACAACCTCGGCCCGATGAGGGCAATCTCTTGTAAAATGATCCTCTTCACAAATAAGACAAGGATATCGAGGTTTGAGCTTTTCGTCATTGGTTTCCGACTTTTCCGTTTTCTCCTTCGGAGCTTTGTCTGCTTTAGCCTTCTTATTTCCTTTCTTCTTTCCACCGTTTTTTGATTTGGCCGTGGATGATTCTACAGCGTGAATATCGGCGAAAAGTTCAGGAGAAGACTCTCCTGTCGGGGAATCAAGCAAAGTGATTATAGGAGTAGTAGAAGTCTTGGAAGATTTCTTCTTGCTCTTTGTATTCACGATGCCAATCATACCATCAGCGGCATGAGATCCCGAAGGAGCAGCAGCGATTTGATTCGATTTTGGAAGATCTGGAATCTTCTCGTGTAACGTACCCGACTGAGTATAAACTAAGTCAAGGTACTGCGCCTGAGCAATGACTTGCTCCTCAGTAACTACTCCGGCCTTAGCTACATCTTCAGTAATCTTCGGTAATAATGATTTAACGAACCATTCAGCTAAGATTTGGTCCAGAATAAAAACTTTCACTAACCTTCTTCGACGTCTCCACTCATGAATGTGATCAAAAATATACGTGGACGTCAATTGTTTTCGTGAAGTTAATAACTCCGTGCCGTTATCGTATCTGACCGGCAACTGAAAGTGAGTTAAGAACGAGGTAGCTAACTGGCTGAAATTGTAAAAAGAGGCCCGTGGTAACTCAATGTACCACTTGGCTGCGAGACCAATGAGTGTACTTTGGAAAAGACGTAAGCGGATCGAATCATCCGAGATGGAATTTGAAGCACACCAGAGGTGGTAAGTCATCACATGATTGGACGGATCCTCTCCAGACTTACCCTCGAACTTGGGTATATCACTGGGCAACTTATTTGGCATTGGCGGCGAGAACGAAAGATATTAAATTGGATCATTCGTTAGGCGCATCAAGTCTGGTAAATCCAAAGTTGCGATAAACGGTAACTGCCAGTTAGGTTCTCTAAAACTCTAGGTCACAAGACCAGTCCCAGGAGGAGGATATCCAGGATAACTAGGAACAGGAGTCGCATTAGGGATATTATATCCTCCTGGAAAACCAGGATTAACCGGACCGTACTAGGGTTGTTGAGGTTGTTGATAAGTGTACCCAGGATACGGTTGATACTGGTAAACCGGCTGTTGGACAGCTTGCCCATGTTGGTATTGTCCCTGGTATGGTTGTTGAACAAATTGAGGTTGAGTAGTGACAACCGTACTTATACCAGGCTGACCTGTAGGCATCTGGACCGTGGTTTGAATCGTAGATCCAGATAATGGTAAAGATGTCTGAGGAGTGGTTGCAAAGACAGTAGAAACCGGAGCTGTCGATACTCCAGAAGTAAGTGCGGCAGATGTAGCGGTAGTTGCAGCAGCCGTTTGAGATGGAGTACTAGGTGCAATTGGCGGTTGAGTAACTACGGAAGTTACTGGACAGGTTGCGGTTGCTGGGGTGGACCAGAAACTACGGGTTGTCCAGCTTGAGGTACGAACTATATACTTGGCTGCAACACCTGTTGACCCTGTGATGGATCCCACACTAACATTCTGGGGTATTGACCCGTAACAGGTTGAGGATACTAAGATCCATAACTGGATTGAGGATAGGATTGATAATTGAAAGGTGCAGTTCCCATACCTTGAACATATGACTGACCTTGAGGTGGTTGATAACCCTGACTCGAGTATTGACCTTGAGGTTGACAACCTTGAGGTAAATACGGATACTGGGGTTGACCTTGACCTTGAGGTTGATACCCTTGAGGTTGATACCCTTGGGGTTGATACCCTTCAGGTAAATATTGATACTGAGGTTGACCCTGGGGTACATATGGAGGCTGGGGTTGACCTTGATGCATGTATTGCACCATAGGTACATACTGACCTTGAGGTTGCCCACCAGACACAATTTGTGTACCTTGAGGTTGCCCCCCAGGCGTTAACTGAGGCTGCCCCCCAGGCGGTAATTGGCCACCTTGAGGTTGGGAAACGGGAACTGAACCTGACATCATGTAAATGTCTCCTACACCCAATGGTATATTTCCACTATTTCCAGTTAATAACCCATGATCAATGGGTTGAGGAGATGCCCCCGAAAAGGTACCAGAAAGTGATTGATACCCGGTGGGAACAGAAGGACCGCCGTGTAAGAAAGATTCAGGAGTTTGAGTAAACACGGATGACTGACCAGACATATTTACAGGAGTATAAATACCTCCAGGTGGAAAAGGAGTACGAGGTGTAGAAAAACCTACCCCTGAGTTGTCTAAATAATTGGTTAACGAAAGGTACCAAGTAGTACTTCTAGGAGGACTGTAAAAGATAGATTCATGCTCCCTGAGCTCAATAGTAAGTTGATCCTCAAGGTTAGAGACACCTATTTCTTCCTCTGGAGCAAGTTCTTCAATAGCAATCAAACCAGTAGGAAGATTTTCGGTGATAACTCGTTCTACTCTTGGTGAATCTGGGACACTAGAAGTCGGAGTAACAGGTTCAGATATTTCAAGTTCTTCGCCTATATCACTAGTAGACGAAAAACTACCAACAAGCTCAGAAACTGTAACAGCTTCAGGATTATAACCTGTCTCTAGACTTTGGTAATCTGGATGGACTACCAAGGAAGATTCTCCTTCTTCAGGTGAACCTACTCTACTGCCACTCGGAGGAGTTACAAGGACCTTCAAACCTTCTAGATTACTGGGGTCGTATCAAGGAGGTTCACCTCGAAGTCTACGAGATCTCCTCAACAATTCGGCCACAGAAACAACTTCAGGAGAATGGCCCCGAAGTCTATGGGACTGTCTCGGTAATTCCGCCACAGCTAAAAATTTTTAACTACTACACACGAAAACAAAGTAAAATCTCAAATCAAACCACCTAAAGTCTCTAAAGAACCAAACAAATTTGAATCACATGCCTAAAGAATCTAGGGCGTCAAACCAAGCACAAACAGTAGCCTTCCAGACCGAAAACGCTAGTTGGAGATGAAACCCAACATCGCCGGATTCAGTACAGAAGTGGCGGGTGGAACAGTTACCTCGGCAACCTGCTTAATGAATAGACCGGCACAGGTTCCTCCACTTTAACCGTCTCGAGTGAAGTGAACCCCCCGGGAAATCCAAGTGAGTCTAGCCGACGTCTGCTCCAGGTACAGTGGGATCTTCCCTCCACCGTCACCTCGGTAGAATCCTAGAGATAATGGTCACTAAGGTTACCAACCGCAACAAATGCACCTGGGGGAACAGTCTACACTCCGACAGCACGCAAGGGCAGAGTATCAAGCTCAATCCCCTTGCCGGTTCCTTGACAATAATCCAAGGTTTACCGACAAGTGACCCCTGGTTCCTCGACAATGGTTAATTCGAGGTTTACCGTTTGTAATACGTGCGTGTCTGGCGTCGTTCCCAACGGGGGAGGATTGATCCCCTCACTGGTTCGGACACGAGCTTGTGCTTCTCCTTTAAGAGGAGATTTCCCAGAGTACAAATGAGACAATTGGATTTATTCTATCACAAGATAAGCTACTTGTTTGGTTTTGTTGTCTTGGAGAGTTAATTACTCTCCTACTCCAAGACACTAGCCTGATCTAAATTGGTGTTTCAGAGCCCTAGTAAATAAAAGTTACTAAGTTGATTTTACTTTAAGTGTTAATTTTATGGTTTTTCCTTAAAGACAAAAGGTAGCGGAAATGAAACCAATGGTGTGTAGACTCGACTCAAACCACTACAAAGATGCACCTAAGATGATTTACGCTACTTTACTCTTTCAATGAAATTCCTAACTAAGAGAGTTGAGAAATGCAAATTTTATAGAAAACAACTTTCTTAGTAAAGACAATCAAAGAAACAATTCTCTTTATCTTTCCAAGCATACAAACATGACCACTCCTTACGTGCACGAAAAACTTCTTTTTCTTTCAAAACCCCTCAAAGCTACTTGAAACAAAACTTTTCAAAGGAGATGTTTTTGTATTTTCTCTTATTTAATAAAACATATAAATCTATTTTAATGAAAATCAATCTCAAAAGTTATAAAATCTATGAAAACTTGACTCACAAGCAAATCAAAAAGAAATTTACTCTAAGCAAACCTAACGAGGCAAAAGCCTACAAAGATGATTCTAGGTTGTTTTACTTGACCAAAATCAAGCCAAGGACCAGCTAATGCAGAATCAAAAGACCAGTCAAAACAAAACTCAAATCTTTTTGTTCTTTTCATAAAATGGAATTCAATACTCAATCAACAAGCACTTCGAAATTTGCCAAAGAGACAACTCAAAGGTAAGTTGCTCTCACAGGTAGACTTTATGACAGGTCCAACTTCTAAGAAGGCTGACAAAACCAGAGAGATCTAAGGTTCGACAACTTCTACCGCCAAAGTCACTACAGGACCTACTCAAAAATCAAACCCTAGGGCTTAAACTTCTATGAAATCCACTAAAACACTCAATTCTATCGAAACAAGTTCAGGTGAAGATCTTTGACAAGAGACTAATGGATCTGGGCAGTCAAAACTAAGAAAAAGCAAAATCTAAGAGGAAAAATGCAAAAAATGGAAATTTCTTAATTTTTAGCAGGGTACGCAGGCAACCTGTTAAGCCAGGTGCGGGCCCGCTCTGTGCACACAGCAACAGTGCGTACAAGTACGCACTGTGCAATACTCAGAGGGTGCGTACTACTGAAAAAGCCAAGAAAAACTAAATTCAATCTAACCCTAAGCTAACGCACCCAAATACAAAGTCACAGAGCCAAAAATCAGAAAATAAATGACTTTTCTCAGATCAAAGTCGCATACAAAGGAAAAGACTTTCACATCAATGGAGTCCCCAGTAGAGTCGCCAATTTGTCAGGCGGAAAGAGTCGATAGTGCGGACACAACCAACCTCCCTAGGAGCCTAAGACTCTCTAGTGACAAACAAGACAAATAAGAGCAATCCTTCTCTAAACATGCATTTACTATATAAGAAATCAAGTGTTTAGATCCTACCTGTAGTCCAACGCTGTTGTAGCAGTCGAGCCTCGCTTATCCGGATGAGCTCCTCCTTCACTTCGAAACCTGCATTCACTAACAATCAAACGATTAAATAGCACTTGATAATCTCATAAAATAAAACATATTTAACACATAGACCAAGGAGTACATGAAACAACTCATAAATAACAAGTTATTGAGAATAATGGACTCATTTGCGTTAATAGGAAACAAAAGGAAAAATTACAACCTGAGCCTTGGTGTTGTGTAAGTCCCTCCCAGGGTCCATCAAGAGTTCTCCTTTACTTTGACAAAGCTCACCCACTTCCAAATAGAACAAGCAAATATGGCAATCTCTCCTCACAAGCTTCTAAATGGGAGTCCTAATTCCAGCAGCATCTACCGTTAGAAATGTTTAGCTTCCAACCTCTCCTCCTTCTGGCCCAATGCCTGTATTTATAGTGGTCTAGAGGAAGTTATTCAGGTCCACCATCAATGGGATAATCCCCTCTTTGGATGGGATAGCTCCCTTATTGATGGGATAAGTTCCTCTTTGGTAGGGGTACATGAACCATCTCGAGGCGCTCAAAACACGTTGAACAACCTTCTAGAATGCTCTAGAAATGACCACAAGTAACTTTTTAAAGATGAAACTTGCGCATTTTGACCTTTACAGGGGTACGCACCTGCCCCTTTACATACAGAGCGTACAAGTACGCAGCTTTTGTGAACATTAGGTGCGTATCCGCAGGTAAGGTTGAGAGAACCTGCGTACCTAGAGATAAATACATTTACAAAGACTTTCTCTCTTTTTGTAGTTTGACATGGAGAGCAGAGGCATAAGACTTGCCCAGGAGGATAGCATGACTGTTGATAGAGCCATACTAACTGTAAATAGTCATGGTGACATTTTTTAGTGTAACAAGGAGTTAACTGTATTGACTATTTGAAGGTGGCTAAGACTATTGACCCATCCTTAGCTTATAAAATCTCATCTCTCATGCATTGGCAACAAATTTCTAACTATAATATGCTCAATAGAAGAGGTCAAGAATATTGCATAGTTGTACGTATGTGATGGTTGTTGGAGAGTCATGCATGCTGATGCTAAGTTGATGATCAATCCATGGTCCTCTAGAGGTGATAATATCCTTTTTTTTTCTTCTGTGCAGGCATTCATAGCTTGGTGATTCTAAACCTCTATCTTCCAGTTACCATGAACAAGCTATATTAGTCAAAACCATCTTTCTTGGAGTGTTGGGCTGGGCCATGGGTGATGTTCACTTTCTCCACACTTTCCACAACTATCATACCCCTTACTAGCACTTCATTTCACCTTCCCTACCTTCCTATATTGTTCAACTAGTTTCCTGTAGAAAACCACAACATCCTATCGTAACTATAGGAAACCCTGTAGCCGTTTGTTTAAACCCATATCTCCCAAATGGTATACTAGATTGACCTCAAATTTTTTGAGCATGTTTCCATAATTCGTATGCACCTCCGCATAAAAAACATTTTTCCAATGGATGCACAAATCTCGAGAAAAATAAAAAATGATTGCGGGTGATGAAGGTCAATTTCTCGAAAATTGTGCACTGCAATTTGCTAAAATGTCTTGGTCATGTTACTATCATCCATATTTATCTCCCCATGAAACAACTTTGCAAATGGATGCACGAATATTCAGAAAATTTAAAAATGGTTGTAGATGACGGAGGTCAATTTATCGAAAACTGTGCACTCGAATTTGCTGAATTTTCTTGGACAAATTACTATCATCCATATGCATCCCCCCCTGAAACATCTTGGCAAATGGATGCATGGTTTTCAAGATATGACAAAAATAATTTTCTGCTTTATTTATTTTTGTTTCGTGTAGTAACTATAGGATCTTCATTTAGTATTTTAGGATAGAAAGGAACATGAGTGGTAAAAGTTGGGCAATGATGATTGGATGGTGGAAATAGATGAGGGTAAAGGATTTGCATGGCCTTGGTCATGTTGGAGCATTTGAGCAAAGGAGGAGAAAGTCCAAGTTTGACTTCCTTTTACTAGGCTTTTGACCAGCTTTTGTTTTGGTGGCTAACTTCTTTTTATTGCTTGTGAAGGTTGGAGAACACCTACATTCATGAGAGAGAGATACATGGAGAATTTTTTTTTATTTTTTCTTCTTTTTTTATTCTAGGCCTACTAGTTGCCTCAATGATATTTTCAACTAGTACGTCTACCTATGTGCCTCAAAGGAGGTTTTCACGTAGGATCTTTTATTTTTATTTTTTTTTCTCTTTTTTCTAACCCATTGACTAACTCATGGAGGTTTTCAATCAATGAGCCAATATCAGTCACCTCAAAGTAGGTTTTCACCTGAGATTTTATTTTTTCTCTTATTTTTCATTTTTTTATTTCTTTTCCTATCCTACTCTATCTGAAAAAACAAAATCATTTTCAAGTGTAGGAATACTTCCAATGGAACCACTTGCATAATAGGATGATAGGTCAAGTCATTTGTAGGCTTGAAACATATGCTTTGAAATGTACTTGAATGTGAGATACCAATTGCTTTGATTGAGATGATATTAGGAATTGTTGAAGAGGAGTGTATTGCTACAACTTAACGATTGTATGGAACCATATTTCAATATAGTTATTAATCCCTATGTCCACTTGTTGATTTGGGTCATTCTTCATGTCTTCTTCTATCATGACATTCAAATCTTCCTCTTTTTGCAGAGTATTCTCTTGAACGCATGGAGGATCTGAAGGTAAACATGAGGGCACTTTCCCAATCTTTGATTCTAATGTCTGTTCTTTGTTAAGTGCAACCCATGATTCTTTGGTTTCCTCTTTTGAATATTATTTTTTTGCATGTTTTCCTTCAATGATATCAAGATAATCTCTTTTTTACAATACTCTTCATTAGCTAAGATGAATTCCATTTACATAAAGAGGAGATGTTTGGAAGTGTTGTGCCTCAACATTATAAGTGGGCTGAGCTACTTCCTTGTGTGGGTTTGGAAATGGTGGTACAGATAGTTGAGTGCGAGTGGATATTTGGGATGAATGTGATTGGGGTTGTGGTTGTGATGAAAGTGAATGGTAGAGATAACATGGAGTTGTGTATAGAGGATATTGAGGAAAATATTGAGGACATTGTGAATGGTTCCCATAAGTTCCTTGCCAACCTTGCTTCCAAGGTTGGTTTTGGGGTTGAGATGGGCAAGGTTGCCAAGGAAATGGTGTGTTCGAATTACTTTGAGATGGATGTACATAAGCTTGAAATTTTGAATTAGGCTCTTTCCTCATATAAGGTTGAATAGGCTATTATGGTCCTCTTGGAACTACATAACATAGTTGCATTTATAATTGACTTGCTCCATTGTCCTCTTGGTAAAATTACTTCAACCTTCATAGTGAGGGGAAATATTTAATAGCATGTGATTCTATGTGAACAACACAAATATCATCATCTTATTTTTATTCATCTTGCATTCTTAACATTTCTACTTCTTTGGTTAGATTCCTAATAGTTTCTATTTTAAGGTCATCAAACAAATTTCCAAGTTTAGCTTGAGCTACTGATATTGATGCTGATTTATTTACTCCTTCCCTTCCTCTTGGTATGTGTTTGCATGTTTCATAAATTTCTTCAAATGATAATCAATATACATCTCCTCTACTCATGAGATCTAGGAGATCAATCAACTCATCCCTAATTTTTTTGAGTAAGAAGGTTTTTAGTGTGTTGAATCCTAAATGGTGTAGTTTTTCCCTCTTAAAATTATACATGAACCTCTATATGAGATCCTCAAGGCTCCCATCTTATTTTTGATTCATTCTAAATATTTCTTCTTGAAGAACATGATCTTTATATTTTTCTAGAAAGACCTTTTATATATCATTCCATGATCTTCTTGAATTAGTCCCTATAATCATGAACCATTTAAGAGATCTATCTTTCAATGTCGCTGGAAACAATCTCAATTTTTGAGTGTTTGATAAGTAAACATAAGATCTACAACTAATTCCAAATTGAAAGAAAAAGGTTTGTGGATCCACTGACCTTAGACCTTGAAAGTTTGGAAGAAAATATGGAGGGATGTCCTTCATATGCACACTGACATCAGTGTCTTGAATGGGAAATCCAAGAAGATATTCTTCATTGTCATCATTTCAATCCATTTCATCTTCCTTCTTTACCACCTCTTCTTCTTCTAGCTGCAAAAATGAATGGTGATGTGGCTCTCACTGCACCACGTGAGCAAACGGGGGGTTGGTGTTGGAGGAGTAATTTTTTTTTGAATAAGAATGCTAATGAAATGAAATTTTATGTTTTTGAAATGAAATATGCCTAATACAATTTTTTTTTTTTATGCAGAAAGTAAAAGAAATGAATCAATTAGGGAAGAAAACAATGCATACTTCGACACGTCCCCGATAACGGCCCCAAAAAGTGATGAGCCTTGGTATTGCAACAAAAACACTGCAACTCACAAGGATACAAACTTTAATTATCAACCCGTGGTTCATGCAAACTTAATAGGTGTCAGAACTATATGTGAAACATACAATGTGTCCTTACTTTGATGTCATGTTGTAATCGAGTGAATGTAATAAAATCAGATCCTAAACTAATTGTAGAAAATGAAATGCTCAAAATGGAAACCTTGACCTATTGTAAGAAAAAAATACAAGGAAACAAACATATTCTAATTGCATAAACTAAATCTCATGAAGTAAATTTCAATCATTACATTTCAAATAGTTTAGGTCCATTCACAGAGTTCATTGGATGTGGCAATCATCATTGTATTATCCATTTCATAAATCTGTCCATTAGCCCAAATCAATGAAATGTTTTTCATGGGTAAAGAGGCAAGTCCTAAGTGGTATTTAGTCTTCCCTAATAATTTATTTAGGGCCCATGGGTCTTGATTCAACCCTAAGATACAATAACCAAGCTTCTTGAGTAAATTTGGGTAAGTATATACATATTTGAAGGTTGTTACAGGAGATCCTGTAATTACTACAAGAAACTATAATTCACCAAATGACTAGGAAAATCAAATCAAAATTGGATGGGGAAATTTTTTTTATTGACTAGGGTGTCGTAGGTCTCTATTCCAAGTGGAATTACTCAAAAAAAACTCTGTTAACCCATGCTAAAAACTAGCAGAAAATTACAAGACTGAAATCTAGAAATTTGAGAACTAGTGAGCCAATAAATCTATCAAACGCCTAACCTAATCAAGTGAAAATGCAATGGGGTAATTTTTGTTATTGAATAGAATGTTTTTTTAATATAATGCACGTGGAATCAAGTTAATTTAACCTCGCTATCATGCTCTAAAAAATAGAAGAAATTTATTGTTATTTGCCACAAAGGACTTCCATAAATCTAGATTTGGGAATAAGCAAACTAATCTAAGTAACTCAATGATTACTATGACCTTCAAAATTTGTGCCCATAATAAAATGATTCTTGTGATCCTGAAAAATAACTTACTTCAACCATTTAACCCAATCCTACAACACAAAATCTTTAATACTAAATGTAGAAATAGAAAAAAGACAAGAACAAGAGATGCATGTGAATAAGAAGTAAAAAGAAGAAAAGTAAATGATAAAAAAGGGCTCTAAGGCTCCTCGGATGGACAATCCCAAGGAAAATCAGAGTCCTATGAAGGAAACCAAGATTTAGAAGTTGAAGATGGCATCAATTTTCATTATTTCTATCGATACAATTACAATCCTACAAGAAATGACAATGGAGCTGCAAAAATACGAGTTTTGTCCACAAGAAGACTAAGCAAAATCAACCACTAGAGGAAAATTCGATTTGGTACTTATACAAAATGATTAGGAAGCATTCCCTATGAGAGGAGGAATATTTCCCCACCAAAATCCCTTGATTAGTGGATTTGATTCCCAATACTAGGAATCTGCATTAAATGACAGGGAACACATTCCTAGATTGTCGCAATCATTGAAGCTCCCGAATCTGTGCAATTATTTCAGAATATGTTCTTGATTTATTATTTAGTATTGATCCTCCTGTAGTAGGGAGTAAGTCCCTAAATTATCTCCTCCAAATATTCATAATCTGCCCAATATTTTCACAATATTCCACAAAAAAAAAAATTAGGCACAAATATGCAAGTACCCATAAAAATTACTAATGAACATATTAAAAATACATTATCTAATGCAAAAATAGAGGTTTAATGTGTTGAAGGATGGTCAAATGGGCCTTGATTTATGTCTAAATTAGAGGCCCATCACATATTTTATTAGAGGTGGTCATCCCTCCAACTCCTCCCACTATTAATAGATATACCATTGTGATTATTAATGGGATTTCTATCCCGAAAGCGATTGAAGGAAGCATCGATTCGGTAAACAAAATTGTGGTTAAAGGGTAAAGAGATGCAAATTATAGACAAATCTAATTTAGATTTTCATCAAGTCGCATCAGAGAATATCATGCATCTTCTTCTCGAACAAAAGTAATCATGTCTCCTAGAGTTTATCGACGTGCTCGATCAGGTGTTAAAGGAGGAGACAGATAAATACCCATTGCTAATAGAGAGGTGTTATGGGTGATGTAGTGAATGGAGGCAAGAATGGATGCGATGGGGGCTATTTTGTAGATAGAACCAAAAGCAATAGATGTGAGTTGTTAAGAGGAAGAATCTTAAGAAGAAGAAGTAGTGGAAGCTAATGTATTGAAAGACGTTTTGGGGTCTATTATAACACTGAAACTAGAATTGTATTCTTATATGGGCAACATGAATCTCAAGGATCTTATTGACGGGATCACAAATATGGATAAATTCCTTGAATATGAGGAAATGTAAGAGGAGAAGAATGTTAATTTTGTTTAAACTAAGTTAAAGGGTTATGCAACCCTCTACTGGGATGGTGTACAAGCAAAGAGAAGGATAAATAATAACAAAAATATTAAAAGATGGGACAAGATGGTGGCAAAACTCAGAGGTAAGTTTTTGCCAAAATATTACCATCTTACCTTGTTTAGGAGTATGTTGAACAATAGGTAGAGAGGTTTGATAGTCAGAGAGTACATAGAAGAATTCTACAAAGTGAACATCAAGGCAAGATATGTAGAAGAATGTATAGAAAAGACATCAAATATAAAAATGGGCTTAGAGTGGACATGTAAGATGAGATTAGTGTACTATCACTAGAGACAATAGAGGAGGAATATTATTTGTCTTTGGAGGCTAAAGATAAACTTTCAAGGGAGAATGTTGGCAGAGGTAAGAGCACTATTAGAGGAAGAGGGTAGTGAAGAAACATAGGGAGATCTACTGCACCAAGAGATAAATCTAGTATCTCAAGTCGACAATGACAACAAGAAGGAGAATCCAAACGACGAAAATCCTTTCCTAGAGGATGAGGAAGAGGCAATGGAAGAGAGGTTCATTTATATAGGTGTGGAAAACTTGGAGACATGGATTATCATTGTCCATAAAATAGAGAAACATGCCAAAGGAACGTTGTCATTGCTCCAGTAGAGGAAGATAAACCAGAGGGGCAAGAAGTTGAAAATGTGTCATAGACATAAGAGGACTTGATGATGAAAAAGGAATTGATTAAGAAAGAGAAAGAAGTTGTTCAACCATTACAAAAGAGAGCCTTATTCCAAACTGTTTGTAAAATTCAAGGGAAGTGTTGTAATGTGGTGATTGGCAGTGGAAATACTAACAACCTCGTGTCTACAAAGGTTGTAGAAAATTTGAAGTTGAAAAGACAAAATCATCCAAAACCCTATAAGATGACTTGACTACAAAAAGGAAATCAAGTTTTTGTGAATGAGTAGTGTGAGGTAGAGATTCATATTGACAGTTACAAGGATAAGATTCTGTGTAGTGTGATATCGATGGAAGTGTGCCATATTTTGTTTGGTAGGTTGTGACAATTTGACAAAGGAGTTGTACATGGTGGTAAGAAGAATACATATAAGTTTTAGAAGGATGGCATCATTCATACCTTGCTTCCACTACAAGAGGAAGGGACTTCTAAATCTAGTAATCCTAAATCCTTGTTAATGAGTGGGAGAAAGTTTCTACTGTAGCTAAAGACAAAGGATTTAGAATTTTTTACTATTTGCAGACCTAGTGTAGTTCTTACTTCCACTACTATTTCAGATTTTCCTTTATAAATCCAACAATCATTGGAGGAACACCATGACATTGTCATGGATGATTTTCCAAGCGAACTACCATGTATAAGGCATATCATTCATCATATCAATATGATACCAAGAGTAATTTTACCCAATAAAAATGCTTATCGCATGACACCTAGAGAGAATAAAGAATTCAAGAAACAAGTGTAAGAGTTGTTGGATAACGGATTGATCTGAGAAATACTTATTCCATGCACAATGTCTACAATATTGAGCCCAAAAAGGGATGGTGGATGGCGCATATGTACAGACTCCAAAGCATTGAATAATATCAGAATCAGGTACCATTTTCCATTTCCACACATTGATGACTTAGTGGGTTGTTTAAATGGTGTTAGTTGTTTTTCAAAAAATGATTAGAAAAGTGGATACCATCATAATATTAGAATAAGAGAGGGAGACGAGTGGAAAAATTCCTCTAAAACTAATGAAGGATTGTATGAATGGATGGTTATTCCATTTATATTTTCCAATGCATTTAGTATATTCATGAGGTTGATGAATGAGGTAAGGAAAGATTAGATAGGAACCCTTGTAATTGATAACTTGGATGACATCCTATTTTACAGTCAGTCAAAGGAGGAACATCTACGAAACTTGAGGTATGTGTTGGAGAAATAACAATAAGAAATGTTACTTAGAAATTTGAAGATTTGTTCCTTTTTAAAGTTAGAACATGTATATTTAGGATTTTTCATTTTCATAGAAGGGGTTAAGATGGATCCAGGAAAGGTAAAGGCTATTGTTGAATGGACCTCTCCTAGAATTTTTTTGAAGTGAAAAGTTTTCATGGTTTGGTGAGTTTTTATAGGAAAATCATCAATAACATTAGAAAAATTAGCACACCAATTGAGGGGAAATTAAGAATGATCAACAACCATTTTAGTGGACCATTGAAGCTAAGAATGATTCTGAATGTTGAATAACAAGATTACAAAGCAGTCAATCCTTCCACTTCCATATTTTAATAAGAAATTCCAAGTGAAAAGTTGTTATATACCTAGGGGGGGATAATATGGGGTTCCAAGGGAGGTACCCAAGGTAATAATGTAATAATGGGATGGGCCATAGTAATAAACAAGGTGGTTAACCCGTATCATATAAGGGACCACAAGTAGTTAATAATAATGTAATGGGCCCATGGTATTAGTTGATGGTATGAGGGAACCATGGTAATGACCCATGGTATTGTATGTATGAGGCCTATACAGAGGCTAGAGACTCCATGTCAAGGAATATTGTCAAGGATTATTGTATGAATAGGCATATGACTTGTGGAGTGTTCTCCTTCCTTAAGGAGTGAATGTATGGTGTTGCCCTACCTTAAGGGTTTTGATCAATAAAGAATCATTTCATATTATTTCTGGGTTTATTTGTATTGTTTTATATTCTCATATCATATCTATAATATTTCTGGGTTAGATCTATAACAAGTGGTATCAGAGCTATAAAGAGAATCATTTTTATCTATTTCTATCTTATTATTCTTGGGTTTATTTCTATTATCACATATTTCTGGGTGAGATCTATAACAAGCGGTATCAGATCACTTTCTTGGGCACAAAAGTGGAGATTTTTTTTTTCCAGATCTGCAATTATATTTTGCAGATCTTGCACCAAAACATATAGATCTGATCTGCAAACTTGTCACCCCCGAAATCCTACAAAAAATAAAAAAAAATTCTCCACTTTAGCCCAAGAAAGTGCTCTGATACCACTTGTTATAGATCTGACATAAAAATATAATATAATGGAAGTAAACCCAAGAATATCACCAAAGGTAACAAGATCTGAATATAGAGAGAAATGTTTCTTTATTGATCAAACCCTTAAGGTAGGGCAACACCATACATTCACTCCTTGAGGAAGGAGAGCATTCCACAAGCCATATGCTTGTTCATACAAATATGTGATAATAGAAATAAACCCAAGAATAATAAGATTGAAATAGATAGAAATGATTCTCTTTATAGCTCTTACACCACTTGTTATAGCTCTGATACCACTTGTTATAGATCTAACCCAAAATTATTGTAGATCTGATATGAGAATATAAAACAATAAAAATAAACCCAGAAATGATATGAAATGATTCTTTATTGATCAAAACCCTTAAGGTAGGGCAACACCACACATTCACTCCTTAAGGATTGGAGAACACTCCACAAGCCATATGCCTGTTCATACAATAATCCTTGAGAATATTCCTTGACATGGAGTCTCTAGCCTCTATATAGGCCTCATACATACAATACCATGGGTCATTACCATGGTTCCCTCATACCATCAACTAATACCATGGGCCCATTACATTGTTATTAACTACCTGTGGTCCCTTATATGATATGGGTTAACCACCTTATTTATTACTATGGCCCATCCCATTATTACATTATTACATTATTACCTTGGGTACCTCCCTTGGTACCCCATATTATCCCCCCCTAGGTATATAACGCTCCACCCCCCTTAGCATGTTTCGTCCCCAAAACATGGGAAGAACACAAATAATAAGGTCTACTCAAAAGAGTAGTCCACTGGTACCCTGCACGTGCATCTAGCCATCCAAGAGAAAGGTGAACCCTCGGTCTCATTGGTGCCTCACTCGCTTGAGATAGAAGTTGACTGTGGTAGCTCTTCTGTGTTAATGCGTAGTAGGTGTATCTTCGCTCCTCTCTATCTGTCCTACGGGGGTTGTTGTCCGTGTGGCTAATTGGTTTCCATCTTGATGGTTGTCTTGTGGGGTGATGATATGTTGAAGTTTTAACACACGATGGATTTTTCTTTAATTCACCCCTTACTGGAGCCTGACTGTTATCTGGTGCATGTTGTGGTACCTGCTGTGGTGTCTTATCTTTCAATATTACTTCAACCACTGAGCGCTCCTCTGATGTATTAGCACTTGTAACCTTTTCTGCTTCAGCCTCTATTTGTGTTTTATTGTCGATCATCACTGGATCATCATCTAATCTGTCAGACCCTGGAACATATTCTACTTCAGCCTCCTTGGACTCTACCTGTTTATTAATGGAAATATCCTGCAATGTAATTTTCTTCTTTTTATACCAGAGCTTTAAGAATTTCCTATGCACATTAAGATTGATAGTACCCACTGATTCCATCCAAGGGTATCCCAAAACAACATCCATGTTATCCATATCTGAAGCATAAAGTCACCATGCAACACATGCTTATCCATAGAAAGCTTCAAAACCTTATAAATTTGAACATCCTCATTATCAACTTGTGTATTTTCAATGTGTTTTGCTGGAACTTGCAATTTTTTTTCCAAGTTGACATTTATGAGATTTTGCTTGCAAATCGGATTTATAGACACAATGATTTTCTCCTTCTGAATCAATCGCTGAACATGCAATAAGGACATACCAGTAGGAAATAGCCCCACATGTTTCTCCTTATCTTGTTTTCTAGCATGGGACCATCTGTCTAAAACTAATTTTTCAAATTCTTCATCGGGCAGGTTGGAACACTTCTTTTGGTTAAGTAATTCCCACCATGTGGCCGCCTCATCTCTAAATTGTGCCACTACCCACCATTTACAACGGTTGTTCCATAACCACTTCTATTTTTTTATGTATTCTTCAATAGTAGGACCATTATCTTTGCCTGTAAATAATAGAACCTTGCTAGAAGCCATGAAGAGGGTTTTGAAAAAAATTGGTTAAAATTTGAATTTGTCACAATTCTGTCAATATTTCTGAGAATCCCTATTATGACCTGTTTTTAGAAATGGAACAATCATTCTACATCTGCCCATGTGATAGAAATCTTGATCCAGACACTTGGAATTTCATATCTGTGTTTCAACTCTCCTGCCGTCACCAAAATTTCTGCAAAAAAGGGCTGATTTTGAATCAGCGATATCTCCCTCATCCGGACTCCGATTCAACTGATTTTTTTTTAAAATTGAGTGTTTTTTCACAAAGAATCTAGATCTACAATTATATTTTGCATATCTTGCACCAAGACGTCTATATTTGTGCCGCAAATTCGTTGCCCCAAAAAATTGTCTACAACCCCACTGATTTTTAAATCAGCAATATCTCCTTCATCCGGACTCCGATTCAACTGATTTTTTTTTAAATTGAGTGTTTTTTCACACAAAATCCATATCTACAATTAGATTTATCAAATATTGCACCAAAAGATACAAATCGGATCTGCAAACTCGCCGCCCCTGAAATCCTACAAAAAAAATATCCACTTTTGTGCCCAAGAAAGTGTTCTGATACCACCTGTTATAGATCTAACCCAGAAATATGTGATAGTAGAAATAAACCCAAGAATAATAAGATTGAAATAGATAGAAATGATTCTCTTTATAGCTTTGATACCACTTGTTATAGATCTAACCCGGAAATATTATAGATCTGCTATGAGAATATAAAACAATACAAATAAACCCAGAAATAATATGAAGTGATTCTTTATTGATCAAAACCCTTAAGGTAGGGCAACACCATACATTCACTCCTTAAGGAAGGAGAACACTCCACAAGCCATATGCCTGTTCATACAATAATCCTTGACAATATTCCTTGACATGGAGTCTCTAGCCTCTATATAGGCCTCATACATACAATACCGTGGGTCATTACCATGGTTCCCCTCATACCATCAACTAATACCATGGGCCCATTACATTATTATTAACTACTTGTGGTCCCTTATATGATATGGGTTAACCACCTTATTTATTACTATGGCCCATCCCATTATTACATTATTACCTTGGGTATCTCCCTTGGTACCCCATATTATCCCCCCCAGGTATATAACAAAAGTGATGCCAAAACCGATGCAATTGGAGTAGAATTCAGCCAGGAGGATAAAGCCATTGCTTATTACATTGAGAAACTCAATGAGGCCAAAAGGAAGTATACAAATGGAACACCCTCCTCCCACATTTACCCAAGTTACTGGCCTACGAGGGTAAACATGTGAAGAAGAGTTACTATGACATGGTTCAACCTCCTAGACTACCCTAAGGAAGTGGAATCGACAAACCAAATCCCTTAGTGACTTCCCTATTAGGTGGTATAGGACCCCCAAGGGATAAACCACCCTTCCACGTACCTAGACCCTGAATTATACCTCTTTTTTCAGTGCCCTGATCTCCCAGACACTGGCACAACACTACTTTATTTTGACTGAAACCCTCCACTCACATGCATGATGGCTACAAGGGAGTGACTGCAGTATTTTTCACCAGGCTATGTGCTTGCAACCATAGGATTTAAGCCGCTTTTTAGGATAGGATCCAAACGTCTGCCCAAAACTTAATGAAACTTTCCAGAACCATGAATAAAACAAGGAAAAATCCTTCCATACAAATCTTAGAAAAGAACTTGACCTAAGAAGGCCTAGTCATGACAGACATTCCTTCAAACATATATGGAACATGTAATCTACAGGTCATAACAAAATATCTAAACATAGGAATCTCGTACTTATCTAAGAATCGTCAAGGAGGACCGATATCTCCTCCCAATATCTACATTGTTATCTATTAGGTCATTCATTCATTAGCTTTTTATATACTAACCAAAACATAATGAGAACGATACATCAAGATTGTTATAAAACATGCTTATAACTAGCAAACAACTAGAGATATATTTATGATGAAACAACCATTAAATCCATATAATGAAAAGAACATTTACGCATAAAATACCAAAGGAAAATGTCTCTTATTAACATCTGAAAATTCAACCAAGTCAGGCACTTCGATGTTCCAACCACCATAGATTGGGCTGAACCAAATCCCTCTTTTAACAAATCTCCTTCATGGTATATTCAAGCATGAATTTGGGATACCATGAAACAAATTAGACAAAACCAAACTAGGGATTCCAGATGACAAACCACCTCAACCCTTAACCAGTGATTCCACCTCACATTCAGACATCAATAACCACCACTAGATCCTTCTCTACCGAATTTTCGCAAGGATCTAGAGCATTTGTTCCAACGAAGACTTCTAGGAGTGGTAACTCAACCCACAACTTCTTCTGACCTCTAAAGTATTTGTCCAACCAGTGCTTCCAAGACTAGTAACTCAACCCACCAAGGGCTCTAGAGCTTTTTTCCAACCGAGGCTTCTAGGACTACTAACTCAACCAAAATTGTTAGAGGGCTTTCAGAGCATTTGTCCAACCAAGTCTCCAGGAACTAGTAACCCAACCCACAACCATAAGGAACATGAGAACCAACCAGAAAACAAAAGGTAAGAAACCTACTACACGATGAACATCTAGGAAATAGAAAATCTAGGAAAAACCTTTTCAATTCAGGAAAGTTTCCATTCCAATGACATGTCATAAAAAAGAAACCACATGCATGTACCATGCATTCTAAAACTAGAGAGGAAATCATACATTCAACTCTATACATTGAAGAAAAAAATAGTGTAGTTGTTGATCTTGATTCCTCTTGCACTTTCCTTTACCAAATCCTAAGTACGACACACTCCTCCAAGAGTGCTCCAAGAAAACTCTAAGTATCCAAGAGTATTAGAGAGAAAGAATAGAATGATAGATTCAAAAATGACTTGAAAAAAATCTAAGAAGTGATCCTCAAAAGCCTTTTATCATTGAGGCTTCTAATTCTTTAATTTTCGATTTTTTTCCCTTCATTTCCTTCTTACATGCTACTTGTGACCTTCTACCTCCTTTTTATCCTATTTTGCATTATTTTCATAGATGAATTCTAATTAATGGCTCTTTCCTTTTCAAATTCCTTTTCCATTTCCTTTGCCAATTTCCTTAACCATAATGAACCAAATGAGCACCCACAATAGGATGTTTTTCCAAACATTCAACTTGGAATACGTTTCCCATGACCTTGGTCTTATTTTTTGCCTTTACTAAATTTATTACATGGATTTTTTAACCAGGTCTATTACAAAACCCTCCCCCTTAGGGGAACACCATCCTCGATGTTCAATGACACCTATAACCAACAATACTTCTAAAAAGGAAAACATGTGGTCCATGGAGCTCTATAACACAACTTAGTATTTACAATAAAATCATGTTGAAAACATGACAACATATCGCATACTAGATATTTATAACATAACTCATTACGGTATTTACAGTAACAAATACATATACATATGAACTTTTCTCAACCAATAAATAAAAGGATACAATGCCTACATCTGCAACAAGGGAATCTAAAGGTTCACATCTGCACGCTCAAATTAATACTAGGATTCACCTCCTTCCTAGGAAGTCCAAAATCCACTGTCAAAGTCAAAGATGAATCTAATGTCGAATGCTACAATCCTGCACCACTTGTCCGCTAAGTGAATAGTTATTGGCCCATTGTTCTAGGGGACACTCCCAATGTGCATCTAATTCTATCTCGAAATGGTAATGACCAAAAAAAATCCATTGTTGACCTTCCCTTCTCTACTACATAGTCCCTCGGGCAATCCTGTCACCCCTTTCTATCCACTCACACACCTTCCAAGTTTTACGGGCATCCCCTTCTCTTTGGCACTGTCCCTTGGGTGACCACTCCTTTGGAAAGTTTTACTTGCATCGGAAGGTCAAGAAACCAAGACATATCTTTGCCTCAAAACCATCATACTGGTCATAACATGATCATGACAATCAATGGACACTATTGGGTACCAATGTCCTACAATTGCCTTGCTCTTGAAGTGCTTTACTAACATACTATTGCATGTTCCAATTCCTTTTAGTAACGCTATTATTCTTGTAGTCAATTTCAACCACCCAGCCCAGGAATTTTTTATACTTTCTTGTACCAAGCACATAACTTCCATTAGACTCAAAACAAATTGAAATAAATTCACACCATACCTCATCGGTGGCTCATTAATAAGGTACACATGTAATTATGTCTACTTCCTGTTGCAACAAGTCAAATTAGTTGTTTGATCAAATCATCATGTATAAACATATGACATTCGGTTTGCTGAAGGTGCAACCATCATAAATCAAAATCATGAATCACATGTAATCATCATAAACCAGAATCATAGATCACATGTAACAATCGTAAATCAGAGTCACATATCACATGCATAATAAAACTGAAATAAAATACTGATACTTATCTTTTAACCGATCCTTAGCTTCTACATTTATCCTTTGTCCTTTGCGTATGCACACTGGATTGGTTTCCACACCCAGAAAACAACCATTATTTTTTATTCAACCATTTACACATACACATAGTGTGCATCACACACATACAACCACACATGACATACAATGCCATACAATACATGCACCTACACCTGACATATAATACATACACCTACACTCATTGTACAACACAAATCATACACCTGCACCTGGTGTATGACACAACACATACATCTGCACGATGTGTACACCACAATAAAATACACACACATACATCCAGTGTACAACACAACAAAATACATACACCTACACTTGGTGTACAATACAATACATACATACATTGTGTACAACACAAGGAATACACATGTCATGATACCACAAGTACACCATGCACATACACAATACCACTTGTACACAAAACAACATGTACAACATGCACAACATGCACACAAAACCACCTACACAACGTGTACACGACACCAAATGTACATACGACCACCTAAACAATGTGTACACAACACCACCTAAATAACGTGTATACAACACCACATGTACACAACACCATATATACAAAACACCGGATGTATACAACATCACAGGTACGATATGTACAATACGTACAACATATACAAAATAATAGTACTGCACATCCAGATACCACACTATCTCTCTCAGGAAACCTTGCTTCTAATGTCTTTCCACAATCCATGCTTGCACCAACATGCCGCAAATCAAATTACTTTCATTCCACTAATGTGTCCCTCAAAATTACCTGCCATAACATAGACATAGTATAATTACATAATGTCAATTCATATCCACATGCTATTTACCTCATAGATTTGTCAGGATTATGCTTCGCACTTGATTCCTCATAAGACGCGGAACCTCTTCATCCCATTCACCTACATAAGCAATCATTCCTCCACAAGAATGATCGTTGGCAACCCTTTTAGATAATGACATACATACATACATATAAACATTAGCATAAAATAATCACGATATCTGATGACCCTGTCTAAAAATGGCATACATAAAAACATCTATGCATATAGAGACATCAACATAATCATGATCACAACATAGTTACCAGATATCATAAGGTCAAGTTTAAGAGAACCCCATTTATCCATGCACAACATTCAAAACATTGAGAACAACAGTTCCCAATTTAGCCAAGGCATATGATGCCTCAAATCCATTTATTTTACCTTTTTTGATTACCTTTCTCATGAGTGTGCTACAACCATCCAGTTACCTTAATGGACCCAACCAATCCAACTAGTTGTCATACTCTTTCCTTCAATTTCCCTTATACTTGCACCGAGCTTCATTTGGATCTTACATTTCCTATCGAGTTTGATTTAGCTCTGCCTAAGCTCCCTTAAATTTCTCCTCCCCCAAAAATTCCCAAAACCCTCAAAACGCAAAAGGAAATAACAAGAAATAAACAATAATAAAACAATGAAAAACCAATAGAAATATGATGCCACAAACAAAGTGGTATGGCCATAAACTAGACATAAACAAAACTACAAACCAATCAAAAAACAAATCACAAAAGATTGAAAGAACAAAACTAGAAACAGACACCATGACTTAATTCCCCATGGGTTCCCAATGCTTCGAAGGGAAATCTCAACTCGAGCCTTCTTCATGATGTCATGGAAGTATCTTTTTCCATGGAATCCCTTGTATCATACTGCCATAAATACATAATTGTGAGTGCATAAATAGATATACAATATATTGATTACCTTACATTGGTGTTCCCAATCATGCTAACTTGTTACTGAACACGTACATATAACAGACTCCAATTCCTTGACAATTCCAACTATAATTAGGAAGACCAACTGTTATACCTATCAAATACATGTTCACAAATATATCACATATCCACATAATGTTATACAAAATCGAGGTCAAGAATCCTTGATGTATGAAAAGCACTCATTCGTCTCGAATTGTGTTTTCCAAACATGGCCAAAGGAATTCTCACCCAACTCCTTTATTTTACCTTTTACCTTGCTACAATTGAATCTTATTATGCCCTATCATATCACCCAACTGTTGGTTATATAAAAAAATCAACTATTACCTTATCATGCTAATACCAAACATGTTTCCCTCCAACTGTTCACACATGCAAGTGACATGTTCAAAAGATAAAGGCATCATGTCTATGAATTTGAAATCACCCTTTACCAATACTAATAACCATGTCATAATAATCTAACAATCATTAGTCATAATACTACAACAAGCACCCACTTTCACTGAAGTAGATATTAACTGAATGTATCTCAGGGGAGGTTATCACATCTGCACAAGTCAGTCGAGATTTGTACATCACAATATCACAATTATATTGACTCATACATGAGTATCATAACCAAAATCATCTACATAGAACAATCATGATTAACACGATACATATAAAATCAATATCTTAAGTACAATGACCATAACCATCATGCTTATGACCACAATACATATAACAAGAAGTTACTATCCTTCATGACTAATCGACACATGCACATATGATCACATTGATTAACTAACACCCATCATACATGGAGCTACAAGAACCATAGACTGACAAACATGTACATAACCCTAATGTTTATAACAACCACTAACCAACATACTTGCATACCCACCATAAAAACATGTATGATGATCTCCTCTTACCCCAAGTTCCATTGTTTCATCCTCGCTTTGATGATCTGAATGTCCTTCTCTATCTTAGCCAACAAATTAGCATCATAACAACTAAAAAGATCATGATGACACAAACTATAGAGAATGACCTCATAATGCATGCTTGACTTACTAAACATGCATAACTATAACCATGACAATGCATGCATAACAACGTATAGACATTAATCTACATAACAAATGCATATACAATTGACATGCATTTAGGAAAAACATATCCCAAAAACAATATCCTCAAATCGTACATGACAACACAATTGTAACAATGACCACCACCATGCATACATAACAAGAACATATACAACATTCATGCATGAATGGAAAACACATTCCACCCATCCAGTCCAAGTGTTGAACCATGCTCTAATACCACATTGTAACATCCTCCTCCCACATTTACCCAAGTTATTGGCCTATCGAGGTAAACATGTGATCAAGAGTTACTATGATATTATTCAAACCAAAACCCTTAATGACTTTCTTGTCAGGTGCTATAAGACCCCCAAGGGCCATACCATGCTTCAAGGTGCCCAGAACATGAATTAAACCTATTTTTTTAGTAACTTGATTTCCCAAATGTGGGCACAACACTACGTGATTTTGGCTGAAACCCTCGAGTTGCATGCATGATGTTGACAAGGTAGTGACTATAGTCTTTTTTAGCCAGTTTTGTGCCTATGAATGCAGGATTTAAGCCACTCTTTAGGCTAGGATCTAGACCTTTGCCCATACATTAATGAAACTTTCAAGAACCACAAATGAGACAAGGAAAGAACCTTCCATATAATTGTTAGACAAGAACTTGACCTAACAAGGCCTAGCCATGAGAGAAATTCCGTCAAACATATCAGGAACATGTAATCTATAGGCCATAATAACATATCTGAACATAGAGATCTCATACATATCTGAGAATCATCAAGGACGAGAAATATCTCCTCCCAATATCTGCATTGTTATCTATTAGGTAATTCATTTATTAGCATTTCATATACTAACCAAAACATAATGAGAGCCATACATCAAAATTGTCATAAAACATACTTATAACCAACAAATAACTAGATATATATCCATGATGAAAAAACCGTTAAAGACATATATTGATAAGCACATTTACCCATAAAATACCAAAGGAAAATTGTTCTTATTAACATATGCAAATCCAAACAAGTCAGGGACTTCCACATACCACCCAATCATTGATTGGGACGAACCAAATATCTCTTTGATCCAATCAGCCCCGCGCCATATTCCAAGAATGAATGTGGTATCTCATGAAATAAATCAAACAAAACCAAACCAGGGCTTCCAGAAGTGAAACCACCTCAACCATAAACCAATGGTTCCACCTCACATCTGAACATCACTAACCATCACCAGATCAGTCTCTTCCCAAATTGTCCAACCAAGTCTTCCAGGACTAGTATCTCAACCCATAGCTATAACCGAGCTCCAAAGCATTTGTCCAACCAGGGCTTCCAATACTAGTAACTCAACCCAGAAAGGGCTCCAGATAATTTTTTCAACCAAGGATTCTAGGATTAGTAACTCAACACAAGTTGTTACAAGGCTTCTAGAGCATTTGTCCAACCAAACTCCAGGAACTAGTAACTCTACCCAAAACCATAAGGAACATGAGAACCAACCAGAAAATAAAAAGAGAGAAACCCACAACACCATGGCTATCCAAGAAATGACAAGCCTAGGAAAAACCACTATCAATCTAGGAAATACTCCATGCCAAATATAGATCATAACTAAGAAACCACATGAATGTGACATGCATGCAAAACCTAGCAAGGAAATCATACATGCAACTTGGTACTTGCAAGGAAAACGCATTTTAGTTGTTGATCCGCATGTCCTCCTATGCTTTATTTCTCTTATTTTTACTTATTTCTATGAATCCCTAGTATGCCAAACTCCTCCAAGAGTGCTCCAAGAAAAATCTGTGTACAAGAGTATGAGAGAGATAGAGAATAGAATAAGAGTTGTAAAATTAAAATGACAAAAAGATAAGAACTAATCCTCGGAAGCCATTTTATCATTGAGGCCTCTAATTCTTCAATTTTCCATTATTTTTCCATTATTTTCTCCTCATATGCAGCCTATGACCTTTCACCTCCCTTTTCTCCCATTTTCCATTATTTTCATAGATAAATGCCAATTAATGCATCTTTCCTTTTCAAATGCCTTTGCCATTGCCTTTACCAATTTCCTTAAACATAATGAACCAAATGGACACCCACACCAGGACGTTTTTCCCAACATTTAACTTGGAATACATGTCCCATGACCTTGGTCTTATTTTTTTCCTTTATTAATGTTACTACATGGATTTTTTGACCAGGGTTGTTACAAAAAACATATGACAAGGAATTTTATGCAGTGGTTCAAGCCCTTAAAAAATGGAGATGTTATTTATTATTTAGGGAGTTTATTTTGTATACTAATAATCATGATCTGCAATATATTATGCAACAACCTAAAATGAACCAAAAACACATTAAATGGGTCTAGTACGTGCAAATTTTTACATTTTGTTTAAAGCACATCAATGGACAGTCTAATAAAAATGCAGATGCTTTGAGGAGGAGGTTGTTATTTTTGTAGGAAAGTTAGATTCAAGTGATGGGATTTGAATTTATAATGGAATTGTATGAGAATGATGCAGATTTAAAATAATATTTTGAAGCTTGTAAGAACCCGACTTCTCAAAACCAAAGCCCATGACATGACTACATGATCCAAGATGGACTTCTCTTTAAAAACAACCAATTATGCATTCCTAATTATTCCATGAGGGAAAATTTAATTAAGGAAAAGAATTTTGGAGACCTTGGAGGACATTTTGGAGAAGACAAGACTTATGATCTACTGAAAAGATGTTAATGGCCAAATTTGAGGATTTATGTACATAGATTTGTAAGGAAATGTTGAAATTGTCTAGATGACAAAGGAAGAAGCTAGAAAGGTGGACTATATATCCCACTATTGATTCTAGAGAGGCAATGGCACTCGGTCAGCATGAATTTTATTTTAGGACTCTGAAGAACTAAAAAAGGTAATTATTTCTTTTGTGATTGTAGATAGATTTTTAGAAATGGATCATTTTATTCCTTGCACTAAGAGTAGTGATGCTAGCCATGTTGCTAATTTGTTCTTTAAATAAGTGGTAAGAATACATGGAATTCCAAAGAGTATTGTTTCAAATTGAGATATAAGATTCTTGGAACATTTATGGAGAACATTACGGAAGACATTTGGCACACCAGTTCAGCTTAGCTTATCACCCATAAACTAATGGTGATACTAAAGTAGTAAATAGAATTTTGGGAAACATTCTAGGTAATTTGACTGTAGATCATCCTAAATAGTGGGATAAAATTTTAGCACAAGTCAAATATGCATACTATGACACTCCCAATAGAAGTACTTGATAAATCCCTTTTGAAATCGTGTATGGAATGAATTCAAGAGGAGTTCATGAGCTTAGAAATCTAGGAAGAACAAAGTAGAGAAGTGCAACACGAAGAGACTTTGTGACAACTATATGAGAAATCAATTACCAAGTAAAGTAAAAACTACATGAAAAAAATTTGAAATATAAGAGAATAGAATATATTAGAAGAAGGAATCAAAATTTTGAAGTGGGAGATTTGGTACTTGCACATTTGAAAAAGGAAATATTCCCAAAATGTGAGTACAACAAATTGAAATTTAAGAAGATAGGATTTTGTAGGATCTTTAAGAAATTATTTGCTAATTCTTACGAACTTGAATTTCCACTTCGAGTTATAATTTCACCAATATTTAATGTAGTAGATTTATACAAATATGAGCCTGAAATAGAACAACCAACAAGTGATGATCAAAAGCAACAACTAGCACAATGGGAGAACAAGTTTCCAGCAATTGAACCTTTGTAGCTTGAAATGATTTTGGACAAGAGATTAATCAAGAAGAACTGGGATAAAGAGTATTTTGAATACAAGGTAATGTGTAAAACAATTCCAGTTTCATATGTAACCTGGATGGAAGCCACACTCATACAAAAAGGTGGAAAATTTGTTGAAGAACTCATGGACAAGAGTCCATGAAATCTTTGTTCCTTAAGAGTATGATGCAGGGGCATCCATAATTCTCATTGACTAAGAGGTCAAAAGAATTTACTAGAGGAGGTGGTTCCTCAATGAGTGGTTTATTAGGCTAGGAATTATTTGAAAATGCCATGTAATTATTTAAATTAAGTAATTTTTGGTTGTGGTTGTAGATTTTTCTATTTCCCTTAAACTGGGTCCGATAGCTCTTAATTTTATTTAAACTAGTCCTCTACAATCATTTAGTGATGTGAATATCTATATCTATATCTATATCTATATCTATATCTATATATATATATATATATTGCTCGATTGGAGGAGGAGTGAAAGAAAGACCAAATGGAAATAGTGCAGAGAGAGGGAAGTTTCTCAAGAGAGTCGCAAGGCCAAAGGAGAGTGAGAAAAAGTGTTTATAAGAGTGTGCAAAATTTACAAGTGTAGAAAGAGCTAAGAGGAGTTGAATTATAGAATCGTTGATATAATTTGAAAATGCCAACACTTAGTCACTTTGCGTTGCGGTGAATTCCACCAATTAATGCAACCCATGACTGTCAATCAATATAACTCTTAATGGAAAGAGCCTAGAACTATTGAACTCAAAGGTTTCCACCCAGTGGCTCTTAGTAACCTCTCTTCCCATCGAGTTAGAACATTCTTACTGAGCTTACATGGTGAATTGGGCCGACCCAGAGGAGAAAAATTGAGTCATTATAGTTGACATTAGACCATGGGTCTTGCCTAGAGGGCTTACCCTGATGGTCTTTGCAAGCATTTTTTTTTCATTGCACTAGGATATAGATAGAGCACCCAAGACTGTTAACTGTGGGTCTCACCAGAAGGGTTTACCCTGATGACCTTAACAAACATTTTTCCCATTGCGTCGGGACATGAAGAGTGGGGTGGAGATATTATATGGAGGTTTGAGTGGAGGACTGTTTATTGTGGTTTTTGCACGTGGTGCCATGTAGGCCTAATCTTAAGCCATAAAAGAATGGGTCGCAGAGGTCCTTCTAGAGGAAACAGTGAATTAAGGAAAATCTTCAGCCATACTCACTTAGAGTTGGCCACCCCTCCAAATCCTCCCATTATTAATAGATATTCCACTGTGATTATTAACAAGATTTCTCTCCTGAAAACAGTTGAAGGAAGCATCGAGTATGGGAATAAAATTGTGATTAAATGGTAAAGAGGGATCAATTATAGGAAATTTAATTTATATTTTTATCGATATGGATTTTTTTTATGATGGTGAAATAAATTTGTCTACGGATTTCGAACCAAATTCCTTCAAAGAAGTTGCTTCAAATGATGAATGGAAAGAAGCGATGTAGAAAGAATATGATGCTTTGATAAATAATGACACCTGGAAGCTAGTTGATCATCCATTAAGATTCAAACTGATAGCCTACAAGTGGTTCTTCAAGAACAAGTATAAATAAAAGTGCTCACTTGACAAGCATAAAGATAAGCTTTGTATGGAAAAAGGTTTCATACACAAGGAAGGGTCTGATTATGAGGAGATCTTTTCCACCACAACAAAATGTGTTTCCATCTAGACTGTTTTTACCTTGGCAACTTAGAACGATTGGAAAGTCCATTAAATGAATGTAAAACCTAGCTTCTTGAATGGATATCTCAAAAGATAATGCTCTTATGCCTCAACCAGAAGGATATGTTGTAAAGGGATAGCATGAAAAAGTATGTAACCTTGTCAAAAACATGTACAGCCTCGAACAAGCATAGTTAGCCTCATACGAGAATTTAACTGAGCATCTCCTGAAACTCAATTTCAGACATTATGATCTTAATGATACAACTTTGTTTGTTAAGAAGGTTGGAAAAACAATTGCATATCTTTTGTAATGTAGATGATCTTCTCATGAAAGGGAACAACGAAAATTACATTTCATCCATAAATAAAGAACCGAGGAAATGTTTTGAAATGAAAATTTTGGGATATTTTGACTACTATATTGGTATTGAAGTAACCCAAAATCTGAAGTTTATATTTCTCTCTCTAAATAAGTACATGGGAAACATAGTTACCGATCAAACGAGAAAATGACCTAGTACCCTTTTTTTTGAGGTGCAAAAAATCACTCGATTTTGAAAAATGATGATTCTGGAATACACTTTTTTTTTTAGCATATTTTTGCCACTTTAAATTTTTTTATGCATCAAGTGTGAACAATTTTTTTAAATGTTAGTGATTTTCATGTAGATTTTGAAAACTATTGATGCAACATAAACACATTTTTTCAGAGGGCTTATTTTTGCAACTTTAATTTTTTTTTATGTATCAAGTGTGAACTTTTTTTTTGTTAGTGATTTTCATCTTGATTTTGAAAAGTGCTCATGAGCATCAACCCTTTTTGTTTAAAGGGCTTAGGTTTTACACTTTAAATTTTCTAATCAATTAAGTGTGGATAAATTTTTTTAAATGTTGGCAATTTTCATGTTAGTAATAAAACATAAAAAATATATATATATTTTTAAAAAAGCAAAAAAGAAAGAAAAGCTATAAAAATGTTAAGAAAAAAACATAAAACATAAACCATAAAGCATGCCAAAAATAAAAATAATGAAAACATGTTATTAATAAAACATTAAAAAATATAAAAAAATAGAAAATAAAATAACATAAAAATAAAACAAAACATGACCAAAAAAAAAAAACATAAAACATGCTAGGAATAGAACATAAAAGTAAAAATAAAAAAACATGACAAAAAAAATCAAATACAAAAAAATATATAAAAAAAGGAAAAAAAAAAAAAAAAAAATTCTATAAAAATATATTAAAAAAAAACCAAAATTATGTCGTAAAAAAAATGAAAAAAAAACACAAAAATAAATAAAAAATATAAAAAAATAAATTAAAAAAATTATTTTTTTGTTCAAAAAAATATGTAAGTTAAAGAAAAACAATTTGATCCACAATTTATTTACTTTTTGTTTTTTGTTAAAAATAAAAAAATAAGAATAAAAAAAAAACCTCATTACAAAATATATATATATATATATATATATATATATATATATATATATATATATATATATATAATTACCAAAAAAAAACAATTTTAAATTAAAAAATATTAATTAAAATACAGAATACAAAATATTTAAATTAAATAATTGAAATAAAAGTAAAAATATCATAAAATAAAATAAAAATTTAAGAATTTTTTTTTTTTTAAATTTAAATGATAAAAATAAAGAAATAACATTTAAAAAAATTAAAGAACTAAATAAAAAAAATAAAAACAATCAAAACAATTAAAAAATAAAAACAATTAAAAAAAAAAAGACTAGTAAAAAAACAGTTAAAAAAAATTAAATATTTAAAAAAACAATATAAAAAAAGCAGCTAAAAAAAATTTAAAAGCAGAATTTAAAAAATAAAAACAATTAAAAAATAATTAAATATAAAATAAAAATAAAAACAATTAATAAAAAAACAATTTAAAAATAAAACAATTAATAAAAACCGATTTAAAAATAAAAACAATTTAAAATAAATCATTAAGAAAAAACAGTTAAATGTAAAAAACCAATTAAAGAAAACATAAATTAAAAATATCCCGCCCCCGCCATCCCTGACCCCCTTTCCCTCCCCACCCTCGGCCATCCCCTCTCCCCTCCCCGTCCCTCCGCCTCCCATCTCCCCTAACGAGCCTCAACCCTCGCCCTCCCTCCCCTACCCTCTCTCCCTCCCCTCCCGACGGTCAAGCCATCCCCGTCCCTCAACCCCATCCCCTCCCCACCCTTGGCCCCGCCTCTCCCTCACCTCCCCACCCAAGCCCCCGGGCAATGGCCAAGAGGCCGTAGGTTGATTTCGGGAATCGACCTGTAGCCTCTTGGCCACTGGCTAGGGGCCCAGGTGGGGAGGGGAGGAGGATGCATGGGGGTAAAGGGGGGAGATGGCGACAGGGAGGGGGAGGGCCTAGGGTGGGGAGCGGAGGTGGGTGAGGGTGGGGGATGGGGTGGTGGTCGGTTGGGGGAGGGGGCAGGGTGAGCGGCGATGGTCATTGGGGTGTTTTTTATTTTTTTTTAATTAATTTTTTTAATTGTTTTTTTTTAAATTGTGTTTTTTTAATTGTTTTTTTTCTAATTGTATTTTTTCAATTTTTTGTAATTTAATTTTATTATTTTTTTAAATTTAAATATTTCTTATCTTAATTTTTTATAATTTAAATTTTAAAATATAAATTAAAAAATTTTTTTTAATTTAAATATTTTAATTTTAAATTTAAATTTATTATTTTAATTGTTTTGAAAAAAAATTTTGTTTTTTGTTTTTAATTTTAATTTGATTTTTTGATATTATGTAACATTTTTTTAAATGACGTTTTTATTTTTTATTTTTAACTTAGAAAATGGTCCTTTTGTTATATATATATATATATATATATATATATATATATTTGCTTTTGTTTTTATTTTTTATATGTTTTATTTATTTTTTGTTTTATTTATTTATTTTTTTATGAAATTTAATTTATTTTTTGTCATGAATCATCCCCTTTCCACCCCTGGCTAGTTGGGCCCTCTCCCTTCCTCCCATCCCCACACCCCTCCCCTCTCCCCTCCCCACCGTCAGCCCTCCCCGTCTGCCCCCACCTTACCCCTGCACACCCCCCTCTCCTCCACACTCAGGCCCTGATCCAACGACTAAGAGGCCATAGGCTCGGGGCCTAGGCGAGTAGGGGAGGGTTGTGCATAGCCTCCCTCGCTCGCTCGGGCTTCTATCCAGGGTCTTGGGTGGGGATGGGAGGGGTGGTGCATGGGGATAATAGGGGAAGATGGGTGTAGGGAGGGGAAGGGTCGATGGTGGGGAGGGGAGATGAGTGAGGGAGGTAGATAGGGTGGGGTTTGTGTAGGGGATAGGCGAGGGAGGGGGACTGGAGGGGGGCGAGGGAGGAAGAGGAGCAGGGTATTATTATTATTATTATTATTATTATTATTAATTTTAATTTTAATTTTAATTCTTTTTTTCTAATCTTTTTTTAATTGCTTTTTTTTTTTTTAATTTGTAATTTTTTTTTTTTTTTTTTAAATAATTTTTTCTAATTTTAATTTAAGTTTACTTCGGTTTGTTTTGATTTTTATTTTTTTTTTAAATCTAGATATTTTTTATTTTATTTTTTTTTATAATTCAAATTTTAAAATATAATTCTTTTAAAAAAAAATATAAGTTTTTTTAATTGTTTTGAAATTATATTTATTTTTAATTTTATCTTATTAATTTAATTTAATTTTTTGATAATTATTTAACATTTTTTTAAACGATGTTTTTATTTTTGTCTTAAAAAATGATCCCTTTGTTAATTTTTTTTTTATTTTTTCTTATATTATATATATATATATATCTATATAATTTTTATTTTTTTGTTTATTTTTTATTAATTTTTTTGTTTTATTTATTTATTTAATTTTTTCATTTTTACAGGATAATTTTGAATTTATTTTTGCACATTTTTATGTTTTTGTTTGTTTGTTTATTTATTTACTTATATATTTTATGTAATTTAATTTACTTTTGTCATGAATCATCCCCTTGCCACCCCTGGCTAGTTGGGCCTCGGGGTCTCCGAGGAATTTTAATATTTCTATCATATATATATATATATATATATATATATATATATATATATATATATATATATTTAATGTTGTATTTTATTTTACTCTTTTCTTTTTTTTTCTTTCTTTAAATTTTTTACATCATATGGTTAATTTTTTTTACATTTTATAGTCTTTATTTTTCATGTTATTACTGTATGCTTTTTATATTTGATTTTTTTGTCATGTTTTATTACTTGTTATTATTTTTTATTTTTATTTTTTCTCAATATTTTTAGTTTTTTACCTTATGTATCTTTTAAATATATATAGCTTATTTTTTTCTTTGTAGCGTATGTGTTGATGCTTGTCTAGTAACTCGATCCCATTATGTGCAATTTGATAGTTGATTTTAAATTTTTCGTTATAATGAATAGAGTCTACCGCACAATGTGTTAATTTCATGGTTGGTCTTTAAGTTTTCATTAAAATGGGTTGAGTTCACCTACACTGCGTGTCAATTTGATAGTTGTTTTTTATTTTTTTTCGCAATGTATCAAGTTGTATTAGGTTAAGATTTGAAAATCACTATACATTTAGCACTTAAAAAAATTACTCCTGGTATGATAACTCTTGCACTCAGGTGTTCATTTTTAAAGTTTTTTTAGTCATAATATTTTTCCATAATGTCATGCTTGAAATATTTTGAAAATTTGAGATTGTTTTGTAGTCATAATCTTTGGCTTTAATTCCATGGTTGAAAAATTGTCAACATTTTCATCTTTTTCTAAGTCATGATATTTTATCTTTAATGTTATGGTTGAAAACAATTATAAATATTTTTTCTTAGCACCATGCTTCCAAATTTTTGGAATTTTAAGGGTTTTCAAGGACGTGATATTTTATCGTTAATGTCATGCTTGAAAATTATTTGAAATTTAAATTTTTTCAGAGTCACAATATCTTGTTTTTAACATCATTATTAAAAAATGTTCTTGAGAAAAAAAAAAAAAAAAAAAAAAAAAAAAACTAAACTTATTCCGGCGTAAACACTTTTCGATTTCTAGGTGTTTTTTGCACCAAACAAAATGCCTTTCATTGTTTCTACTAAAAAATATTGAAAAAAGGCGTTCTTTCGGCATTAACACTTTTCGATTTGAAGGTGTTTTCTCGTGGTTTTTTTGGAATTTTTGGGCTCGAGTACCCGTTTTGAGGTAATAGTTCCCATTTGGTCGATAACTATGTTGAGAGATATTTTGAATAAAATTGGCATGGTTAAGTGCAATTTGTTGAACACTCCAATGGAATAGAAATTAAAGCTCACATCCACAAAAGAAAACAAATTTGAGGAGGCAACAAAGTACAAGCAAATCATATGAAGTCCTAACTCTCTACCTACTACGTGACCAGAAATTTAATTTTATGTTGGACTCCTCTCGAAGTTTATGAAAAATCATTGTGAGGGTCATTGACCTATTGCAAAAAGACTTTTAAAGTACTTAAAGTGCACTCAAGACTTTGAACTCAAGTATACACAAGTGGATGATTTCATCTTGGTTAGGTACTCTGATTCATATTTTGATGGAGATAAAGAAAATGGAGTACATACTTTAGGTTATGTGATGAGTCTTGGATTAGAAGCTATCTCTTGGAGGTCACATAAACAATTAGTTTCATCAGATTCCACAACTAAGGTTGAATATGTGGTAGTTACAAAAGTAACTATGTAAATTGTGTGACCCACGAAAATTCTGGATGATTTGCAGGAGAAAAAAGTACATTCAACTCCTCTTTTGATTAAAAACACTTCTAAATTAAAGTTTGCCAAGAACCAAAAGTTCCATTATAGAACAAAGCACATCAATACGAAGTATCATCTAATTCAACATCATGTTGATGCCAAGACTATTCACCTCTACCATTGTTCCATAAACAAGCAATTTGTAGACATCTTCACCAAAGTGCTTGGAAGAAACAAGTTTGAATGATTCTGAATAATGCTTGGATTCACTGACACCCATTCATATTAAGTGGGGGAATGTTGAAAATTGATCTTTGGGATTAGAAAAATTATTTTAAATATTGTAAATAGGAAATAGAGGTGTAGAGACAATGGAATTTGCATGCCAAGATTCTCCCTCACAATGTATATATCAATAATCTCTTAATGAAAATCATATAACACATTCGAAGTTACACAATCGTAGCGTGACATGGGTAACCAAATAGTAAGACAAATTCATGAAGAGCGAAGGGAGCATTAGGAGGAGGTGTTGGGGGAATAGTAGAATGGCGAACAAGTCTGTAATGACAAGAAGCATGGTGGGGTGTGTACAATATGCACGGAAAATGAATAATAAGACATGTTAGGGAGCCTCTTCCACCCTCCTTAGGAGGAAAGGTCCCATAAATGATTTGTAATATGGTGGCCTGCAAGTAGGGTGGGCAACAGGAAGGTCCATCATTTCAAGGTTAGCCTTCATTACAACGATAATAACTTTGTATTATGAGAAACAAGTAACATTTAAAAGGATACTAATAACGAAAAAAATATTATTTCCTATAAATGAAATATTTCAATATCCAATCTAAGTTTTACTTATGTGTTGAATATGAACTGGAGAAGTGAATTTAACAATATATTAATTAAAAAAGTAAATATTGGTCATAAATAAAATATTTCAACATCCACTTTAAGATTTATTAATAAAAAGAAAATAATTGAAAGTGGAATAATTATTGCGTCATAAATAAATGATTTTAACATATCCGTTCATGTGTAACATTTTTAATTATTATGATATATTTTACAGATAACATTTAAAAATATTTTTATTTTGGTCGTAAATTAGATATTTCAAAATCAACTTTTTAAATATAAAAACAATTGAGAGATTTTTTTTTTAGGAAGATGTGTGATTCCATCCTTACCTTATATGGAGATGGAGCATGACATTTAGAAAATATTAACTCATATACATATATCTTAATTACACGTTTATGATAAGATGAAAGGGATCAAATATTTTAAAGTGAAAAACTGAAAAAAAATGTTTCAACCTTGAGAGATTTTAAATGCCAATACACGATAAATCGAGAGTTAAGATGAATTATACTAGTTCTTCTATATAGAGAGAGAACATAAAAGGACTCACACATATCCAAATGGAAAACATTCATTGATATGGGTGTGTGCCACATGTCAACTCCATATTAAGTGTAGAAGAACTTAAATCTCTCTTATGTTGAGTAACATGCAATTGAAATGATTGAAATCTAAGATTTTTTTACTTTAACTTCATAGGTTTGTACAAAATAATGTATTTTATTTATTTGATATGAACATATTTCATTTGAAATATTTTTCTTTTATCAATAATTTTTTCAATACGGTGAGTTATTTTATATATCTCCCTCACATTGGAATGTACAAATCATATTTAAATATTTTTTTCTATTAAGAATCTATTTCATATACAACGTTAAAATACATAAAAACATAACAAGTGTTGGAAGGAAACTTAGTCCCTTCCACCCAAGTGGAAATTATGCTTTTTATAAAAATTGAAAATTGATATATGAAGTGGAAAAATATGTAAAAATCCTCACATAAATATTACAACTACATTAAAAATTATGGCAGAAAAATTAAGCTATCCATGTGGTATTTTATTGTACAAAGACTGCAATAAGACCATCAAGTTATGGTCCAATCAAATTCTTGAAAAATATTTTTTTCAATAATATTAAAAAATATAGATTTGATTTTCAAAATTAAACATTATAAGTTGCATTGATCAAACAAATCTATTGTAAGATTCCTTTGGACTAATAAGATTTTCTTTCACTTTTTCAATAATATTAAAAAATATAGATTTGATTTTCAAAATGAAACATTATAAGTTGCATTGATCAAACAAATCTATTGTGAGACTCCTTCGGACTAGTAATATTATTTTTACCTTCAATTATATACATATGGTTGATATTGAAATATATTTTTCTTAAATATTGTATTTATTATTAATACACACATATATGGATGTACATGTCATATCTATCTTGAACAACCAAGAAATTCAATATCTTCTTATTCTAGGATGTAAAAAATATATACTACCAAGTTTTTAATGTTTTTCTTTTTTAAATAATTATTTTCTATAGATGAAGTTTCATATAAGTTTTTTTTAAGTGAATATTGAAGTATTTTATTTATGACATAGTTATTATTATTATTACCCATCAAATATAAATTGAGTATACAAGGAATGGCACATCTTCCAAATATTATTATTATGCGATAACTCTAAATTGACTATACAAGGAATGACAAAGCATCCAAATAGTGTATAGAAGGTGTCACTTAGTGCAATAGTAAAGAAGTTGCATAGTAACATCCAATGGTGGAAATAAAAGAGCTTCTACCAATAAAAAATGTTCAATTTCCATGAAGGCATATCATAAATCCATGTGGACACCCTAAAGTATTAATCAACATATAATCCATGAAATGTTGATGCGGGAGCATGTGACTCAGAGGGGAACAATCTTCCAAATTATTCCAAAAATCCAAAAAAATTTACAGGCAAGGGAGTGGGGTCCTTTAGCCTGCAATTTCTATGTTTTTTTAGTTAAAAATTAGAATAAATCTAGCAATAAATCATGTTAATTGTAACAGAGCTTTCAAGATTTAAATCACCTGTAAAGCATGCTTTTCTTGTATTGGATAAGGACGAGAGGACCTATCCTTCACTATAAATAAAATGGCAACAAATCTCTCATCAGACAGAGGAGAGGGGAGAGTGCCTTAGTTTCACTGTGGGAATTTTTGTTCTCTCGACGTCTCTAATTTAATGACTCTGTGGTTGCTTGCATAGCTATTTTTATGGTGTCTTAATACTGTTAAACGACTCTGATTTTTATAAGGCAATACTCTCTATTAATAAATGAATGCTCTTTTCCTTTCACCCACAGCGATACTGCTTGATTCTTAGTTACTATGGCGTATGTATCTTATTAAGGTAGCCAGAGCGCTTATAGTTTCCTTAAGAAGCAAACGCGCAGCACCATATCGGCAAGAGGTTTTAGTATTGAAGTGAAATTCATTTCATTGTTCGTTGAACTGCATACGGCTCATAAAAGTCTTCCATCCGAGCGAGACATAGCATGGTCGATGAGCTGTTAAACGAAATTGAATGCCGCTTACAATTCCGGTCCGAACAAAGCATGAATAAAGCGAACCCAGGATTTGGTGAATTGATATAACTATAGTATATAATTGTCGCCGGGTCCATAATTCAGAGGTAGAGAACTTGTCTATTAAACCGACCAGCGACAAGCGGAACTAGCGATACATTAAGGGTATATAATAGCGCGTCGGGTCCGTTGAGAAAAGTTGTTGGAGCTTTCACCGAATGGTATATGTGTGACGAACCAAGTATAAAGAGTGGAGATAGAAATTGCTGTGTATTTCGGCTTTAACTACAGCAAGCAGATATATATATATACTTGGGTTTCGATCCATGACTTAAGAGCCTTCAGCCGTGACTAAAGCCAACGCATACAACCGGTGTGATTTATTTATACAAACGAGTCTAGCATATGGAAATACCGTTATGATATCTCTTTATGCGCCTTGTCTTTGGTAAGGTCATTATAACATATATACACGAGCCTTGTTAATAATAAACGTGCTATGAATATATATGTATAAGGTGGATATATGTGTGTTATGCGCATAAGTCCTCCAACGGCATCTCTTTTAAAATTCCTTTAAAAGCCACGGGTTGCTGTAAGGCTCGACGGTGAGGTTTTGAAATGAATATATAAGTTTGATGACTGAGGCGCTCAGGTCTGAAGAACAGGAAATTGACGAAGACGTTGAGGAGCTTATTGGCAGATTAGGGAGATTGTCCATAATGCCTGCAACCTCGCCATCATTAGTGGTATCAGAGCCCACAACTGACATTGAATTGAATCTCAGGAGCAGAATAAGGATGGCTTTCAGAGTTGTAAGAGGACGAGGACGTGGTGGAAGAGGGCGACCTGCTGCAAATGCTAAATTATTTGAATAAGTGGAGGAGTTGCGAGCTAGAGTGGATGCTTTAACTACAGATCGAAATATAGATGATGGAGATGTCAGTGAGCCTGAAATGGAAGCTGCGGAAGAAGAGGAAGCTGTACAGGTTACCCCTGAGATGAGATTCTTCCAGTCAGTGTTAAAATCCACAGCCAGGCCATGGAATCAATTAGTACCAGTATATCAAGGAGGATTGAATCCAGAAGAATTGATTGACTGGATTAACAACATGGAGAAATTCTTCGATTACGAAGAAACAGAGGATGAGAAGAAAGTGAAGTTTGCTGTCACCAAATTAAAAGGGCATGGAGCACTTTGGTGGGATGGTGTGCAGGTGAAAAGGAAGAGACTTGGTAAGCAGCCAATCAAGAACTGGAGCCGAATGGTAGCAAAGTTAAGAGGTAAGTTCTTTCCAAGTAATTATCAGCAAACATTGTTTAGACAAATGCAAAATCTTAGACAGAGAGCTTTAACAGTAAAAGAGTATACAGAAGAGTTTTATAAAGTGAGTATAAGAGCTGGAGAGGTCCAAGACACAGATGAGAAGGTGGCTAGATATATGAATGGCCTCAGAATGGACATTCAGGATGAGATAAGCCTGTTGTCTCCTAAAACCGTAGAGGAAGCTTATCAGATAGCGCTGAAAGCGGAGGAAAAACTCATAAGGAAGCAGTCTGCCAAAGGGAGAGGGACTTTCAGAGGAAAAGGAAGTCAAGGTGGTAGAGGTAGATCTACAGCACCTAGAGATGGAGCTAGCAGCAGCTCAACCCAGCATGCACCCAGAGAAGGTGATGCAAGAGGCAGAGGGAGTTTTTCCAGAGGAAGAGGAGGCAGAGGAAGAGGCAGAGAAATAAGATGTTACAGCTGTAACAAACTAGGACACAGAGCTTTTGAGTGCCCAGAGAATGCTGACACAAAGCAGAGGAATGCAATTGTTGCTCCAGCTGAAGTAGAAGCACCAGCGGCAGCGGTGGTAGAAGAAGAAAACACACCAGAAAGGGGAGAATCTCTGGTGGTAAATAAAGTTCTACTTAAGCCAGTGAAAGAGGTGGCTGCTGAACCGCCGTAAAGGAAAAATTTGTTCAGGACAGTGTGCAAAGTCCAAGAGAAATGCTGCCAGATGATCATTGATAGTGGCAGCACTAATAATTTGGTTTCTACAGAGGTAGTGGAGAAATTGAAGTTGAAGACAATGAAGCATCCAACACCTTATAAGGTGTCATGGTTACAAAAGGGACATCAACTGTTCGTAAGTGAATAGTGTGAAGTGGAATTTCAAGTGGGCATGTACAAGGATAAAATTTTTTGTGATGTGATGCCTATGGACGTGTGTCACATATTGCTTGGGAGGCCTTGGCAATATGACAGAGGAGCCATACATGACGGGAAGCGTAACACCTACAAGTTTGGAAAAGATCGTGTTAATCATACATTGTTGCCTTTGCAAGAAGAAGAGGTATCGGGACAGAAGACTGATCCAAAAACTCTGTTGCTTGGAGGGAAGGAATACTTGAAGCAGATTGAAGAAAATGAGGTAAATTTTGCTGTGATTTGTAAGCCCAAGGTAATATTGACTTCTACTAAAATTTCTGAATTACCCATTGAAATTCAAGAAATGCTGGAGAATTATTGTGATATTATTGTTGATGATTTTCCTAATGAATTACCACCAATTCGAAAAATCAGCCATCATATAGACTTGATTCCTGGGGCAAGTCTACCTAATAAAGCAGCATATAGAATGACTCCTGCAGAGAATGAAGAAGTTAAGAAACAGGTGGAAGAATTGCTTGACAAGGGGTTAATTAAAGAAAGCCTGAGTCCTTGTGCAGTGCCAACAGTGCTGAGCCCGAAGAAAGATGGAGGCTGGAGAATGTGTACAGATTCAAGAGCCATTAATAAGATTACAATCAGGTACAGATTTCCATTACCCAGAATTGAAGATTTACTGGATTTTTTATCTGGTGCAAAATATTTTTCAAAGTTAGAACTTAAGAGTGGTTATCATTAGATAAGGATAAGAGAAGGGGATGAATGGAAAACCGCTTTTAAGACCAATGAAGGATTATATGAATGGAGAGTAATGCCTTTTGGGTTGTCCAATGAACCAAGTACATTCATGAGGCTTATGAATGAAGTCCTTAAAGAATTTATTGGTAAATTTGTAATCGTATATCTGGATGATATATTATTCTATAGCAGATCCAAGGAAGAACACTTGAGGCATTTAAATTATGTTCTACAGAAGCTGCAGCAAGAGAAATTATTGTTGAATCTAAAGAAATGTTTATTTATGAAAGAAGAGCTGGTGTACTTGGGATTTGTTATCTCAGCTGAAGGATTGAAGATGGATCCAGAAAAGATCAAAGCAATTGTGGAGTGGCCTTCACCCAAGAGTATTTTTGAGGTAAGGAGTTTTCATGGTCTTGCTAGTTTTTACAGAAAATTTATTAAGAATTTTAGTAAGATTAATGCACCTATTATTGAGACCATAAAGAAAGATAGACAACCATTCAAGTGGACTACTGAAGCAGAGAGAAATTTTCAGCTGTTGAAGAGGAAAATAACTGAAAAGCCTCTTTTGGTTCTTCCTGATTTTAACAAGACTTTTCAAGTTAAGTGTGATGCCAGCGCAGAAGCAATTGGAGGATTTTTGAGCCAAGAAGATAGACCAATAGCTTACTTCAGTGAAAAGCTAAAATGAGGCAAAAAGAAAGTATTCTTCTTATGATAAAGAGTTTTATGCAGTGGTACAGGCACTAAAGAAGTGGAGGCATTATTTAATGTCGAAAGAATTTATTCTTTACTAAGATAATCATGCATTGCAGTTTATAATGCAGCAACCAAAACTCAGCCAGAAACATGCTAAATGGGTAGAATACCTTCAAGGTTTTCATTTTGTGTTGAAACATATAACTGGACAGACAAACAAAGTTGCAGATGCCTTAAGTAGGAGGAATATATTGCTGCAAGAAAGTCAAATCCAAGTGTTGGGTTTTGATTTTCTTAAGGAATTATATGAGACTGATTCAGATTTTAAGGAGGCATATGAAGCTTGTAAGAATCATGTTTTAGCGGACAGAAGCAAGTGGCTGGATTATTTTATACAAGATGGACTGTTATTCAAGAAAAATCAGCTGTGCATACCCAACTGTTCAATGAGAGAAAATTTAATCAAAGAGAAGCATAGTGGAGGACTTGCAGGACATTTTGGTATTGAGAAGACCTTTGAACAGTTGAAAAGATTCTACTTCTGGCCGAAAATGAAATCTGAAGTAGAGAAGTATGTAAGGAATTGTAAAGTATGTCAGTATGCAAAAGGAAGGAGCCAGAACACAGGGTTGTACATTCCATTGCCAATTCCAGATAGACCTTGGGATATGATAAGTATGGATTTTGTGCTAGGATTGCCAAAGACTCAAAGAGGCTATGATTCAATTTTTGTGGTAGTGGACAGATTTTCAAAAATGGAACATTTTATTCCATGTTATAAAACTAGTGATGCTTCTCATATTTCTAACTTGTTTTTCAAAGAAATTGTAAGGTTACATGGATTGCCCAAAAGTATTGTTTCAGACAGAGATTCGAAATTTGTTGGACATTTCTGGAGAACACTATGGAAGAAGCTGGGAACTAAATTAAATTTCATCTCTGCCTATCATCCACAGACTGATGGACAGACTGAGGTTGTGAATAGAAGTTTAGGCAATCTTTTGAGGAGTTTTACTGCAGAGCATCCAAAGCAATGGGATCAAGTGTTACCACAAGTTGAATATGCATATAATGATTCACCGAACAGAAGCACATGACAGAGCCCATTCCATATTGTTTATAGAATGCACCCAAGGGGAATATCTAAATTAAGAAATCTGGGAAAAGAAGAAATAAGCAGTGCAGAAGGTGAAGACTTTGCTTCAAGAATGCAGGCAATACATGAGCAGGTGAAACAGTAGCTACAGGACAGCAGCATCAAATATAAAACCAGAGCAGACATGAGGAGAAGAGAAATGAATTTTGAAGTTGGAGACTTGGTTTTAGCACACCTCAGAAAGGAGATATTTCCAAAGGGAGAATATAACAAATTAAAATCCAAGAAAATTGGACCATGCAGAATACTAAGGAAATTCTCTGCAAATGCTTATGAGATTGAATTACCACCTGGTGTGGGAATATCACCAATTTTTAATGTTGCAGACCTGTACAAGTATGAGAATGAAGTTGCAGAGGACACATCACAAGATCAAGAGACTCCAGAGATTGACTGGGTAAAACAGTTACCCACAGCCAAGAATTGACAGCCAGAAAGAATTCTGGACAAGAAAATATACAAGAAGACAAGAGCACGAGAATATTTCCAGTATCTGGTAAAATGGAAGGGACAGCCGATTACTGAAGCTACTTGGGTTAGAGAAGAAATTCTACAGAAATTGGGCAAATCTGTAGATGAACTCATGGACAGGAGCTCATGAAGAATTTTGTCCTCGGGAGTCTGATGCGGGAGCATGTGACTCAGAGGGGAAGAATCTTCCAAATTATTCCAAAAATCCAAAAAAAATTACAGGCAAGGGAGTGGGGTCCTTTAGCCTGCAATTTCTATGTTTTTTTAGTTAAAAATTAGAATAAATCTAGCAATAAATCACGCTAATTGTAACAGAGCTTTCAAGCTTTAAATCACCTGTAAAGCATGCTTTTCTTGTATTGGATAAGGACGAGAGGACCTATCCTCAATTATAAATAAAATGGCAGCAAAGCTCTCATCAGACAGAGGAGAGGGGCGAGTGCCTTAGTTTCACTGTGGGAATTTTTGTTCTCTCGATGTCTCTAATTTAATGACTCTGTGGTTGCTTGCATAGCTATTTTTATGGTGTCATAATACTGTTAAACGACTCTGATTTTTATAAGGCAATACTGTCTATTAATAAATGAATTCTCTTTTCCTTTCACCCACAGCGATACTACTTGATTCTTAGTTACTATGGCGTATGTATCTTATTAAGGTAGCCAGAGCGCTTATAGTTTCCTTAAGAAGCAAACGCGTAGCACCATATCGGAAAGAGGTTTTAATATTGAAGTGAAATTCATTTCTCTGTTCGTTGAAATGCATACGGCTCATAAAAGTCTTCCATCCGAGCGAGACATAGCATGGTCGATGAGCTGTTAAACGATATTGAATTACGCTTACAATTCCAGTCCGAACAGAGCATGAATAAAGCGAACCCCGGATTTGGCGAATTGATATATCTACAGTATATAATTGTCGCCGGGTCCATAATTCGGAGGTAGAGAACTTGTCTATTGAACCGACCAGTGACAAGTGGAACTAGCGATACATTAAGGGTATATAATAGCGCGTCGGGTCCGTTGAGAAAAGTTGTTGGAGCTTTCGCCGAATGGTATATGTGTGACGAACCAAGTATAAAGAGCGGAGATAGAAATTGCTGTGTATTTCGGCTTTAACTACAGCAAGCAGATATATATATATATATATATACTTGGGTTTCGATCCATGACTTAAGAGCCTTCAGCCGTGACTAAAGCCAATGCATACAACCGGTGTGATTTATTTATACAAACGAGTCTAGCATATGGCAATACCGTTATGATATCTCTTTATGTGCCTTGTCTTTGGTAAGGTCATTATAACATATATACACGAGCCTTTTTAATAATAAACGTGCTATGAATATATATGTATAAGGTGGATATATGTGTGTTATGCGCATAAGTCCTCCAACATCACCTCTTTTAAAATTCCTTTAAAAGCCACGGGTTGCTGTAAGGCTCGACGATGAGGTTTTGAAATGAATATATAAGTTTGATGACTGAGGCGCTCAGGTCTGAAAAACAGGAAATTGACAAAGACGTTGAGGAGCTTATTGGCAGATTAGGGAGATTTTCCATAACGCCTGCAACCCTGCCACCAAATGTAGACCATTGTCTCATTAAAACAATTTAGTGGTGTGCTTTTTCATGTTTGAAAGAGATGTAATTTTGTAAATAGCTACTTTATGTAAAATGCATTTTTGAATGCATAAATGGATTCAACTACAGAGAAAACCAGTAAAGCACCTTGATTGTGCAGAGTTTAGAGTTTAAATTTGTGATTTTAACAAATATTTACTAGAATAAGGGCAAATTTGAATGAACAATATACCCAAAAAAAAATCAAAACTTATTACACTTAAACTATAACAATTTTTTTGTCCTTCGTAAGTTCTTTTTATATAATAATAAAACATACACATAAATATATATAAAACCAATGATAATAAATGTGTTATAGATAAATATCCACGAGTATCATATTATATTTCAAAACATTTATAACAACAATAATATTTCTTTCTTTTTCAACTAATAAATTAAAACTTAAAAATCATTAAACACAAAAATAAAATTATAAAACAAACACATTAATCTTTAGGGAACTTTCCCATTACAAAATTCTTTATGTGTGTGTGTGTGTGTGTGTGTGTGTGTGGGTGTGTGTGTGCGTGTGCGTGCCCACGGGGCTTTGGATTGACGATGAATGGGTGCATTGTTAAGGCACCCCTTGTGATAGGTCATTGGTTCAAATCCCCCGTGGGTGCTTACTTATCGAATATATATATATATATATATATATATATATATATATATATATATATATATATATATATATATATATATATATATATATATATATATATATATATATATATATATATGAAAACCAATAATAATAAAAAAGGTGTTGTCTACCGAGACCACAAATTTGTTCGGATGACATATTTCTTTCCAGAATTTGGTAAAAAAATTCAAAAAATTAGAATGTTGGGGTGTTTGAATCATTCTTTTGATGGTAGAAATGGATTTAACACCATCAAGAACCTCTGGAGCATGCAAAATCCCAAAGTTTGATAGTTGTAACCCATATTTTCAAACATTTATGCCGAATTTTGTCGATATCTTGATGGAATTTCCATTATTTTCCAAGTTAATTTATGGAATCTGTAGACCACACTTAAAAAATGTATTATAAATAAATATCCACCAATATCATATTGTATTTCAAAAAATTTATACAAACAATAATATTTGAGTCGATATTTAGCCACCAATCTTGAACAATTTGTGGGCTCCACTTCCTTTTATATCAAAGATTTTGCTGATTTCATTCTCAAGACTAAAAAAATCTAGATTGATGAGAATGTCTTGTTGTTAAGCTTTGAAATCATTTCCATTTTCACCAAAATCCTTGTTCGTGAAGCTTTAGACCTAATCTCGCAATTAGTTGATGTTGAAACCTTGAACCTAATCCAAATTTGCCTTACCTCTACTTTATTTTCTTTCAAATGTACCATCTATGAGTAGACAAAAGGTACTGGTATGTGCTCCCCTCTTTCTCTGGTATTTGGTAACATCTTTATGGAACATTTTGAAGCCACATCTTTGAAATCTTGGCATCTAAAACCCAAGTGTTGTTTCTAATTTGTTGATGACACTTTTGTCTTTCATTTGATGTCTTTCATTCCCATATTAATAATATTTCCCTGTATATTCAATTCAATATGGAAATCAAATCAAATAAATCGCTTTTGTTCCTTGATGTCCTTGTTAAGTGACTCCCCAATGCCTCCCTCTCCCATCAAGTTTATAGAAGAAAGGCTCACACTAACCATTATCTTCATCTCCTTTTGCATCACCACCCATCCCAGAAATCAGCTATTCTCAAGACCCTCATTTCCAGAGCGCCGAAATTGTCCAACCCCTAGTTCTCTTAGTTGAAAAATCCCATTTGTTCTAGCTTTTCAAAACCAATGGTTATTCCAATGCTCAAATCTTAAAATCCTTTCAAAGAGTCTCTCACCCTAGTTTTGCCAATCCTATTCCTTCTCCTTCTTGTGGTGAAGTTACGCTCTCATATATTAAAGTAACCACACATCTTATAGCGAAGATCCTTGCCAAGAAAAACTCAAGAACCATATTGAAGCCCCATAAAACCCACAAGCAATTATTCTAATTGGACAAGAGAGATTCGATCCCATACAAGGATCTCAGGTCTATCAAATTCCCTGTTCATGTGGAAAATTCTATATTAGCCGAACAGATCGCCCTTTCAATGCCCGCCTTAAAGAACACATTGCTAGTACCAACCAAAACCCTCTATCAACATCTGTCATCGTTGAACACTCTTTTAAGTCCAACCATTTTATTCTATTTGATCAATCAAAGAGCTTAGCGCGTGTTCATTTTTTCAACTGTCGCATTATTCGAGAAGCCCTTGAAATCGAGAAGAATCCTAATAATTTTAATAGAGAAGATGGATATAGGCTTAGAAAATCTTGGAGTCTGGTTAGCCACCATCTCTCCCATTGATTTCACTCCCTTCATCCTCCTCTCCTCCCCTTTCATTGCCAAGAATGAATATGTTTCATCACTTCCTCTTCATTTCCTTATTAATCATTATTGATCCCTTCTTTCTTCTAATAATCTCTAATTTATTAAATTCCTTCTTTAGTTTCTTCTTTATTGTTTTATTGGCATGTTTTCTCTTTGTTTTTGCTTGTTTTTAAAATTTATAGACTTCAAAATATCAATTTCAAAATTTGTCCTAATTTACACCAATTTTTTTTAATTCTTATCTATAATTTTTGAGATTATCTAAAATCTATCTAATTAATAATGTCTAATGTTTAATTATGCCTTAATTTAATTTTCTTTATCTGTCAATCTTTTAATTCTCTATTAAGAATTTAGTCAATTCGACTAATTCTTAATCTAATTAATTAGTAATTTAAAATTTTCAACTATTTTTATTACATTATTTTTATTTGTATTTCTTTTGAAATAATTTTATTTGAATTCTTTTTAAATTTATCTTATAATTATTAAGCATTATTTGATTATCAACCCTTAATTCAATTATACATTATTTATTTAATTTCTTTTATTAGTCCTTAAATTATGATTAATAATTATTTTTAATTAATTTTATTTCATAATTTTCAAAATTAATGAACTCTCATGTCTGATTTTGGTCAAATTCAAACTTAAATTGTTAATTTAAATTACTCCCTTAATTTATTTTTAAATTATTCTTATTTCATAATTTTCAAAATTAATTAATTCTCTTTTGTGATTTTGCTCAACTAAAAATTTTAGACAGTCATTCTACTTTATTCAGTCAAAAATAAGTTTGCTAAACCATTATTTTTACTAATTTAGTACCATTTTGATTCTAACCGTATTTATTCTCTACCTAATACTTAGTTCTTTATCTCCTATAAAAAAAACTCTTCAACACTCGTTCAGCTCACAAGCTTTTGTCCCCAATGTGGAATAGAATAACCCAAAAAAGTTTAAACCAATAAATCAGTTACACAATTCTCCTCCCCAAATCTCCAACAATAAGCTTTCTTACTTTTTCAATTAATAAACTTGAAATTTAAGAAGGGTTTAAACATAAATTAACAAAAAAAAACATCATAAAACCTACGCATTAATCTGTCTGGAACTTATCCATTACAAAATTGCTTTTACTGCCTATTGACAGTCATCATCACGAATATATGTACATCCATCGTCTGGTGCATATTGACAGTTATGGTCACGAATATGTTTGGTAAGCTTGAATAGTCAGTCGTGCTTATGTTTGGTAAGCTTGAATAGTCAGTCGTGCTCGCGCAGAAGGGCAGTTGTTGCCTTTGGGCTGGCAATTAAATCAGGCCCGACCGTGCCAGTCTTGTGCGTGAATGGAGGAATGTCGATGCCGTGCAGCAGAAGCAGTGAATATAAAATCCCCTGCGCCTGTAAACATTGAGATTACAACAATGATTGCCTTAGAATGGTTAGACTACGGCTTATATTATAGACTATATCTAGTTGCCATTCTGACATGGAATCACAGTTGTCCTTCAACCAAATTCATTAGGTCAAAGGTTATGTCATCTCACGCAAATGATGTCTTCATCTAAGCAGAGTAAAAAATACATTAAGATCTATTTGAATATAAAAATAATGGTCATTTTCAAAAATAAGGTGTGATTTTTAATTAATATTATTCTGATATTTTTATCAAAATTATTTAAATATTAATGAAATAATGCGTAATCTTAAAAGTAAAATAATATTTTTTAACCTTAAAATAAAATAATATTCTTTATCTTCTTTATTAATAATTTTATTAATTTCAATTATTTAATATTTAAATATCATATAAAAAAATATAAGTATTCTTTTTTTAATGAAAGATTTATCTTTCTAAAAGCAATTTGTATTGTAAGAATTTTGATCTCACTAAATTTGTGGTAGATTCAAAATTAAAATGGATTTAGTTTTATTTAGTTATTATTTTATAATTTATTATAATTATAATTATTGTTTAATTAAATTATAATTATAATTATTGTTTTTTAAATTTTTATTTAATTTATTTAATTTAATTTTGCCCAATCAATATGTCTGGGATTGTGATTTATGATATATTGTTCAGATCTTTAAAAATCACAGCAAAGGGTCTTAGATACTAACTTATATCTAGATTCATCACGAGGACTATGATGAGGAGAAAGACTAAATGACTGAAATATATAAATCTTAGAGATGAAAAGTAAAGATAAATTACAATGTTTTTCCAGAGGATCAGAACAATAAACCAATCAAAATATTTTAATTAATAAATATAATTCAGTGTATCTAATAGATGAAATGATTCATTTAAAGACATTTTTTTTCTAGATAATTTAAACCAAAATCCCCAATTACAATTAATATTATTAGTGCTTCCAGTCAAGGTGTTCAATTGTAATATACCCAACCACTCTATGTCAGATAACTAATTATTAACCACCCTAATAACATAAGGTAGTTAGGGTTCGGTATCGTGAAATGACCATGGAATAACCCTTTTCACTGGGAGGGGCCTTGTGAAAAAGATTGGAGAAACCATTTTGGACTGAGTTACAAGTTTTGTTGAGGTTACAAGATTTTTCCGCAGTGAGCACCATTGTTTTTTTAGGAGTGTTAGTGTTATTGCTCTCCCTACAACTTGAAGGAAAAATTGATGCAATGCAACAATGTACAGTGGCCATGGAAGTCGCGCAATCAAGAGAAAGAATCACCAAAATGTGATTAAAGAGTAGTTAGTATTTTTTTTAAGAGATTCTTAATTTTTTTTTTCAGAAATTTAGGTTGAATATGTGTTTGTGGACACAAATGACACTAATTGGGACAACTTTTTCTTGAAAAGGAAAAAATATTGTAAACAAGAAATAAATGATTAATTTGTTAGTTTCTTGAAAAGAACACACATTATAGTTTTTTAAAATAAGATCCATGTTATCGAGGTTATTTTTTCTTTGAAAAATAAAATAAGTTAAAGAGAGTAATTTGTGAAATATTTTCATGGTTCAATGGTGAAAAATAAAAGAGAAGTTAATTAGGTTAATTTTCTTGGAAGAGTTTTCATGAATTTGTATGCATAGATTACCCTTCTTTATTTAAAAACTGCAAAGATTTTAGTGCATAAAGATTGCATAGGAATTTTCTCCATGAATAAATGAAAATAAAGATTGTTTCTTTTAAAAAGATGCATATGAATCTTGCCAATACAAGAATAAGAACACATGCTTGTTTCTTGAAAAGATTATGTGCATCGAAGTAAGGGTGGTTGCGTGAAATGAAAATAAACAAGCTTTTCGATGCACAAAGGGTAGTTAATGTGATATATAAAATATGTTTTTCAGTGTATATAAAGAAAGTTATGATGTTAAATTTCTTGAAAAGAATAGTCTCTTGAAAGACTAGATGAATTGTGTTAATTTCCTTATTTACGTGCATAAAAAGTGAAGTTAACTTTGTTATTGTTGCCTTGTTTTTATAATGTCTTGAAAATGAAGAATGAGAAACTTGCATGTAGAAAGATAGAGAAATGAGCTTATATTGATTTCCTTGATTTCTTTTTGAAGAAGAAGAATGTAATTGTTTACATGAAAATAATAGCAAATGATGCTAGAATTATAGAGAAGGGAAAATGTGTTTAGTACACTAAAGAAGGGCTATTATGATAAGCTCGTGCATGAATAAGGAATTTCCATGGTGTTATAAAGAGATCTTCTTTGCACAGACAAATGTTGAGCTATATTTCTTTAAAAAAATTAGATGTGGTTAGTTTTAAGCTACCATAACTATTATTAGTTTCTTTTGGAATAGGATGTATATGCGTGCAAGGCTTATGTTAGCATTCATTTGGAAATAATATACATTTGCAAGTAGGAAACAACAACATGTTGTGTTAAGCCTACATTGGAAAATATCCTTTTTGAAAGTATATGCATTTACATGCATAGGAATAAAATTCATTATGTTAACTTCCTTTACTTATTTGCATGCACTAAAATTAATTTACATGCATAGGAATAAAATTCATTATGTTAACTTACTTTGCTTATTTGCATGCACTAAAATTATTCACTGAAGGGCTAGTTCTTTTGTTAAATTTTAAGTAACTTGAATGCGTGATGTGTTAGTTTCCTTTAAACGAATTTTTGGATAGTTGTAGTGATTTGTCTTGTATGAATGTGTGATTGTGCGAAAAGGGTAATAGTAATATCGGGTTTAATTTGACATGCTTGATAATTATTTGCTTACACTTAATGCATGAGTAATGAGGTTAGAAGAACCATGTTGTGATATTTTATTTTCATCTTAGGTATGCACATGAATAGATGTTAAAAGATCGTTTTTAAAGACTAATTGTTGATTGACTAATACTCTATCTAATCATGTTACCAAAGCTTTTTGACGACAACATTGACAGGAAAGGATGGTGATTTGTGTCAAATAGAAATTATGCTTAATGTTAGTGCCTAAATCTACCTCAGGCTGAAGGAAGGTAGGTCTAGGGTAACATCAAACCATGCTTAACCTAGCATCTAGCCCTACCAGGTCGGGAGAAGGCTCTCTCCTTGTCAATCTCAATTAGGATATTGCAACTAAGTCTTGATATGACTGAAAGTTAATGCTGATTTTAGGCTAGGTATATTTTCTCAGAGGATTTTGATTGATTTTAATGGTTGGTTGCTGGATCAGATGAGGAAGGCAGCTTCGGGTCCAGGAAATCAACTCAGGTTTGGAGAGGTTTCTATGAGGCGAGGTAGGTAAGTGTTTTAGCACTTTGAAATGAATGTGATGGTGTGTATAAAGACTGATGAGGAGTTGGATAGGACATGCAAGGTTCATGAGTCCTCTTCAAACAACAGAAAAAATTAAAAACTAAATCTATCCTCTAGGCAGAGCACTAAATATCAATGGATTCTACCTAATTCAATTGATTCATTTAGTTATGAAGAAAGATATAGATGTTGGAACATATACACATAAGAGAAACTAAATTATAGAGGAGAAAAAAATGCCAAGACACATTACCACAAGAATCCCACAAAATGTTGCAAAACCCTGGTTCATTTCCTTGCCAAACTGCAGAAGTAATTTACAATAATGCTCAATGCTTCCACAAGAGTCCAACCTTTACAAATAACGAAGAAAGTACAAGATATAGGCATCAAACCACCTATGCTAGCCCGAATCCATGAGTCCAGGAGCTGTTTCAGCAACATCCAAACTGGGAACTAGGAAATAGGCAGTGAAACAGGTTGCCTCTAAAACTATGGACATTGATTCATTCATCCTCAAAACAATTCTAACTGATGTATCTACCCCCCTCAAGTCATTTTTCATCATATTTACATCATAGTACATCCTATTTCATCATATTTCATCATTAATTTACCAAGGAGAGAAGAAAAAGTCAAATGATAGCAAACTAGGTGAAATTCTGAGTTTTTAGGCAAAATTGGCAAAAATTTGTCTCATGCGCAGTGCCTTGAGCTTGATGCGTAGCGCCACTTCAAGGCTGAATATGGAGGCCTTCCGCTTCACCGAATCAGGCCCAAGATAGCTTGTTGGAAGCCTCTGCATGTCTACGTTCTAGGACAACTAGAATTTTTGGATTTGGAGTCCATTTTCCCCTTCAAAAATCATTTCTCCCAAGACTTGTTCCTGTGGTTCCAAAAAGTGGCAAAGAGGGCATTTTTTAGGTGTATTTTTCCCTTTAGCTGACCTAGATATCCTCCAAATCTTATGAAACTTTATAGGTTTCATTATTTTTCCATGAGGAATCCAAAAATGCAAGCCATTTTGCAAAATACCTAGCCAACTCAATGCGCAGTGCCGATGGCGTTGTGCATCAGCTGAAAATTCTTGTGTTTTGCATTACAAAATTGTGAAATGACAAGATTTTCTCAACACCTCTTCAAATTTGGCAAGAGGCAAGCTTACTAATTTCTTTGCTGAGCCAATGAAGCTTCAGCAAAAATTTTAAGTTTATCTTGTTCCTTTTTTGCTCTCAAGGTTGTCTTTAACTTAGCTTTTAAGCTATTTATCCTTGTCTTGCAGATTTTATTCTGAGCTGAGTAATGATAAGCCATATGGCACAAAATTTTCTTCCCTTTTTTAGCCTTATCAAGCATCTTCTCAAGGTGTATGTTCACTCTTTCCAAACATGATTCTACGTTAGCCTCAATTTCTTGCTCAAGGGATGTCATCTTGATTTTTCTTCTTTTTGCTCTTGCCTGTTTTCTCTAATTGTTTGTAGCTCCATAATAGCTTGTTTTTCCTCCAGTTGCTTGTTCTCTTGCTCAAGAAAGTTAATGATCCATTTAGCCCTCTCAAGATCAAGTGATAAGGCTTGGATTTCAACCTCCTTCTCTTTGATGGTCATATCCTTGAGTCTTGAGCTTTGAGAGCCCAAATCAGAGTCATCTTCCTTAACCAAAACAAAATCCCTGTCTTGCCCTTTAGTAGGGCCTTCTTCATGCACCTGTTGCTTTCCTTTGTCTTTTCCTTGTACTTGTTTAGCTGAAGAAGAAGGAAAAGCCCCTTTCACTCCCGGTGAAGATAGAATTTTCCTATGATACAGTGAAGAAAACGAGACCCCTTCCACCCCTGGTGGAGATAGTACTCGTTTTGTAGCTGCAAAAAGCGTCCTAGTGCCTCTTTCATAAGTAACAAACACAAGAATATGAGCCTCTTTAGTTTTGCTTTCACGCTCTTTTTGTTGCCCAGAAGGTCCACCTTCCTCTTGAGGATATGCAAATATTTGAGGCCCTCTGAAGCTTTCATGGGCAATGAAAGTTTCCAATGACACTCCCAACTGGGTGAGTTGATGCAAAACAACAATTTTGATGACAACAAAATGATAAATGCTATTGAGCTGCTGTCGATATGGTTTTCTCTTTGCAATCACAGTCATCCTCTCTATGTTTTTACATATGAAATATGGAATACTCATCATTCTGACCCTGGTGAAGTGCATAAGTAATCTGATATGGTAGGCATAGAGTCTGGAGAACCTACCCTCACATGTGAAGTATTTGATGATGAGTTTCATCAGTGGAACATACCAGTCCTCCAAGAACTTAAAAGGAAACACCCTGCTAAGTTTACCATGATATTTGGCCTTAATATATGGTTCATAATGGTGTTTACTGATATTCTGCATTTTATTCCACTTTTCCCCTACATCTAGGATTCCGGTAGCTTCTGCAATAATAGTTGGTGAAAGAGTGAAATTTATCCCAGCAAGGTGCACCACATTATTCTCCATGTTTATGACAAACTGCCTTGCTAACTCATGATGGTATTTAACCCTCTCAAGCATCTCACCAAACTCAAAACAACATTGATATCTAAAACATGTGGTAGCAACAGGGCAAGCAAGGAGTTCAATCATGCTAATAGGTTCCTCCCTAATAATCTTTCCACCCTTGTGAGGTCTCCTGGGCTGTGCATTTCTTTCCCTTGAGCTGTCTATTGAGAATGCAACAAGATGATGGAGCTTAGTGGAAAGGAGTCGCCTTCACTAAGTGGGCCCGCAAGCTATTTTTGGCGCAAAGTCTATTTTTAGACATATGGATCATGGTCTATGAGTTGCAAGATGCTATTTGTGGATGATTGGTCATGTTGGTAAAAATAGATGTACCTCTGTTTTTAGACATATGGGCGGATTCTAATTTTAGACTGCTAGGCTAAGAATAGAACAGTTGAATATTATTAGCTCTTAATAATATTTGGACTATAAACATTATCTTATCCTCTTGGAGCACTTCAGTTCAAGCTATGGATGTGGCACATGCAACCGTCAGAAGGAAATACGATTTTCTTATGGGTTAGTCGAGCTATTGCATGATGGACTTCAGTTAGAACTCAAGTGATTGAGTTTGGTGGAGTTGATTGAGGAGTTGATGGAGTTGTGTTCAGCTTGACTTAGTTGAACTAGTTGTATTTAGTACAACTGCAAAATACACTAGTGATGAGTGATGTGAAGTAATTATTAATTAATTCACTAATTACTAACTCATAAATTAACTAAAGAATACATCAGTTAACTCAGTGCATGGATAGTTCAATGGAGACAAGTGTTAGAGGTGAGTGGAAGGGCAAGACAACTGTCAGTTGTGACTATAGCGTTGCATGAGATTTGCATAATCAATGGATTGAGTATTGCCAATGAGGATTGCGTGGTTCAGCCATGGAAATACGAGTTTGGATCAGCCATTCTCATGCAGGATTGTGTAGTGGAGGTAGGCAAGCAGTGGAGAAGATTTGAACCTCTGATTGGTTCAAATATGAGCTAGTTTTGTGTGTAACAGGTGGAGATAGTACTGAGTACTTGTGAGGAGTATTGTACTATGTATTGTTACATGTTCTCAATCATTATAATATATAGATAGTGTGGGGTTTTCAGCTGTAAGCTTTCCCTGGGTTACATATTGTGTTAATGTGTGCATGCGATTGATGTTTCATTGTTTTTAATTCCGCAAAATTGATGATCAACGTAGATGAGTTTATGTATTATGCATGTATTCTGCAATAGTGTATAATCGGGATAATCTTTTTGAATAAGTGTCATATTATTCAAAATTTCTACATGGTATTAGAGCAGAGTTGATCATCAGATCTATTATTTAGAAAGTGTTTACATTTTATTTCTTCAGGGAAAGTCTATAATTGGGTCAGGTAGCCTCTGGATTCATCCTTCCTTTGGAAGGTGAGATATCTGGTAAAAGCCCATACAGTCAATCTCTGTATGAGAAATACTTTGTTCTCACAAAATTTAGATCAGAAGCGGTTGAGTTTTGAGCTAGTGGAATTCGAATTTGCAGCAATGTTTTCTTGGTGTCAAAGATGAAATGTCTTTCAATGGATTGTGATTGGAGTATGCTCTTAAAGGCAGCTCAAATTATATTGCATGGAAAGATAGGATGGAGGCGGTGTTAGATGACAATGGGCTGAAGGATTTCATAGAGGCTGAGGTCCCAAAGCCTACTGGTGCTGCTCACGTTGAAGTTTGGCAAAATAAGACAGAAAAGTGTCGAAGGATTCTATCGAAGGGCGTGAAGGATCACATTGTATCCAGCCTGCATGGAAAGGCTTCTCCATACTTGATGTGGAAAGCATTGACATATCTATTCCAAAGCAAGAGCGACCAGAGGAAGTTGGCGCTCAAGGATAAACTTAGAAACATTAAGTGTGAGAATGGAGACAGTATACCCAGGTATCTCACGAAGTTCACCCAATGCAGGGATGAGCTTGGAAGTGTGGGGGTGACTGTCGATGATGAGGACTTGGTCTTCCGAAGAGTTGGCATTCCTATCAGGACTCTGTCAATGGTCGAGAGAAATTGCCAGGATGGGAGAGACTTTGGTTGGATCTTGTGCAAGAGGAGATCAAGTGGAATACAAGGGATGGATCTTCATCAAAGGCATCTGATGAAGAAGATTGCGCTTTGGCTTCCAAAGCAAAGAAGGGGAAGGAGAAGAGTTCTCTTTCCAAATCCAGTTCTTCCAATGATGGGAATAAGGTTGACAAATCAAAAGTGCGATGCTTTTGTTGTCATGAGGTGGGCCATTATGCTCCAAATTTTCCACGGAGGAAATCCAAGAAGGGATCCGGGGAAGGATTTGAAGGTGAGGCACTTGTTTCACAGTTTGAGTTGGATTTCACACTCTTCGCATGCATGGTTTCATCCATGGTGGGAATTGGTTGGTTTCTTGACAGTGGAGCTTCTTTCAACATGACCGGTGATGAGAGTTTGTTCAGTACTTTGGAGGAGAAAGATCTCCAGATACTCATAGCGATGGGTAATGATGAGAAGTATAGTCTCTCAGGTGTAGGCACGGTTATTTTTTAGAGGGAGCATGGAGCTCGCCTTACCTTGACCGATGTCAAGTATGTACCATGACTGAAGAGAAACTTGGTGTCGATCGCGATGCTAGAAGACAGAGGCTGTGATGTAGTCTTCAGTAAGGGAAAGGTTTTCCTTAGACACATCATCACTAGACAGGTGAAGCAGATTGGTTCACGAGTCAAAACCTCTATGATCTTGAGGTTCAAGATGCATGCAAAGCCTTGAGCAACGAGGCAACTGATGGAGACTTGGTCGTTGAGAGGTAGCATATATTACCTCTCAATATGCAGAGCCAGAAGAAGTCTCGGACGATTGTGGAGGAGCCACAATTTGTGCAGCAGCTTCAGGAGGTTGTGGAATAGCCTCAACAAGGGAAGCTGAGAGGAGATCGAGTAGAGACATCTACTCATGCAGAGACCTCCAGTAGGGTGGAACTTTGAGCTAGGTGGGCTGAGGGATCACATGCAGCCATACCTCTAGGAAGGAGGTGGGGCAATATAGAGTGATCTTCCCAAGGAGGAGGGGCAGGATCCTTGAGGTACCCAACCTATTGGATGAGACCTTGCTACGGGAGCCCCGATGTGGAGTAGCAGGAACTAACTGATTGGGTAGAGACAGATGTCGATGGAGTGGTAGAGAGAGTGACAGTGTAAGGAATCCCAGGACAATGCATAGCTAGTAGGCTATAGCAATCCAAGAGACACAAGTGTTTTGCACAATGCTAGGTGGCACAGAGAACTGTGCAATGGTTCGAGATGCATGGAGATGTTGCAGTAGCGCAGATGTCAGAGAGGGAGCACTTTTCAGTAGCAGATAGAGCTTCAACATCAGAATATGTTCCTAGCCCAAGAGAGTGGTCACTTGGGAATGTTTTTGTTCCAAGTGTTGTTGGAGCAAGTGGACCGAGCAAATGTGTTGCATGCAGAACATTCCAGAGTTGCAGGATAGGGGTTGCAGATAATCCATATCTTGTTGAGAGGGAGTGTTGAGAATGCAACAAGATGATGGAGCTTAGTGGAAAGGAGTCGCCTTCACTAAGTGCATCCACAAGCTATTTTTGGCACAAAGTCTATTTTTAGACTATGTCTATTTTTAGACATATGGATCATGGTCTATGAGTTGCAAGATGCTATTTGTGGATGATTGGTCATGTTGGTAAAAATAGATGGACCTCTATTTTTAGACATATGAGCAGATTCTATTTTTATACTCCCAAGCTAAAAATAGAACAGTCAAATATTATTAGCTCTTAATAATATTTGGACTATAAACATTATCTTATCCACTTGGATGACTTCAATTCGAGCTACGGATGTGGCACATGCAACTGTCAGAAGGAAATATGCTTTCCTTATGGGTCAATTGAGCTATTGCATGATGGACTCCAGTTAGAACTCAAGTGATTGAGTTTGGTGGAGTTGATTGAGGAGTTGATGGAGTTGTGTTTAGTTTGACTGAGTTGAACTAGTTATATTTAGTCTAATTGTAGAATACACTAGTGATGAGTGATGTGAATTAATTATTAATTAATTCACTAATTATTAACTCATAAATTAACTAAAGAATACATCAATTAACTCAGTACATGGACAGTTCAATGGAGACAAGTGTTAGAGGTGAGTGAAAGGGCAAGACAGCTGTCAGTTGTGACTATAGCGTTGCATGAGATTTGCATAATCAATGGATTGAGTATTGCCAATGAGGATTGCGTGGTTCAGCCAAGTAAATAGGAGTTCGGATCAGCCATTCTCATCCATTCTCGTGCAGGATTGTGTAGTGGAGGGAGGCAAGCAGTGGAGAAGACTTGATCCTCTGATTGATTCAAATATGAGCTAGTTTTGTGTGTAACAGGTGGAGATAGTACTGAGTACTTGTGAGGAGTATTGTACTATGTATTGTTACATGTTCTCAATCATTATAATATACAGATAGTGTGGGGTTTTTGGCTGTAAGCTTTCCTTGGGTTACATATTGTGTTAGTGTGTGCATGCGATTGATGTTTCATTGTTTTTAATTCCGTAAAATTGATGATCAACGTAGAGGAGGTTATGTATTATGCATGTATTCCACAATAGTGTATAATCGGGATAATCTTTTTGAATAAGTGTCATATTATTCAAAATTTCTACACTGTCACTAAGTGTTTCTTCTTCATAACTTGATTCAGTGCTTCTTATCATGGTGCTTGTCTTAGGGATGTGATGTGATGATGATATGGTGGAAAATGATAATGGGTGAGGACAAGGAAGATGAGTATGAAGAGATTTTACAAATGTGGAATGATGTTGGGGAGTGAAGGGAGAGGTTTTGGAAATTAGGGTTTTGAGAGGGACTTAGGGTTTCATGAAGGGAGTGAGTTTTCTTAGGGGAGTGGGATAGGGAAAATGGAATTAGTGGATTGATTTAGGGTAATGAAGTATAGAAAAGGAGAAAAAGGTATTGGGTTTGGTTATGGAGTGAAAGTTTTGCAATGGGAGGAAAATATATGAAGACAAGCTAAGGTTTTATTTTCAAGATGCAAACTTATGAAGAAAACATGTAGAAGACCAAATTTAGCTCAATATTAATAAGAACTTACTTGTAGGAGAGAAATGTAGTGTTTGAGAGAGTTTTGGGTGATTTGGAATGGTTTTGGCACCTTCTTGGTCAATGCACAGTGCACTGGGCCCAATGTGCATTGCCCTCCTAATGCACAGTGCCCTTGTAATTTAACACTGGCTGAAACCGGCTGATGCACAGTGCCAAGCCTCTGATGCGCAGTGCCAGGCAGATTTGCTAAAAAACAAGGATTTCACTTTATTTTGCTCGAGTTGCCTCCAAATCGCGATTTTAGCTCTTCAAGCATGTTTTTCACAATGAAATAGATGACTAGCATAATTTCACTTTATATATGGATGCCTTTTAATTTTTTCCTCATTTGAAACCAACTTTTATAAAGTCGTAGTCACTTTTGCTCAAAAAATCTATTTTTCATTTGAAGTGTGACTTTTCTTGATCAATTGATGGACTGATGCATTGATACTTTTATCTTTTTACAGTGGTTGGAGTTGGCAAGGTGACAAAGAGCAGCTACTGAAGTTATTACATATAGAAACACTTTAAATTACATAAAATTTGTACATAAAACAAAAACTTTGTTTTCACCTCAAAATAGAGTTTTGAAGTAAAAACCATTTATTGAGCATTTCGTCAGTGAATTTATGATTGTATGAACTTATAAGGCCTCCTCATGTGCCTACTGACTTTTTATTGAGTTTTAGATGACCATGATGGCAAACCCTAGACCTAGTCAGATGAAAACCCTAAAACTAATTTTTGTAAATGAAATGAAACAAAATGATAGTAAATGACCTAAAACATGTGAAAACAGGCCAGCAGGTGAATGTCATGAGGGAGATTGACATGAACCACTACCATCAGTTGATCCATGACCTAATGGAAAGCAGCTGATTGGATGGGACACCTAATATGCATGCAAAAAGAGGAATTTGATCACTGATGGAGGGATGAAGATACCAACACTAACATTGGCTCCAATGGGGATGGTAGCTCATGGGAGGTGCCAAGAACCACAGATCTTCGGAAAAGAAGATAAGTGCCTTCATCCATTGGGCAATATGCAGTCAATAAGTTTAGAACACCAAACAAATACCTCAACTCAAAACTGACTCAACTATGACTCAAACAACTGACACTAAAAAACCAAATAATGAAGCCAAACATTCACCTTTATAGCCTTCACTTCGGGCCCCCAACTGAATGGATGATGATAGTTCTAACTTTGCAATGAAAGAAATAAAATGGTATGTACAATGACAAAATGTGAAAGCATAAAACTTCTCAGAGATAGTACCGTTTTAGGAGCCAACCATTTACCGACCCTCCTGGAAAATCTTCCCCATTCATTTCTTTGAGTAGAAAATCATTTTTACCTCGATATGCAGCAATTCTATATGGTCCCTTCCACAGGTTCTCAAACTTTTGTGCTTGCCTTTATCCTTGTTTCTAGCATCCCGCTTTAGCACTATGTCTTCAATATGAAATTTGTCAGCCTTTGCCTTTCGATCATAAATCTTTTTAATTCTCTCTTGCAGCTTGAAGGTATTCTAAAAAAATTCTTCTCTCATCTGCTATAAATGGATCATTTAGCTTATTCTTTGCTGAAAATTATCTTCCTCGCTGCCAGCTTCCTACAGAAGTTTAACAACTAGGACTGTGAGAGATGTTGGGAACAGCATGTCAATACTTTATACAATCTCGAATGGAGACATGCCGATTGACTTGTTTTGACTTACTCTATCCACCCATAATGCATTAACTAATTTTTTATGCCAACTCTTCTTATTGGTTTCCAGTAGCTTTTTAATGATGTTGACCAATGATTTGTTTGAAGATTCAGCCAATCCATTACCTTATCGATAATATGCAGTAGAATGTCCTGAGGTAATTTTGTATTTACTACAAAATTCAATCATATTTTTGGACTTGAAAGAGGCTGCATTATCTGTAATAATTTTGCTAGGACAACCAAAATGTGACAAAATATTACTTTCAAGAAACTAAATTATCACCAAGTCTGTAGCCTGCTGAGTGGCGATCGCCTCAATCCACTTCGTGAAATAATCTGTCACTTTTAATATCCACTTGTGCTGAGCTGAAGATGTGGGATGAATCTCTCCAATAAAATCTAAGCATTGCTGAAACAGTGCACTAACTTCAACCGACTTGAAAGGTAGAGGCTGCAACTTTCTCCTTCCCTGAAAAATCTAGCATTCATGATATCTTGTGATAGTTTTATAAACATCAGCAAAGAGGGTAGGCCAATAGTACCCAGCTCTCAAAATTTTGTTAGCCATCGTCTTCCAAAATAGGTGACCTCCATAGTCTCCCTTATGAAAATCACTCATGACCTATTTTTCTTCCTCTTCGAGCAAACAATTCAACAAAATACCTCCGAGATCCCTCCAATAAAGTGCATTGTTCAAAATACAAAATCTAACAGGATTTAATTTTAGAGTTATACCTTTATTTTTAGCCATCCCCAGTGGCGGTGAAAGGTGCTAAAGCACGTATACAATATCTAAATACCAAGGAGAATGAATAAAAATTTTAGATACCTGAATCAGCCAACTATCTTCATCTTCTTCAAACATGGATGCAATCAGGTTTATGTCTAATGCATGTAAATTAGACTCCACCATCAACTTTGTTAAATCCTACCCCTTGATTAGCTTTGTTGGCTTTATCTCCAAGTCATATTCTAGCAATGCTGCAATCCATTTGCCTCGCCTCCCTTATAGATTTGTTTGTACCAAAATATCTTTGACTGTTGCATTAGGGACATAAGTAGGAATATGAGAATGCAAAATATATACCCGGAAATCTTTCAAATCTTTCACCAAGATGAGAGCTTGCTTCTCAATAATGTTATATTTTAAAGCTGCATCTCTTATTGTCCTGCTGAAAAACGCAATCGACTTTTCAATCTGATCTCTTTTCTGCATTAGAACTGTTGCCATAGTATGTTCAGAAGTGAATGAAAATAATATAAAATCCTGTGAATAATCCGGACTAATCAAAATCAGAGTTGAAGAAAGAGCCAACTTTACCAGGTTAAAAGACCTCATGGCTTCTTTGGTCCACTTGACGACACTGTCCTTCTTCAACATATTTGTAATTTCCCTCAAGTGTTCAGCTAGATTAGGCACAAAATGACATAAGAAGTTCATCTTACCATTAAATGCTTGGATCTCTTTCTTACTACAAGGAAAATTTATTTTCTGTATAGCTTCGACTCCAGCAGGATCAATGCAGATTCCTTCTTTTCATATTATGTGACTGAGAAGCTTCACCTCATCCATGGAAAAAAGGCTCTTTTTGGGATTGAGTGATATTCCATATTTTCTACAACGCTGAAAAACAATTTTTAGATGGTAAAGATGCTCCTCATCTGAATTTGAAAAGATAGTCAAATCGTCAAGATACACTACTGAAAACACATTTTTTTTCATTTGCGAAGGTGATGTCCACGGCCCGCCGAAAAATTTCTCCAATATTCTTTAAACCGAACGACATCTTGGCATAGTAAAATGTCCCCCAAGGAGTGGTGAATGTTGTCTTGTCCCTGTCATCTTCATGAAGAAAAATTTGATTGAAGCCAGAATACCCATCGAGCAACGACATACGAGATGCCCCAACTACTCTTTGGAGTATGCGGTCCATGTTCGACCGTGGTTAATTATCTTTCAATGACACTTTATTCAAATTTCTAAAATCTATGCACAATCTAATCTCACCTGTCTTCTTTCGCACGGGTACCAAATTGGAGATCCAATCTGAAAATCTAATCAGAACAATTATACCAGCCTTGTACAATCGATTCAACTCTTTTTCTATCGATGGCAACAACTTCAGATTTATCCTTCTCAACTTTTGGCGAAATGGCTTATGATTTGGCTTAATTGGAATGATAGGTTGAATTATACTTTTGTCGTACTCCTTTCAATCTGTATAGTCCCATTAAAATACATGAGAAAATGAAGACAATAAACTAATGTATTTAGCTTTTACCTCAGAGGTAATGCATTTGACAACTTCACCATCTTTGGATTTTCTGTTGTTCCGATATTTACATCTTCAACACCTTTCTCGGTCGGCACTAAGCTTGGCTTGCGAGCTACGTCATCTTGATCAAATAATTCCTCTAAAGCGATAAGGCCTTTAGGGATTACATTTTCTTTCAATTGTAATACTTCCATCTGATTTACCTCTATTTTTGGTTCATCATCATTTTTCTCACCATCTATACACGTGTCTTTATATTTGCCTTCATTTTGCAGAAAAAATTCAATCTCTTTGTCGTCCTGAAACACCCGCTAATATCTTTGATTATCAGGGACAGTTGGGCGATGCTTCACATGAATTTCAAACTTGTTTGAATTCATTGGAATCTTTCAGTTACTTGGTGTTGTAGCAAGAGAATCTGCAATAACATTTTGTGTACGAAGGACACATGTCAAAGTATGATATGGAAACAACCTCAAAATATCTAAAACTGCATTATGGTAAGCCCTCATTTGAGGATGTTTGGCTTGGTATTCACTCTTGACTTGTTTAATTACTAATTTGGAGTCACCATAAATTGAAATTCTCTTTGCATTCAACTTCTTTAGTATTTTCAAGCCTACAATCAGTGCCTCATATTCAGCTTCATTATTGGAACAATAAAAAGCTAATTTATATGAACAAACTCTTACATTACTTAGGACTTTAATTGGTAGGAAAACAGGGCTACGTATCCAAATCCCAATTCCTACACCATCCTTACCTACTACTCAATCAAAATCCATACTCCACAAACCAGCCTCTTCCTCCAACTGTTGGAATTCTACCTGCTCTTCTACCTTTGGCTATTGTCCATAAATTTTCTGTTGCTGGTGGAATGTATACTATTTAGTGGTACTTTCAAGCCTTTGTCTCTCTTGATCAAGTACTGCTCTGAAATTTTCTGTTATCTCTGGAATATCTTCCACTTCAACTAGTTGACTATTTACATCATTAAAACCACTACCAGAATAAAGAACAAAAGACTCTATATCTGTATGTACATAATTAATTGGATGATTCAAAGGTTTCTCCTTTCTTGTGATCATATACATGATCTTTTTCTCCATATATAATTTCCTCAGCTGACTAAACATGGGAATAGTGGCATAGGAGAAATCTAACTACAATGTCCCTTTAAGTTTTGCACCCCACAACCTAGATAAAAGCATGCCAAATATAGGGGGAATGTCGGCCACAACTACATCCATGAGAACATTATTTGTTGGAATTTGATCTAAAGTCACAACCAAATCCTTAATGAGACCAATACATTTGACCCTACCAGAATCAAAGGAATAAACATCACGATACTTGCGAGTGATGTCCAAACCTAATTTTTCCATAATTTCCTTCGGCATCAGGTTGTGAGATGCTCCTGAATCAAACATGGCATTGTGCATGACATAATCATGCAATCTAAGGCTGATGTAAAACGGGGCTACTTCACTATCCTCAGATTGGCCCTCTAATGCCGGACCAAAAATAAGCTCGGGTTGATCATCTTCCACATTAACCATATCAAACATGGGATCTACATTCAAAATCTTGGACACTTGACACTTATAACTACTATTCTTAATTAATTCAGTCAGAGGTATCGACACTTTTAACTTAGCAATCTCATTCTCTAAACTAAAGGTTATAGTTTTATCTACCTCTTTGACCGAAGAATCCTTCTTTTCAGACTTTTCTTTTGCTGCACTTGGCTGGTTTGACTTCTCATTTGTAGATTCTACTTTGCTGGAAGTAGGATCTGCTGGCTCCTTTTCTTTTTCCTGAACATTTGGAGAATCATTTTTTGGTTGTGATGCTTCCTTCTGCTTTTGAATTGGATTTCTTGGTACATCCTTGCTCCTGAGTGAATATTGTCTTTGTTGCACTGTGAATGCATTCATATATCCCCTCTGATATTCATTTGATTCTTCTTCTAGGACTGTTTCATTTTCTAGTATAAAATCCTCATCTTTCTATACAACTGGGCTTTCTGAATATTCCTCATCCTCTGTGATATAAATAGGAAAACCATCTACTGTAAAAAAGTGATTCTCCTTTCCTATTGGATTCTCATCATCCTCTAACTCCAGGCCATGCACATAATTCTATTGTAGGGGTGTCTTGACTTGCTGCTATGCTGATTGATATTTCGCTCTTTGCTCTTGCTATTTAATCCTGAACTGTGACTATTGCTGACCATGGAAATTTGGATTTCTGATTGGTGTCTCGAACTTATCTGCAATTGTGAGTCTATCAAACGTTTTTTCAATTTTATGAAGAAAATGATCTGAGGAAGAAGCTTCCTCCTTTATGGTCACCTTCTTCTTGGTCTTTGTCCTAGCTCTCTTAGATAGCAGATTTGCCTCCACACTCACTACAATTTTTTGCATATCCTCCAATGTAGCAGGATCTCTTTCTGTCAATTAGTATGCCATGTGGGGATGAAAACCATTAGGAAATTTTATCAAATCCAACTCCATTGGAGGCTTGATATCAGCTGGAATAGCATTATAGACAATATTGAATCTTACACAGTAATCCTGAACACTTTCACTAACATTCCTCTTTATATTTTCATACTCAGAAAGAATTTGGAGTGGATTTTTCTTTACCTCCCAATGATCCAGAAATTGTCTATGAAGAACCACCAATGAATTGATAGTCCCGGCAGGCAGTGCTCTGAACCACTTTCTCACCTCACCTCAAAAACTTTGTACGAATAATCGCATAGTCACATTCTCTTCATCTATCTCATGAAGATCAAAGAAGTCACTCATCCCATCAACATGTTGCTGCACTGTGATACCTTGGGTAGCATTAAATAATGGAATTTTACTTTGGTAATTAGCAGGCATAGCATCCAAGTTCTATGGCAAAACGAGAGGTGCATATCTGGAAACCATTGCTCGAGGTGGATTGGAAATTGGCCTTGGAGAAGCAGGAGGATTTATAATAACAATAGCAGCCGATGCAATGCATGTATGGGGTGTGGAAGGTGGCGAAGAAATGATAGATGTTTGAAGTGTTGAAGGGGGAGAAGAGACAACAGATCTTTGATAAGATATGGTAGGCTGAACGGGAATGGGTGGGATAAAAGGGGGTTTAGTATGAATTTTAGAACCAGACAAAATAGCAGATGATCTAAGAGTAGCAGATGCAGATTCTAAGAGCTTGGGAATATTGGTAGCCACAATAGATGTTTAAAGGAAATTCAAAATATAAGCATCAATTAATCTATTCGCTCCTTCAGTTTCAAGATATTGGACAAACTGCAAATTTAAAATAGTATCAGCAACTGCACTTTCAGATTTAGTTTTAAACAATGATAGATCAAAATGTTCATCAAACGGGAGATATTCGAGGTATTGAAAAATGACTGGGAATGAATGAGATCGCAAAACCGGTGCTAGACTCAAAGAAATTTCTTGCTTGAGAATTATTGGAATGAGATTTGGGTTTTCATATATGGGAGGAGGATCAGGATCAGAATTAGTATTGGCCCTGGTGTATCGTCAGGAAGCTAATGTGTTGAATTTTTCCCAAAATTCAAATGGACATTACAATCTTTTCAGCCTACTGAATTCTAAACCTATCATCCAAAAGTCTGGAATTGTTTTAAAGTATTGGGGTAATAGTTTTTAGTTCTTCCCCAGTATGGTCGCCACTATGTTAGCACTCGGAATGAACCTTAAGGCTGAGAAAAGGCAACTCTGAGGTAACCACAGACCAAGTGATATTTGGAGCCTACATTAAATCAAAGCAATTTTTTCATATTTTTTACTGTTTTAGTCATTTTAGTGCGGTGCCATTTTACAATAGATGGAACGTAATTTTGAAAAACCCAAGGAATTTGATGTTAAGCATGAGCCATATAAAAAAAACCTCTTTCAGTTTATTCATAGGTGTTGTGAATTTGAATATGTGACTAGATCTGTACAACTCATTTTGACATATTTAAGTTTTTAATGATTTTCTGTTTTAGAGATGATTTTGTGGCACAGCTTTTGAGCAACTGGAAATGAATTTCACGAATTTGAGAGAGTTTTTTTCTCCAAAATGACCTTATCTACAAAATAATCTTTTAGTTTTGTAACAGATGTTATGGTTTAGGAGTTACGAGTTCATCTTCAACATCTATCTTCAGAAATTCGGTCCAAGTTTAATGTAACTGATTCTATTTTGAAGAAGATGGTTGAGCTCAATTCCCTTAATACAGGGATGAGCTCAATGTATAAATTTTATGAATTTCATAGTGTAGAGGTTCAATTTTTGCAGCAGAGAGTTTGTTTGGCATTATGTAAAATTTTATTGAATATCATTTTAATAAAGCAGTTTTCTGCCCTTTGGACCTAGGATTCATCACGGTGCTTAAATGTTCAGTATGTTTTTTATGTAAATCATTTATACATTATGTTTTCTTCTTTGTTTCAGCATTATCTAAGAGATATGTTAGGAATTCATCTGTAATGATGCTCCTTTCATGATGATTTTGCTGTTAGTTGTAATGGTTGTCTTTGCAGAATTCATACTTTGCTAGACGCTCTGTTGAGCAACCTTGTTATTCTCTTTCATCTAAATTTGCTGCTACAGATCCATCCTCTAATTGATGCCTGTAGGATAGCGGGCTTTCTCCCCTATACTTTTTACATTTACAATCTTCACTTGGTTGAACATGGCACTTAATTTTCCCCAGGTTTGACGGCAGAAATTGACATCGATTCCCTAGTCCAATCACCCTTTCTTTTGCTATTTTCGACCTGAAACAAATCCAATCAAATCCTCTAAGCTACTATACCTAGCATAAAATCTACATTAAATTCAGTCATCTCAAGCCCTAATTGCCAATATCCTAATTGAGATTGACAAGGAGACAGACCTCTCCTGACCTGGTAGGGCTAGCTACCAGGTTAAGCATGGTTTGATGTTACCCTATACCTACCTTCCTTCAGCCTAAGGTAGATCCAGGCACTAACATTTAACATTATGGGAGATAAGAACTTATGATCCATGCTGATGAGTATGAGGTGCAGGATGGTCCACTGATGGAACAATCATGCCACAAGGATATAGAAAGTGGTGATTTGTGGGTAAATGGTTTCATGACAATTTTAATAGATTTTAGCTAGGTACTTGTAATTTTAATGACATTTCATTGTAATATTTAATAACAATGGATAAGGGATGGACTCCTTTACAAGACATTGAGTGAGGGGTGAACACCCTCATGAGGATTTAATAATAAAATTAAACGTTTGCTAGTTTTCACCCTACGGGGTTTCAAAGGTATATTGGTGTTCAATGATGTGATTGACTAATGTGTTAGTTCGATGATGTTATTCCTTGCCTAAAGTGATCATAATGTAAAGCATGTGACTAATTAATCTGGTTAAGGGAATAATGAAATGGATATAAGTTTCATCATACAACTTATGTTAATACACTACAACAATGTTTATTAATGGTTATGCAAATTACTATTCCTCTATTGAGAGTTACTCTATGTAATGATGAAGATTCTATTTAACGGTTAATGAAGAATCCGGTGGATAAACTGTGTATTTTTTTTTCAACTCCATGCATTTCCATGCAAGGTTACCGTGTTATGTTACAAGTGGTATCAGAGCTAAAGGTTGCAGCACTAGCACCTATGGGTTATCGAAGTATGCTACTAATGGGCATCAACTCAAGTATGCGTCTAACAATCTATATATTGATATATGGCGTAAACTACTTTGACTTGAGATGCATGATGCATGTTTATAACCACATTGAAGGGTAATAGTTAATAATTTTGTTGCAAAATTGTATTCATTATTTTTTAATTCTGATGAGGATAAAGAATAATAAAAACTCTACTACACCTATGAACAATCTTGAACACTCACTACTGAAAGTGAAATTTGACTAACAACCTTTGCAATATGGAAATATTAATGATACATTTAATGAACAAGACTAAAGTTACTATGGAATACTTTTAATGAGTGAATGCATGAATGTAAAATATGGGGAATTTCCTTGAATAAGACGATAGGGTGTTTTAAAAAGGAAAATGGAAGAACCCATTTAAATAATGAGTCAAGTAGTCAGACTTGATTATAATAACTAATTGTTCATTAAGTCTTAGTTGCAGTAATATGGTTGGTAGCTGTGATTGGTTAGTGTTGCATGACTAACTAATAGAACTTACACACATGAATTGAATTTGATTTAAGATTATTACAATTCGCAAACAAGTGATTGTGGTACTTACTTCATGTATCAATCTCTTGATAACAATACACTGTAGGAAATTGGAAATGGCTAGATTGTTACCTCAAATATTATTGACATTTACACATTAATGAATATTTTCATATATATTTTATGCCTGACAGTATTGTATGCATGAAACTAAAATGATTTGGAAGGTGAATAATTGTTAAACGGTGAATAACGTTGCTGATGGGATTATGTAGTGGTAGCTTAATGGTAGCAAGAAAACCTTTCAAGGTAAAACGTTGCAATGTGAACTGCAATTGTAAATGAGAAAGTATAATCTTATATGATATGCATGACTGTGTTACTTGAAAAATTAGAATTCATACAACATGTATGTCAATTATGTTTCCTGTCAATCTAGATATTGCAGACCCATGTTGAGGGTTGAATATAAATGCATGGTGTACATGAATGTTTCTTTTGTTAATGATAATGTTCATATGGTTCATTATGTAAATTATTTTGGGAAATATGGATAAAGGATAAAGTTAGCATGCCAGAGAGTTGTGTATAGTTGCGAAAGGCCAGAAGTCCTTAGGTTGATGGTGTTTGCTTGCTTAGAGGGGTTGATGGCACTTTCCTGTCCGGATTTCCTCTCTCTAGAGATAAATGATCTTAGTAAGTGAAAAGAGTTGACCAAGATGGTGAAGAGGGTAAAACCCCTGAGGCAACTCTGTTAATTTGGAGCATGTTGGAGGAGGCCCAAAATTCCTCCGAGAAACTGTCAGAGGAATACGTAGGACACTGCTAAGAGGAATCCTGTATTGGACCCTATTTGGTCACTGGAATTCTTGAGTTGGTTGGCTAGTGGAATTACATACTAGACCTAGTATGGTCTATGTCAAAGGATTGTCTAGATGTGAAATTGGCTCGATCTAGTCCTGGAAAATAGTTTCCATTAATTGGGAGGAGCATTGGTTGGGAGGAACAATCTTTTTGCATTGTAGTTCTCAAAGCATAATACATGAACTAATCATTTGTGTGCTGTGTTGAAAATGAATTTTCTATATGATTGTGTAAATATTTTATCTACATATTAATAGAAAAAGAAGCCTAGTGCTCAGTGAGGAATTACTAGAACTGTAGTTCCTTTATTGTATTACCAATCTTGTGAATGTCTTATTAGGGGCTAAGAAAATTTTAACTTGCTACAATTATTGACTATTTTGATGATTAGAGAGTTAGGTGTTCTTTAAGTAATTTTATAATTATCATTCTGATGTATTTAGCGGGAGATAAGACAGTGTGCACATAGTGTAGTGATTCAACATTTTGATGATTAAAGGGTTCATTCTCTCTGAGTACATGTGGAAGTTTCGTGGCTAAGTATTATTTGACATTGCATAAATAATTGATAGTTAAAAGTATTTAATTTGATTGAAAATGTTGTCACTAATATGATCAAATTTCTTAATCATAGATTACAGGATACTTTCCATGGAGTGTGGATGGGCTGTCAAACCATTCTTAGAGAATTTTCATGAAAGTGACCATGAGATCCAAGAGTAATTGGTAAGTAATGGTAAGTTCGGATAAATATTTTGTTTTCGTTTTATGAATTTGATTAATGGCCAAGTGATAGAAAGTAGAAATTGCATATCGTAGTAGTTCTAAATTCTTATGATTACTGATAAAATGTCATTATGTTTTCTTATTGGTAGTTCTTGGAAAAAAATATTTCATTTTGAAAGGGAAGGATCATTTTTAGTGTTTCTAGATAGATGTCATATGTAAAAGTTAATGATGAACACCGATGACAATGTTCTCCTTAAGGGGGGAGTATGTAATATACCCAACCACTCTATGTCAGATAACTAATTATTAACATAATGTAAAATATTTAACCCTAGATTTATTAATAACATAAGGTAGTTAGGGTTTGGTATCGTGAAACGACCATGGAATAAACCTTTTCACTAGGAGTGACGTTGTGAAAAATAACGGAGAAACCATTTTGGATGTAGCTACACTTTTGGTTGAGGTTGCAAGATTTTTCCATAGTGAGCACCATTTTCTTAGGAGTGTTAATATTACTACTTTGCCAAAAAAAATAAAACTTGTATCCTTCATAGTTACTATGGAAAATTAGAGGAATGCAAATACAATGATGTCGTTACTATCAAAATTAGAGACATTAAGATTTGAGTTAATGTTCATATTGTGTTGGATATGGGGAATGATGGAAAATATCGCCTCAGAGATGGAAGAGCGAACTGAATGGCTACTATTTGAAGGAAAATTTTATGTAATACAACAATGTATACTCGCCATGGATATCAGTAAACAGAGAAAGATTTTAGGGAATGATGTAGGCCAAGAAAATATAAGTATATCTCTGCTAATTTCATTAAAGGAAAATTGAAATATCCTTGTAAGTCCATGTTTTCTTGAAGAAATCCGCTGAATGCTAATGCTTAAAGAGTAGCTCGTATTTTTTTTTAATTCATAAATTTATGTGTTCAGAAATTTAGGTTGAATATGTGTTTAATGCATGAAAATGAAACTAATTGGGACAGATTTTCGTGGAAAAGAAAAAGATATTGCATATAAGAAATGAATTATTAATTTTTAGTTTCTTGAAAATATCACACATTATATTTTAAAAAATAAGATCCATGTTATACAGGTTATTTTTTCTTGGAAAGGAAAATACGTTAAAGAGAGTAATTTGTGAAATATTTTCATTGTTCAATGCTGAAAAATAAAAGGAAAAGTTAATTAGGTTACTTTTCTTGGAACGGTTTTCATGAATTTTTATACATAGATTACCCTTTTGGTTTATTTTAAAACTGCAAGGATTTTAGTGCATAATCATTGCATAGGAATTTTGCGTGTGAATAAATATTGTTTCTTTTAAAAATATGAACATGAATCTTGTCCATATAATAATTAAGAATGCATGCTTGTTTCTTGAAAATATTATGTTCATTTAAGTACGGGTGATTATTTAAAATGAAAAAAATACATGTTTGCATGCACAAAGGGTAGTTAATGTGATAAAAAAATAAGTTTTTTCAGCGTATGTAAGGCTAGATGAATTGTGTTAATTTGTTTATTTAGGTGCATAAAAGGTTATTTTAACCTTGTTATTGTTTCCTTGTCTTTTAATTTCTTGAAGATTAAGCACGAGAAGCTTGCATGTAGAAAGATAGAGAAATGAGGTTATGCTAATTTCCTTTTTCAAGAAGAAGTATGTAATTTTTTACATGAAAGTAATAGCTAATGATAGTAGAACTATAGAGAAGGGAATATGTGTTGAGTACACTAAAGAAGGTCTGTTATGATAATCTCTTGCAATCACATAGAATTTCCATGGTGTTATAAAGATATCTTCTTTGCATGGATAGAAGTTGAGCTATATTTCTGTAGAAAAACTATATGTTGTTATTTTTAAGCTATCATAACTATTATCTTAGTTTCTTTTGGAATAGGATGTATATGTGTGTAAGGATTATGTTAGAATTCGTTTGGAAATACTATACATTTGGAAATAGGAAACAACAATATGTTGTGTTGAGCCTACATTAGAAAATACCCTCTTTGAAAGTATATGCATTTACATGCATAGGAATAAGATTCATTATGTTAACTTCCTTTACTAATTTTCATGCACCAAAAGTTTTGGCTTAACGAATAGTTATTTTTTTAAATTTTATTTAATTTGAATGCACAATATGTTACATTCCTTTAAAGGAATTTTTGGACAGTTGTAGTGATTTGTCTTGTATGAATGTGTGCTTGTGCGAGAAGGGTCATAGTAATGTTTGGTTTTATTTTGATATGATTGATATTTATTTGCTTACACTTAATGCATGAGTAATGAGGTTTGAAGAAGCATGTTGTGATATTTTATTTACATCTCATGTACGCACATGAATAGATATTAAAATATCATTTTTAAAGACTAATTGTTGATTGATTAATACTCTATCTAATCATGTTACCAAATCTAGTTGACGACAACAATGATAGGAAAGGATGGTGTTTTGTGACAAATATAAATTATCTTTAACATTATGGCAAATAAGAACTAATGATCCATGATGAGGAGTATGATTTGTGGGATGGTCCACTGATGGAACAGTCATGCCACAAGGATATAGAGAGTGGTGATTTGTGGGTAAATGGTTTCATGACAATTGTAAAAGCTTTTAGCTAGGTACATGGTATTTTAATTATATTTCATGGTAATATTTTATAATAATGGATAAGGGATGGACTCCCTTATAAGCCATTGAGTGAGGGATGAACCCTGAGGAGAATTTAATAATAAAATTAAACATTTGCTGGTTTTCACCCTATGTGGTTTCCAGGGTATATTGGAGTTCAATGATGTGATTGGCTAATGAGAAAGTTTGATGATGTTGATTCCTTCCCTAATGTGATGTTCATAATGTAAGTCATGTGATTAATTAATCTGGTTAAGGGAATCATGAAATGGATGCAAGGTTCATAGTACAAGTTATGTTAATACACTACAACAATGTTTGTTAATGGTAACTATGCAAATTACTAGTCCTCTAATGAGAGTTACTTTATGTAATGATGAATAGTCTATCTGATGGTTAATGAAGAATCTATATTAGTAATTTGCATAGCTACATGTGGGTAACTTGTGTAAAAAAGAAAATTAACACCATTCATTTTCATGCGAGGCTACCAGGGTATGTTACACGAATCCATTTATGCTTTTGAAAATGTATTTTGAACAACAAAAAAGTCACAATATTGCTTGAAATTGTATTTCCACATTTCAAAGAAAAAAACTATCAAAAATTATTATTATTATTGTGTAATTTGATTGAGTCAAAATATAGAAGAAGAAGACAACATTTCTTCCACACTGCGCTAGAGAGCTCAGAATAACTATTTCAAATTCCAATGAAAACTATTTCCAATTTAAAATGAACTCGTATAAAAATGCTAAATTTTAGCTAAATCATTAAAAAAATGGCTTAGCCCACGAAATAACAATTTTCACTGTAATCGAGGGATACAATGTGATATTTTTTTGCTTAAAATACATTTAAAAAAACTCAAACTCAAGTTTTTATGAATCACTACTCGCTTAAAAGGCTATTTTTTCTATAAGTTATACAACCCCAAAAAAAATATTTTGGTAATTATTGATCGTTTAGAAAGACAATTACAGTTTAACAGAGAATTGAAAAGTAATAAAAAATACTAAAATATTATAGATGTTATTATTCATGGTTTAAAAGATTAAAATTATATTTTTATTATAAGTAATGGAAAGAAAAAAATAACATTATTAAAATATAAAGATTAGTAAAATAAAATAAAATGCATTTCAAAAACTTAAACCCAAGTTTTTATGAATCTATACTATCTTAAAAGGCTATTTTTTCTATAGATTATACTACCCCAAATATTTTGGTATTTATTGATCATTTAAAAAATAATTTCATTTTAACAAATAATTGCAAAGTAATAAAAAATAAGGAAATAAAAGATACTAAAAAATTATGGATGTTATTATTCATGGTTTAAAAGATTAAAATTATATTTTTATTATAACTAATGAAAAAAAACTAGAATTATTAAAATAAAAAGATTATTAAAATAAAATAAAAAAAAGCGTAAGTTACATATTGTGTTTTCTTGTAAGTTTAGACTCTATTATCTTACAAAACTAATTTTTCTAGTACATCAACCACTATCAGCTTGCTTCATGAAAACTCATCTCAATCTATAACTTTAAGAAGTTTAATAACTAAAGCATAATTAAAGTATCTACTACATAATCACAATACAAAAAAATGTGAGCAATCATTTAAGCTAGGAATCAAAAGAGCTAAAGGTATCAAATAGTTCACACTAGATCTTGGAGGGGTTGTAGTAGTAATGTGTGGAATATGATGCTCAATTTGAGTTAGATGAGTATCCATTCTCTTTGTATAGAACCATTGGTTTCTTTGTTCATGTTTCACATATGTAATACTTGCAAATACATTGTTCCTTTTGGATTTCTTCTTAGTAAGGACCTTCCCAACATGAATTTCATCTGCTAGTAGAGAGATAAAGCTTGAAAATAATCAATTTTCCTTCCTCTACTATGGAAAAGGTAAGGAATCCACTGCCTAGTTTCCTATATGAGCTCTGAATCAAAGAAGGATTTCCTATCTCTTGCCGCAATAATGTTGAGATGTTGAATTTCGCTAATCGTTTCTAGGGGAACAACCAAATGCAAGTCCTGAGCACCCTCTAAGGCCTAATGTTGGGCTAATTTGTGACCATGAGGGCCTTGGCCTCCATCCTTGCTGATTCTTATGCGTTGGTGATTCATATGGAAAATATCATATTGCATTTGAGGTTAATCATAAAGCAAACTAAGAGAGGAGAATTGTGTGTAAGAATATGAAAAACTAAGAGACAATGGTCAGAATGGGAGGGTAATTCCCAAAATAGGCTCATCACTGCTCAAGTGGAGTAAATACCAATAAGCTCAGGTATAATTACACTAATACAAGTGATATATCATAAAAGAGGATGAGACATAGCCCTAACATTGGTAAAGGGACCTATTGCTACAACAATCTAAATTAGATAACAACTGTATCCAAAAAAAACTTAACTCAAAATCTTGTGACAAGATTCAGACACTAGACTTGCATTCCTATAACAAAAGAAATAGGTTGTATCAAAATTATAAATACTGGAGGGCTTAAAAATTAGTTAAAGATAAGTGATCACCGAACATCGTCGGTAAGAGATGGTCACATATCTCTAGGTACCATATAATCTGTAAAAGTTTGAATTATGGAATTATGTTGTTTGTACATGACTTAATCTCCTAACATTCTTTCTTAACATAGAGTCACGAAGAACTAAAGCACAAATTTCCTCAACACAACTGGAAAAGAGCTTCCCTCTGCTCTTCTAGTCCACTAGTATCTCTCTTAAGGTTTCTAGGTAGTCATAATTCCAAATAAACCTTAAAAAATCATCTCACTGAGGTCCCAAAACCACCGAGAAAGTAGGTGAAAACAAGTTTTTTCCTTGTAAGGATGTTGCTAAGGCAGTCTTTTTGTGCCCCTGTCCACTAGCAATTTGCAATCATTATTGGTAACAAGAGATAGTATCGTTGCATGCACTTACATGCAAAGGGATGGACACACTACCCCTTCCATTTGTTTCTCTCATTTCCATGGGGTGGTGGGAAAAACACCCCAAACTACCATTCTCCTTAGACCACACCCCCATTGGGGAGACCTAGTCTCTATTCTCCACTTCATGTTGAAGATTAGATTTGTATCCTTCTAAAATGATGTTTAGATCACTACACAAGTCTAATTGAGAATTTAGAGGCCATCTCATATCAAAAATTATTTATCTCTAAAGACAACCCATATTGGCCAAAAATCTTGTGGTGTGATTAAGAGTCCTCTGAGTACGAGACAAGATGAAATAATTGAAGGATAGAAGAATCCATTGAATTAGAGAAATATGATTTATGTGTCTCCATCTTCTTGAAATTTTTTCAATTGAAACACCTTTGACTAATTTTTGGGTGGTTCTTACAACTAATTTCCAGTCTCCATCTACATGAAGTCTAGAGTATCCCATCGATAAACCCACTTTGTGACCTCCCTCTAGTGCTAGGAATTCAACTTCATTATTACTAGCTATACAAAAGTCTCTTGCACATATCCATAGAATATTATGCATCAAATCTCTTATAAGGCCTCCCAATCGTGCCAGGCCAGGATTACCCTTTGAAGTTAGAAATTGAGCTTCACAATGATAATTTATGTAATGTTATAAAGTATTGGGTTTTTTTAAAACTAGCCTATATCCATCTTAACTTCTTATCTACCAAGCATCGAGAGGGACCAAATCTCTTTTCACTTTAAAAGATGTTTGCATATAAGGTATTTAATCCCTCTCAATTCTTGGTAGATCTCGAGTTAAGATGGATCCAGGCTGGTTTAATTTCTACCTTTAAATAAGCTATATTCCACATGAATACCATGGGTCAATACCATGAGGTTATTTTTATTTTAACATTTTGGTTTTATTTTGACTGAATAATTTTTTTCCAAGATATTAATTTTTTTGTTTTATTTTAATTTCAATTTCAATTTTTATGTAATTTGACAGGGTCAAGATGTTTATAGGACACGACATTGCAACATCTCTTCCATAATGAAAATATTTATTATTTTAAAAATGGAAACACTTTTTTCTAAAATGTTTTATTTTAATTGTTTGAAAGGTGGAATTTATGAGGCAGATGTGTACTTATTCATGGATCAAAATAAAGTTCGGAGATAATAATTAAAAATATATTAAGAAAAATTTAAAAAATAACAAATCAATATTGACTAAAATAATATATTTCACTATTGATTTTAAGTTTTGCATGTGTTTATTATGAAGTGAAAAAGAATAAATTTCAAGAAATATTAACTAAAAACAATATTGATTTAAAACAAGATATTTCAATATCTACATAAATATTGTATATAAAAAGAAATGAATATGTGTGATTTGATAGTTTTAATTAAAAGTATTATAACCCATTATGAGTTGAGTCGGTTCAAATCCCTTTAGGTGCAAGCCATTTTTAGAGTGCAACATTTGAAAAACAATTGCATCCCTATCATCCCAACTAACATGTGTTGAGTCGGTTCAAATCCGTTTAGGTGCAAGCCATTTTTAGAGTGCAACATTTGAAAAAAAATTGCATCCCTCTCATCCCAACTAGCTTTTTGTAATATTACCACTGAGTCATTGTAAATAATCTGCTTATTTACTTTTACTGCAATAACTTGGCAAATTGTAGGTTATGTGGAGGCCTAGTGGAAAAATTTAAATGTTTAATGTTTATTCTGATTTTACTTAAAAGTTGGTTATGTAAATCCATGGAATTTACTAGGAAAAGACACTAAATTAAAATGTTTTCACTTGCCAAATAGTTAGACGATAGTTACTCCCTTTCCCTAGAGATAAATTATCTCAATTAGGAAAGGAAGCCAAGAAGGTATGAGATAAAAACTTGAGGAAACTAAGAGCAGAGAGAAAAGGAAACTAGTACCTTGAACAGGAAATTATTAAGGGATGGTAGGATGCTACTTGTTATGGTATTATTGAGTTGGTTGGCAAGTGGAATCCCTAAGATAGACTTCTGAGCATGTGCATTCTTAGGATAGGCTTGTTATAGTTGGAGATGCCTTAGCATAGACCTAGTTTGGTCACTATTAACAATTGTTTTAAAAGTGGAAAATGACTTAGAGGAGAAATGGTAATGATTACCATTCTAATTGGTTGGGATAAGTGGTCTCTCTTCTCTATGAATTCATTGGAATTCTACACTTAAAGAGATAAGTATTTATATTTTTCTCGAATCTATATTTCTTTTGTAATTATTGTGGAATTATCATATTTTGTCAAGTTGTAGAATGAGAATTGCAAAGTTGGATAATAGTAGATAATGGTAATTATTTTATGTAATCACAGTAGTATAAATATTTTATGTAATGATTGTGGTATTAATTATTGTATGGACATTAAATGAAATTGTGAGTTTTCTTTACAAATGGGAAATTGTGGTTGGACAGAGTGGTTAGAGAAGGAACCAAAGGACATATCATTACTATATTGGGAACAAATAAATAGGATAATATATTTTTGCGTATATGATTTGACGAAAAATGGTTAGCTCTAGTCAAAAAACAAAAGTATACCATCCAGAAAGTGCTTGTTCAAAATACATACATATATAATATGCTCCAGATAGTGATGGGTAGGTCTCATAGAGACTAGGTTCGTCTCATTTACTGGAAAAATAATAATCGTTCTATACTAAAAAGAAAGAGGAAGTAAATAAATGATAAAATGTAAATAGGGTCGCAGGCCAAGAACTATAAATTTAAAACTATATTGAGAACTAGAACTGATATACGCTAAAGAAAACTTGAAAGAGTCAATTCACGTTTAGAACCTAAACATAGTATCGAGAAAATACATTTATATTAAAGTGAGTGCTCATTTTTCTTCCATCTTATAATAATTGAAAGTTACAACTATTTATAACAATAGAAAAAACAAACATGCAATATGATATTCATAATTGAAACTGGAGGGTTCAAAACCCCATAACCCTTTCTATACCAAAAAGTGTTATACAAGAAGAGAATTTTTTTTATGGGATAAAATTTTATATAGATATAAACCATGTCTTAAAAAGGTACACTTGTCAATAGTGTGGAGATATAAATTTTACAAGACCAAATAGTAAAATTCATTACTTATCGCCAAAATGAAAAGTCACAATTATGAACATTTCTTTTTTGTATGGAGTAAAATGAGAACCCTAACTATATAGAATAGTCATAATATGCCAAAAAATGGTTTTGTTTGAACAATCATTCACATAAAATTTACATTATTTAATCGGTAGGAAAACGAAGGTTCGAACTTTACTAGGGATAATTTGACTAGAACCTGTTATAAATTAAAACAACGGAAATGGAATATTGATGAAGGAGGGTGAATGGAGTGGAGCGAAGTGGGAGTGGGGAAATTTTTTTCGTTACTAGTCTCTAGGGTTTACACTGCACAGGGGCGAGGAGGCTGCCTTAGCCGCCTCTACCCTCGGTTTCACCTCTGCTCTGGATGGGACCAGATGAGTTTCTTACTGTAGCAGACAGTGCTATTTTTGATGCACGTTGGCCTATCCACTGCCATTTTTGGAGCGTTGAGGGAACAAGGGTGTGGAGGTGATTTTCTTTTCTTTGTTTCGTGTCGCTACAATATCGTTGAGTTTGCTGGGGTTTCTGAAGGCTACTGAGGAAGTATGGGTCAGCTGCTCTTACCTCTGGTTCATTTGTTTCAGGAGGAGAGTTCTGAGGGGGCAGGGGAGGAGTGGCTACCTTGGCTGCTCTCTTCCTCATTTTGTGCCTCTCTTTCTTGTCCAGGCTGCCAGATCTAGAGGTTTTTATTCTCGATTTTTCTCCTCATGAGTTTTTTAATCTGCTTGTGGTGGTTTGGTGCCAAGTCTAAGATGAACGACTATTTGGATGCTTCTTTCTTGGTGCTGCACTTCTGCCTTTTTTGCTATTTTTTGTAATGGGTATGGGGTACCCTCTACAGGCCTGTCTCGAGGCTCAATATTCGCCTTTTGGGGTTTTTTGGGCCATTGTTTTCTGCAGATGTGTTGGGGTTCACATACCCATTTGTTTTCTGCCTTGTTTGAGGGATTTTTTGGAATACTTCATTTGGAGTATTGGTTTGTAAGTGGCTCTACCCACATTTCTTCATATGCTATTAACCATCTGCAATATGTAATTTTCCAAAATCAATGAAAATTACGATATTTCTCCGTGGGAAAAAAAATTAAAACAAAGGAAATGTTATAGAAGGAACATGAAAGAAAACCATAAGTAGTTCTTGGAAACCTAGATGATAAAGTCATGCAGAGGAGGGCCAGTGTAGGAAGCAAACTTGGCCATTGAAATAACATAATGGCCAGAAGAAAAAAAAAATGAAATTGAAGTATGGAAATTGAATTCTGAAATAAAAAATATTAAAACCCCAAGGATTACCTATAGGCCATGAATTCCTACTCTCTTGACCAACGATTGTAACAACCCTAAAAAAATTTATACTGTAACAACCCTAAAGCAAAGGATTTTTTAAATAATCTTGTAATGTTATGCAACCATCTCACAAAACAGAAGAAAATATGGATCAACGACTTAAAAATTTTCCTGTTCAAGGGGGAAAACGCATTTGAATTACATAAATTAGAAATTCTTGGATGATACAAATGATAAAACCTCCTTGGTATATATAGGATTCTAAGGGGTCACAATATGATCAAAGCCTACACAACAATAATAATGTAAGGGCACAACAATAACAATAGTGGGCTTCTATGGGGCACAACAATAACAACATGAGAGATACATGGGAACAACGATAACAATAGGGGCCTATACTGACAATAGAAATAAGGGGGATACACTAGTATTATAGGGGCCTAACATGCCATTCTCCTTAACAAAAGTTTAGTCCTCAACGCTTGAGTAGTTCCAGATGCTTCTGTGTAAAATTCTCATCCTCCCATGTTGAATCTTCAGTAGGTAAGTTCTTCCTCTTAATGAGATACTATGAAATTAATCAATTCCATAACTTTTAGGTTATTGTTTCCATGTTTGCTTCATTTTCCATCTTTATCAAGTTCTAGCAACACTGTTTGAACTCAAGGCTTGTGACCAATAACCCTTGTTAAGAATGAAACATGGAAAACTGGGTGTACTTGGGAAGATGCAAACCGCTTCAATTTGTATTCCATAATACAAATATTTTGGAACACCTTGTAAGGACCATAATACTTGGGTGATAATTTATTATCCTCTTATTTTTCTTTAGGGGCATTTGTTTGTATGATTATAGCTATAAAAATACTCAGTGTCATAGCTCCGGGTTAAATGTTCATGTAATAAAGTTAATAAAGGGAAAATAGGACCAAGGTGATGGGACACTTATTCTAAGATGAATGTTGAGGAAAATATCCTAGTGGGCATCAATTGTGTTTATGGCCAAGGGGAAATTGGCAAAGGAAATGGTAAAGGCTTTAAAAAGGAAAAGAGGCATTAATTGGCATATTATTTATGAAAAAAAAAGGAAATTAGGATCAAAGGGAGGTAAAAGATCACAGGTTGCATGTGAGGAGGAAAATGAAGGAAAATAAGGGAAAATGAAGAAATTAGAGGCATCAAGAATAAAGAGACGCCAAAGCATCAGTTGGTATATTTTGGTAAGTTAAGTTTTGGAGTTAGTCTCAGAGAGGAAAAGAGCATCAAGAGGGGAAAAAAAGAAACAAAGAAAAGGAAGGCAAAGGAAGCGAGGATAAATAAAGGAAAGGTTGGATTATGTAGCTTCAGCAGGAATACTTGCAGGTAGCATATTGCATGTATGATTTCCTAGCTAGTTTTGGCATGCATGGAATATGCATGTGTGTATTTTGATTTCTTTGTTGTCGGTGGCATGGATCTCTACAGTTTTTTATAGTGGATTCAACCTTGCCTTGCCATTTCCGAATAGCCATGGGGTGATGGGATTCTTTCTTGGTTGAGCTTTAGTTTGTTGGAAGGTTTTGGATCTAGGTGAGGTGGTCCCAAGAAATCCAAAGGGTTTGGTGTAGTGATGGTTTTCTTCTAGAAACCCTCAACAGGTGGGTGGAGATAGGAAAATTCCTCAAGGGATGGTGATGAAATTATGAGGCACCCAAGCTCGGTTTGGTTTTGTGATCTTGAGACCGATTTAGGGGAGATCATAGTATGGTGAGGGTGGAGGTCGTTCAACTTTTGGATTTCCTTTGTTGTTTATGAATTGTTTATCCCATGACATCCCACCTTCATGCTTGGAATATGGCACGGGGGTTATTGGCTAAAAGAAATATTTGGTTCAACCCAATCTATGTTTGTGTGGTACGTGGAAGTACCTAACTTAGTTGGATTTTACATATGGTTAATAAGAGCTAAGTTTATCTTGTCTTTGAAAAATAAATGTACTTGTTATTATGTGGCTTTATTGGTTATTTATCATTGTTATCTATCTGGTTATATGTTGGTTATAAGGATGGTTATATGACAAATTAAAGTATGGATCTTATCACCTTTAATTCAATGAATGTATGGTTAATGAATGCATGACCTAATTGGTCTTATGAAAACTATTGTGAGAAGGCCTGAATCCTTCTTGCTAAACCTTAGATAAGTTTTCAAATCCTTATGTTCAAATATGTATTCATGACCCGTAGGTTGCATGTTCACCATCTATTTGATGGAATGTCAGCCCTGGTTGGAAGAGGCTGGGTCAAGTCTTAGTTTAAGTATTCATTTAGAAGCCTTGTTTTTATGTGATTTGTCATTTCTGGAATTTTCATTGAGTTATGGGCAAGGGCCTTATTCTCAGCCATGAAAAAGAGGATCGAATTTCAGGCTCCTTGGCATAGAACTGATTGTAAAAGTCCACAGCCATTGGCAGGAAGGCCTATGGGAGCGACTGGAGGCTTACAATCTCTTGCATTCCTTGGAAAGGGAGAGGATGAGGCACTAAGATAGTGAAAAATAGAGTTATCTCAGGGGTTCGAAACCTGGAGGGGTTAGGTTGCTCCTAGAGGTCCTGTAGCACCTGAGGGAAATCAGTAAGTTCTTAAGTTCTCGACTCCATTTCCTTAAGGTCATATAGGAGATTGAGTATTATCATAGTGACCCACAGCTCATGTTTATCTTAAGAAAACTGGTGAAGTGGGTAAATGTGCAAGGAGGCGAGTTAAAGGGTAGTATCAGAGCATGGTTCAAACACTTGGACTAGATGGGATGAATGCATGTCGTTATGCATGCATTGTCATGGTTAAGGTTGTCATTCATGAGGTTATGGTATGAAATTTATCTCATTATGATGCTATTGGTATGTTATGATGTTGATGTGTTGGCTAAGATAGAGCATAATATGTAAATCATGAGAGGAAGATTGCAACACTAGACTTCACAGTAAGAATAGATCGTCATACAAGTTTGTATGTTGGGCATGCAGATATGTTGGTTAATTATTGTTATAAGAATTATGGTTATGTATATTCCTATTATTCTATTGTCATTATGGTTATATGCATGATAGATGTTAGTTAATTAGTGTGGTCATATATACATGTGTCACACATTCATGAATGGTAGTATCCTATTCTTATATGCATTGCGGTCATACACAAGATGATTATGGTCATTGTAGCTAATATATTGATGTTATATGTATCATGGTAATCTATGTTGTCATGTGAATATGCAGATGGTTATAATATTAAAGTATGAGTTGATATATTTGTGATATTGTATCATAATAATATAGACTAACTATGCAGATATGATATCCTCCCTTGAGATACATAGAGGTATGATTTTGATTATGTCATCTATTGGTTATCTAAATGCAATGTTCATAGATTGGCTGAATGCTTGATTAATTCCATGATATGAGTATGTGTCTATAAGATTTCATGAAGTAATGATCTTGTTTTAAGGTGGTTGTACTAACACATTATGTGATAAGATAGTTTATATGTATTTGAGTGCAAGTGGGTGCTAGTTGTAGTATTATGACTTATGACTATGATTTGATTGTTGATTATGACAAGGTTGTTAGGCTTGGTAAGGGATAATTTCAAATTAATAAATACAATGTCTTGATACTTGGAACATGTGAGTGACATGTGTGAATAGTTGTAGGGAAAACATGCTTGATATTGGCATGAAAAGGTAAGAGTTGATTTTTTTATATAACTAACAACTGCATGATGTAATAGTATGTAATAGGACTCAACTACAACAAGGTAAAAGGTAAAAGAAAGGAATTGGGTAAAAATTTCTCCAACTATGTTTGGAAACCGTAATTCCAAATGGATGAGCACTTTGCATACAGGAAGTCTTCTCAACCTTGGATTTTTTTCTAACATTATGCGGATATATGGTATAATCATGAACATGTATTTGGAACGTATACTATTTAGTTTCCAGCTATGGATGGATTCATTAAGGAATTGGAATCCCTTGAGAGATGATAGGTGTACTGGTGGGCTCCAGTATTGCAGCAATAATGTTGAAACTCCCGGGACTCCCTTCTTTACCTTTATCAACCCGGTAGTTTGTAACAAACTTGGAAGCGACGGTGCTATATGCACAAGTACTAGCTCTTGCCGCAGGCTGTCACTTGATCAGCTGGAAGAAGTCCGCTATGAGCTTAGGCCAACTTCTATGAGCTATTAGAAGAATATTTTAACTGTGATGGATGAAAACTAACTCAACTAGATGCTAATCTACTTGTAGAAAGAAATTGAAAGCTAGAAAGGAATGCAAACCCTAACAAACCCTAGTTTTACCGATTAACCATATTGGTCCAAGTAAAAGGATGAAATCTATAGAAATGGATTCCATTGACTTCTAGAAAAGTAAAATGCATGTGACTAAGCTACTTATGAAGAGAAATATGAAGAAAACATCTTTTTTTATTTTCGAATAATATTTGTGGAATCACTTTGCATGTGTTTTGACTATTTTGACTGTGCAGAGGTTGATTGGCGAAAGGAAATGGAGTGGATGCTTGCAGAAGGTTGGGAAGCTGAGAAGAGGTCCTAAGGAAGTCCCTAGCACCCTTTTATAGAGGTTCACAGTGATCAGATCTCAGGAAACCACCTTCATGAGCTTCTACAGGAAGTCTGCATGGGTTCTACAGTATGTTCTGTGGCTTCTACAAGATGTTTCTATAGGATGTTCCGAAACGGGATTTTGGATGGTTGATGGTGGAAGAAAGGTGAAGAAGTGGGTACAGAGGTTGGATGATGATGTGGAGGGGTCCAGGACCTAGCAAACGAAGCGGGTGAGTGATAAGGATGGTTGGATTTGTTCAAGGAGGGGTAGAGCAATGTTTCACAAAAATATGGAAATTAGGTCAAAGTTAGGGAACATAGCAAATGTGAGGCAAGAATTAGAGTTGTAGGATGGAGAAGGCAGTATTGATGGAGTAGTGGTAGGCAAAGAGGTATCATAGGTGCTCTGCAAGTTATTTTACAAACTATTCAAGCAAAGACTCAAAAAACCAAAGACCTAGCTACTTTAACCCAATCTGACCTAAATATCAGCAAAGAAAATGAACAGAAGTTTATTGGCAACAAGATCATGTGAAATAGCTATGAAAACTAAGCTATCATGGACTTGAGCGTGTAACCGCAACTGGTATCAACTTCCACAAATGAGAATCTAACACTAACAATTGCATGATGAAGCAAAGATAGTGTTTTTGGTGGCGGCAAGGACACCTTGGTCCTAGCTCATGGTCCCACGGAGGGAGAGGTGAGATCAGGGGTGCTTGATAGCCTTTTTCTGAAGATATTCTCTCTTATCAACCTATCAAACCAATCTGAACATGAAAGTATTGTTTAATCGTCAACAATGACCTAGGTAACCAAGCAAGACTTTAATCTACTTAACATAAATTATTTGATAAAGACATCAACAACACATAACAGTACACAAAGGAAGCCTTGGCACTTGGGTTGGGCCCAACCCTAAGAGCTGCAAGCTTCAAAGAAGCTCAGAACTGGTTCCAAATGAAATTGCTTTCCACTACTAAAAAATAACCATGTTACAAAAGAAGCTATACAGCAGAAGCTACAAAATGAGATGAGAAACTAGCAGCACTATAGTGCAGAATAAAATTGTTCAAAAAGTAACCTACGAAGGCTGGAAGCCTTCCTATTTATGCACCACGATGACCTCCAACAGTCCTCCTTGATTCAAGGGGCTTGGCTGCCCAAACTGCTAGTACTCAATCACTTCATAAAAGCTGCTCGGCTACCCTTGGGAATCAATGTTGGTGGGCTACTAAACTCCGAGCTGATGGTGGAGAACGCGAGGAAGAGGCCATTTAGTGCAAGATGCACCCTCCCTATGAATCCTCAGTCTTGTCCTCTTGCATTCTGCTGTCAAATGGCTCATAAATGCTTGACCTTGGTCCAAAAGTTGTCCAAAACTCTGCAATAAACATGTATTAGTCTTCATGGTCAAGTGACTATGCTCATTCGTTCAATCAACATAAATATACTCAAAAGCATGCATAAACTATGAAGAATGGTGGATTAATGGAGAACAATAGGCAAAATGAACCCCATAAGTTACCCATTTTTGGGGCTCATCATCACCCCCTCGCTAAATGGGTTGCTCATCCTCTCAGCAACTAATCTAGCTCATCATCCTTGATAGCATTGACTGACTCTCTGATGTCCCAGGCCTCCAAGGTGATGTCTTCTTCCTGGTCATGAAATCCTGCTTTTCTTTCCACTTCCTCCCACTGCCTGTTTTCCTCTTCTTCCTTAACTCCTTCCAGTAATCACATGAATTCATGTTTGTAAGGGCCAAGTTGTGTAAATAAAACTCTGATAATTTAGCCTTGTCCTCTGATGAGCTATCGTCACATAAAGCGATGAATTGATGGTAGTTTAGAAATGGAGTAGTGCCCCTTCGGGCCAAGGTGTTAATATGGAACTGCAACCATTGATATTTAAGGTACAAATCGTATGACCTGGCAGGCTGCCTACACTGTATGGCCTCTATTGCCCAGCTGGCCATGTAGGCCAGTTGGGCTTCCTTCTCATGTACCTGTTGCCTCAGAGACTATATCTCCTCTGCTGCCTACAACGCCTTCTCATGTAGCTGTTTTGTTAGTGCCTCGATCTCAGCCTCTATCCCATCCTTTCTTTGTTGTTCATCCATCGTTTCTTTGTTTGTTGGAGGCTTTTACCGTTGCTGATGTTCTCCTAGAATGGAGGGCCTATCTTCCTTATGGATTCCTTGTAGCTATAGCTACTGTTTCAGCAGCTCGTTTCCACATGCTTCACCATGGCCAATTCTTTCCTTGACTCACTGAGTTGTTTTTCTAGAAGGCCTATGTCTGCCACACCCTTGGACTTGGAAATCCTCATCCAAGTGTGATTCCTAATTCTTTCTTCTTCCAGTGCAAAGAATAGTGGCACCGCAAATTTCTGGGGAATTATTTTCCTAGCTTCTAACAGGTTATAGTATGAGCCCAAACTGGGTTGATGGCTTGGTTCCAATATTTCCTCTGTCCTTTCTTCTTCCTGTGGTTGTTTGGTCGCCTTTTCCTCCAATTTTGCGGTTTATTTTGGCTTAGCCCGAGTTTCCTGTAGAGATTTCTTAGCTTCCTGTAGAACTATCTTTGATTCCATTGTCTCCAGTCCTTCTCTCTAGGTGGAATTTTTTGGGCTTCCTCATTCATAGGTGATGGATATCTTTGAAGGAGACCCTTCCTTTGGTTTAGGGGTTGTGTCTTCAATGACAATTGGCTTCTTTGATTGCGGCTGGGGTCTGCCTACTTTGATTCATGTGCTCCTTCTTGCTTTAAAGTACATGGAGGTTTTCCTCTTTCGCTTCCCTTTTTGTTTTGGAGGTGTTTTTAAGGTGGCAAGCACAGTTGCTGCCTCTCTTGCCAATATTTCCAGTGATTTCCCCATTTGTTGTTCTGTTTCCATGCTTCTTGTAGAAGTCTCTGTGTTAACTGTCTCTACTTGTATTGCAGCCATTTCAGGATATGTCTTTACCTTTTGTTTTGTTGTGATTGCTATGGCCATGCCAGCGTTCACTTGGGATGTTTCTACCTCCTCTGCTCTTCTCTGCAGTCTCTTTTCGCTTGGTGTTTGTGTTGTTGTTCCTTGCTCTATTTTAGGCTCAGCAATTTGGCCCTTTCCCTCTTTCTCTTTTTGTCCTACTTGTGCCTGTTTGTCTTATGTTTCTTTACCACTGGTTTTCTCTCTTGCTTCAATGTGTTCCCCTTCTTCACTACTAGATGAGGTGAGCTCCTCGGAAAGAATTCTAATATTGTCATCTCTCGACATGTTTCAGAAAATTTCCCAAGAGAGGGGGACACTGTAGGTGTGGAGGGCATCTTCCACTAAAAGTTTGATGAGCCCATTATGGACTAACTGATCTGGTGCCCCTTCATTCAATTTTGTGCCACATTCACTTAATGACTGTAGAAGAAAATAGGGGATGCTCAACTTCTGTGCTGGAGGTAAATCCATTCCATGTCTTAGTTCACTCAGCAACCTGAAATGATAGCCATAGATAACGCTGAACCTCCCTTCATAGGTAATGTATTTCATCATTTGGAAACTAACTTCGCTCCACCGAGGAGGTAAGCTGGTTCTCTAGACCCCGTTATTGTCTTCTATAGGATGTTCCTCAGGCAGGAAGAATGCTTTATTGGTTTCCTGATCCAATGACCTTTCTTCTTTGCTCCAAGGGAGCCCTAATGGGAGGCAAATAACACGACTGATGAGCTCAGGGGTAACTTATAGGGTCAAACCCCTAAACTTCACTATGGCATGTGTCTTTGATTCAAGTTTTAGGGACATTAAGAATTCCTCTGTTATCTCATCGTCATGACCCTAAATTTTGTCACAAAAGGATATCCAATTGGCATGGGTGAAGAGGTCCACCACCTCCGGATGCTCACGCAGCTTGCTGGGATTCGATGGTACTTTCCTAACAAACCCCCTGGCATGGTGAGAGTGCCATGTTTTATGCTCTGATCAGAAAAGGGAATGCTGTTTATGGATTTCTCCCCTGAACTTTGAGAAGGGATTTCAACTATCAATTAGCACTAATTTCTTGGCTTTAAGGTTGTTGCTGCCTAGAACTCGGTTGTCCGTTTATGAAGGAAGAAATTGGGTTTCCATAGGCAGAGTACAGAGCTCAATGTTTATTCCCAGCATATATACAAACATGCAAATTCAAATTCTTCATACATAGGCTAGCCCTCACATTGCGTATCTTTCCTACAAGAGAATTTTCCTTTTTAACAGGAACTGTGAAGGAGAATTTTGAAACAAAAATGACTGAGAAATATCGTGCAACACACAGGAAGATTTTTCTCAAACTCCCCAATTTGAGACAGTTCAATTCACCATCTTTTCGAAACATACCATGCATGGAAGAGTGTTTTCGAGCCTACATCTCTCGAAACTCCGAATTCTACGAAGAAAAGGACAGGGTTCCCTACTCCGGAAAGTTGTGTCGTAGTTCCTGTAGGATGTCACTACGCCTCTGAATGAGCTTGGTACGCGGGAGATTTATTTGAAATAGGTCAAAAAACTCGGTGGAGGATGACGGATTAATAGATTTTCGAAGCAGAGGATGCGTACTTCGGCCAAGGACGTTGCAAGTGTGAATGAACAAACGGTGGTGAGAGTCTTTAGCTGAGCATCTTTTAACTGTGGTGTAATTCGTGGCGAGGGGATGAGGTGGCCGGACCGAACTGCTAATCCAACATCACGACCATCATTTCTCTGCGTGTCTCTGACCGCCATCACCTCCCCTCCTGCCATTAACTACCGCCACCACTGCCAATCCCAATGATTTTCCCTGACTTGACACTCCACATGTGTCAGCTGCACATCTTGTCGACAAATTTGAACATAACTGAGTTTGTTCAGTTCCCACGAAGCTATGTAACTGGCTGAGGGTGGCCAGTTGTCTGGTCACCGATCCCATTCAATCTGAACCATTTTCATAGGCATGCAACTTTCGAAATATAGTTTATGCAATTGACCATTGGGTTTAGACACTTACCTGGGTGGCCATGGACACGTTATGCAGACTTCGGGTCTCGAGACAGTTTCTTCACTTGCTGTTGCCTCGTGCATGGGTGTTAGAACCCATTCCTTCATTCTTTGATGATGTATGCACGGGTTTTGGAACCCGATCCTTCGGTTGTTAACATTACGAGTATAGGCTCTGTTTGGTTTCGGTTGTTGAGGATGTTTTCACGTCCAAGAGGAGCCTTTTGCATTTTCCCTTTGTTGGTTTTGGTTGTTCCTACCTCCAGAATATGTCTCCAAGAGGGATCAGCTACTACAAGATTCTGATAGGATGTCCTATAGCTGCTTATCCTCCTGTAATGAAAGCTAAATGAGTAGGGTTATATTGCTGACGAGGGATTTGGTTGATGAAGAGTTCAGATGGAGATTGATAGGTAGGGTGAGCTAGACATCATTTCTTGATTTGTCACCAAAAAATTCTTGCTCACAATCTGAGGAAAATAGGGTTTCTTGTATGACTATGCAGGAACACATAACCAGGTGGGTGACAGAGGTGTAAAGAGATGGAACAGGGTGCCATATGGTGATGGGTGGAAACAGGGGTGGCTATAGGCCTAACAAATAGATTCCAACCTTCAAATTCCCCTCCAAGATCAATTTTGGCTTGCCCGAAGATTCTACAAGATGTTTCTTGTAGAAGACATAGACTACCTATAGAATAGGCAAAACTTCCTATAGAAGGTGAAATCTGTGCCCGAATGCGATCAAATCCTAGGAGAGGCAAGTGGTCATGGAGGAAGTGTCTGTGAGGGTGTCTTGTAGCCTGGTGCAGACCCCTGTTCTTGTTTTGTGCGACCTTCCTAACCTGCAATATATTCCTTGCAACCTGCAATTATTCCACAGAGATTAGGCATGTTTTTCTTTCTTTATTTTTTTTTTTTGAGAGAGAGAGACAGCTAGGGAGCCTCCATGGGGTTTTCACCCTCACTGTCTATCCCAAGCGCCTCTAAGAAGTTTTCACCTAGGGATCTTTTTATTTCATTTCTATGTTTTTTTCTTCTTCTTTTTTCTTTTTTTTTTCCCTTTTTTTTTTTGATGCTCAAGGTGTGGGTGGAGTAGAGAGAGGGCCCTCCTCCACTACCAGCATTGATTTGTCCAAAGTATCAATGAAATCCTACATAAAATGGGGTTTCCTGTAGATTTTCAATCGATTCCCATTAACGAGCATGGGGATGGCTTCTTCATCAATGGTCCTGATAAGGACTGCACCATTGTCGTTGTGTTAGATACCTATACCAATAGGTTTCATATTTCATGATTGGCTATGGAAGGTCCAAATTTGTTATGCTTTGATGACTCAAAGATCACATATTTCCAAGAGAACTCAATCTATGCTTATAGCTTGGTATGAGCTTCAAATTTTGATGGATGATTCAACAACTTAATCTGGATCATTCCATGGTTTAAATTTGCAGTTGTAGAATAGAGAAAGGAGTCTGTCCAAACTGTTTAATCTTGGCAGAAAAGTACTTCAGGTAGAGAAGAAAAGGCTCCCAACATCTTAATCTGGGACCTTGGATGAAATAAGGGTAGAAGTAGATAGAAATAACAAAGAAAAAGCCAAAGAAAAGAAAAGGCAAGCAAGGGTCTGCAAGTCCAAGTGCACCCTCTAAGAAGAAATAAAAAATGTTAGGCAAGTAGTTGGGTAAGTAGTTGGGGTTGCAGAAAGGTTATCTTTACCATTGCAGATGTGTTAAATGTGCTTACCAAGGCAAAGTCTATCAATTGACAAGGTGTTCATCTTCATCAAGTTACAGCAAGGAGCATGACTAACCTCCCTCCTTCCCCCTTTCTTTTCATTGCTAACATCCCCTTATGAGCTGAGATTCATGGAGGAAGATCATGGTTTCATGGTGGTTCTTGTTCATTCAAAAGCCACATTTCTTGTGTAAAAATCTTTTCATTTTGATCTACTCTTTAAACCAAGTGTTTTGCAAACAAATTCTATGCTTTCCCCCTTTGATCACCCCCCATCCTTATTAACTCTAACTTTACTATGTAAATCCTTATATCACCTTTCCCCTACTAGTATTAAACACCATGGTGTATAAACCCCAAATTCTATATAAATACCCCCTCCCCTTGGCATTATAGCCAATAAGTCCTATGTTGGGGATCAGATGACATCTGGTCATTTTGACAAGCCTAAGCCAAACCCTCTTTCCCCCTTTAAATCCATTCCCTCACTTCTGGCCCCCCATTTACACATAAAACCTATAAAACCTTGTTTCTACCTTTACCCGCTCAAAATTGCTAAAAAACACCAAAACCCACTTATTCCCCCTTACCCAAAGTTCAAAGATCGGGCGCGTAGTCACAAAAATTTCACAAAACCCATAAGTCCAAAGTTCTCCGCTTATGCACGTATGCCGAAAATAATCATTAAATAATCCCCGCCCCCACCATATCCGTTGACTATCTCGTCCTCCCGACAGCCGTCCGATTAAAAGATTGAAGATCCAACGGCTCTATTCGCAGCGGACTTGTTCCGACGTCCACTGTTTACCCGCCTTATTCCTCGGTCACATCAGTTCCCCGATAGCCGTCCGATCAGACCCCCCCAGATCTGACGACCATCGTTGCATCAGAGCGGATCTCCCATCCGAAAGTTATCTTTCGATGGCCGTATTTTTAGTACGTCATTCCGTAGCCACGCGTCTCCACCACCACTCATCGGAGGTACACCTGACACATACCTCCCCCGTACCGTAAGCGGTGCGATATGAAACCACTCACGGTTTCCGGTTTCCCTCATCCCACCTGCATTACGTCAGCTCCACGTCACCTCCACCCTGCCAGCGCATCAGTCCTTTGTCCGCCCCTCTGCCGACGTGGCTGCCACCGCACCGTCCCCCATGGACCAATAGCATCTCGCCACGTCACCCGATGACGTCAGCTGACATCATCCGACCTTGACCCCACCAATGACGTCATGCTGACGTCATCACAAAAAGGCGCCAAATTGCCAAAAGGTCCATATTTTGGCCAAAATATCGGTTTTTACGTTCTTTTTGTTTATTTGCTATTCTCTCTGCTGCATGATATTTACGTTCTGAACTCCGCCAACCTGCTAAAAACGACCAAGGAGACCTCCAGAGTACCAATCCTGCCCGCATACGCGACCTCTGCTCGCTGTTTACCAGGTATTTCTCATCTTCTGTCCTCCGTATGCCTGCAGTTGTCTATAAAATTACTCAGAGAGCTTAAGAAACGAGGAAACTCACAAATTCACCAGCAATTTCCCTCTGCAAGTACCTCATTTACAATTGTGAATTCCAAAAACACTAGCCGAGCCTTGTTTTACCTACATTTCATTAAAAAACTAAGTTCTGTCTGCGCAATCGCGGCAGACTCATTTAAACCAAATTCAACCACTGAAAGAGACAAGGAAAGGCCAAACATTGGTCCTAATTGCACTATAAATAGTATTTCAACTGTTATTTCCTAGAACCACTTTCTGTTCCTGATAACTTCACCTCCCTGGTTCAGAGGCATTCCTCTGTACTACTCTGCTCAATCAAAATCACTTTGTACCTGATTCAAAATCCTCCTGTGCAATGGAGACACCTGTAGTACTAAATGTTCAACCTTTGAATGCCCCTCAAAAGAACCTGAAATGGCAAGCCTTGGCAGACATGGATTACCAAATTACAGAAGAGAAGCTTATGAGCAGCAAATTCCACCTCCATCTGTTGAAAGAGTTGAAAACCAAGCATGAAAATGGGACAGATGTATTGGGCCTATGGGAGTCTTCCATCCCTACTTTCAAACTCCCTCAGGTCAACCAGTTCCCTAAGCTAATCCACCTCTGTGCTGAACAATATGATGTCTCTCAGAGGGTTGTTATTGACCCATCTGGTTCAGTACTTTTCCATGTTACCCCTCAAGCTATCAGAGACATGCTCTGCTTCAACCCTCAGAAGAAGTTGGTTCCTCTATCACTGGTAAACCTGATAAAACAAGGGGATAAACTCACAGATGCTCAAATTGTTAAATTTAATCAATTATACATCAAAACTAAGATTGTGATGGGCCCTCCAATTCTTCATGTATATCTCAATGAACTGGGCAGAGACCTTGCAGATATGATTTCTCCCATCTTGGGATACAGTTCAATTGAGCATATTGATTCAACTGTGCTGGTAATGATGCTTATGTTTGCTCCTGGCAAGTCACCAATCTGCTATGACTATGCCACCTACATATCAGACAAGATTCATGAGCAATTGATGAATTTAAGGAGGGATAGGATGTTCAGATACACCTCCTACATCTACCATTTGATTTTGTACCATCAACATGAGAAATTTCACTTTTCAATCAAAAGAATGGATGCCCAAGGCAATCCTAGATCAGTGGTCTATTGGTCTTCTATCTTCCACATCAGACCTGAGTCTCCATACACTTACTGTGAATTCATGGATCTGTTCATCCATCCAGCTATGGCAATGCTGATGAGCTCACCTCCTCCAAGACTCACTGATGATATGCAAAGGATTCTTCAGTTGTCAAAAGCTTATAGCATTGGGGATTGGTACTTCTACCAAAACCACACTGTCATTAGGATATATGGGTGTGATCTACCTCCTTTCAAACTACCCAAATATGTGCCTATGAGACTGTTTTCCCTAGAGTACTTTAGGCAATTTGGCAGAGTTGATGTGCTTCACTTTTCAGGAAAAGGTAAAAAAGCACAGTTGAAGGTCAAAAGCCAACTTGGCCATTTTATCTATAATGAGAGGGAGCAAGGATGGAGGGAAGCAGAGAGAATGCTTGAGGCCCTTGGCCTGCAAACCAGTTTCCTATGGGTTCCCTATGACCCTAATCATTTCATAACTACGAGGAGGCTCAAATACAAGTTATCTGCCTATGATCACCATAATATCCCTCACATTGAAAAGTATGCAAACCAAGACAAATGGAGGAGAGGGACCTTAGAAGAGCCCTTGTCACAAGAAGAGCTGAACAACAGGGCACTAAGGAATCTAAAGAAGATGGCTGACCTTGAGCTTTGTTCACAGGTATTCACACTTCCAAGCACACAAACGGGAGCAGCTGAATCCTCCACAACTGCCAAGCAGCAAACTACTAGGGCTACTGAGAATATATCCAGCAGAGGCAAAGAAAAGCAAATGGAAACAGAGCAGACACATCAAGAGAAGGAGCAGTCACCTCCGATGACCCAAGAGCAAACAGATAAAGGAGGGCAGCAGCACGCAGAGCAACAACAACAACAAGATCTGCAGCAAGAAGAAGGGCAACATGACAGTCAGCAGCCCTTACAGCAGGAGAGAGTAATTAATACTCCAACTTCCACTGAGCAACAGGCTCATAACATAGTCCCTCCTAGGCCAGAAGTCACCACTGATGCCTCGGCCCTCCAAACTCCTCAAAAGGAGGACTTAAGCAGAAAAAGGGATAGAGAAACTCCCCTCACTTCATCTATCAACCAAGGAGAAAAGAGACAAAGATTAAATGATTTTTCAGAAGAGGACATAGCAATAAGACAGGCATTGGGCATGGGCCCACCCAGCAGAGAAGCTTCAGCAAGTTCCTTCCAGCAGGAACAGGACAGGACTATGGGAGGGGAGGTCAGCTCCTCCAGCCAGCAAAGAGAAGGACAAGTGAGCATCAAACAGCAATTTATAGACATCAAAAGGAGGAATGAGCCTATCAAAGTACAGCTGTACAATCATCTGCTAAACATGGCTCCTTCTAATCAGCAAAGACTTATGTCTGCCTTTGATGTAGGTGAAGGCAAAATGATCATGAGTCATTTTATGCCTACAGCACTGCAGCCCCAATCTGCCTCACATTATCTCAGGACCAACCTGGAGGTCATGGCCAAAGACATACACCCAATGGACAAAATTGAACTGCATAAACAGACTGGTGAAATGGTGTATGCCTCCTTAGCAGATGAAACATTGGAAAATTATAAGCTAAAGAGCAGCCTCAATGCCACAGCCTCTCAACTGGAATTGGAGAAGGCATCATCCCAGGCGAAGGACAACAGAATAAGGTCCCTTGAAGACATAATCATCAAAATTGGGCATGATCCCAAAGATATTTCAGGGATACAGGAAATCTTGAAGCTAAGGGATGCTGACATGGCTGCCATGAGAAAGAAAATCAAGATCCCAGCTACCATTCACCCTCAGACAGATGAGGTAGCCCAGCAAAGGCATGAGAAGGACACCACAGATTTATTAATCTCCATTTATAAACAGCTGGTCCAAGCACAAGAGATGTTGGGAGAATCAGAGGCTGCAAAGGCAGCATTACAGGCATCTCTGAAACAAAGAGAAGAAAGGCAGACTTCTCAGCCTCCTCCACAGATCATCAATCTGGAGGAAACTGCTCCTATCACTGCCCCTCCTCCTCAACAGACCGAGCAAACGGCAACATCTACTTCAGCAGCGCCAACAACTACAGAGCAGGCCCAAAGCCTAGATATGCAAAAGCTGAAGAACGAAATCCAAGTCCTGGAAGCTCAAATGTTGGAGCTCAATTCAGCCAAAGATTCTTTGGCTAAAATCAATGATAGATATGATAAATCCAAACAAACTATGGCAGAGAAAGAAAGGGAGGTGAAAGCCCTAAAAAACAAAATAAAAGAACTAGAGAATGATCTCAAGTTAGATAAAGTGGTGGCTGAATTGAAAGTAGTGCTATGGGCTAACATTGGTAAATCTATCAATGAGCAATGGCCATACATTGAAACTATCCATGAGCAACTAGAGCTCATCCCAAAGGCACAGAGGGAGATTCACAGATCAAGAGCTCAATTGGGCAGTATGCTTGAAGTGGCCACCAGAATGATCAATGTACTTAACCACAGAACAAGTTCCCAGTTAACTGCCATGGGAATTACAAACAGAACTGACACTATCCAAATGGTTAAAAGGGTTCTCACACTGAGAAACTTTGTGCAGACATTGGAAAGAAGAACCCAGGATATGCAGACCGAGGTGAACAAGTTTCTGGAAAAATTTCAAGTGTTGGAAAGCAGAGGACTCCCTGGCTTACTGAACAGTGCAGGAAGATTATTCACACATGACCAATATGCTAAAAGGGTCAATACATTTGCTACCAGCCAGATCAATGATAAGCCCAGCACCTCAGAGGAAACAGGGCCAGCCACAGGACAGTCTCTTTACAACAGAGTAGAGAATCTGTTTTTCATAATGAATGAGATCAATCACCTGTTTGGGGTAGCTCCCAATTTCTTCAAATACACAGAGGCAGAGGAGACAATGGATGCTATTCTCAGGCATCAACTCCCTACGCAAGAATGGTGGACAAATGCAATACAGAAGATTTTGTAAACAGGGAGCCACTTAACAATTTTGTTTCTTAAAGAGTATCAGGTGTCATGCAAAACACAGTTCAACGAGATCAGCATGCATGATGGGTTAAAGTTGAGCCAACTCAGCAGATGCATCGGCCAACAAAGCAGAAAAAGAAGACTACAGGTGGCAGGGCCGAGAAAATACAGCGCAACAAGAAATAAAGACGCATCATTCAGCGTTAAAGCAAGCCGGCTCAACCGACTCAATGACCTCCAAAGGTCAAATTACCCTCTGACAGACATAAAGAGCATTTATGCTGCATTCAAAGTGCAATAACTTCTTTTCCTACTTTCTGTACGCATTTATGAAGATATTTTCTCTCTCAGATGACTCAATACCTGAGATATTTTGTATAAGCATTACTATAAAGTCCCCTTCGCATGAGCTTGCAAGGTGTGGTTGTTGATTTCTCCTAAAGAAATTCTTATGCTGTAATCCTTTCTGAAGTCAAATAAAGAAAGTGATGGAATTTCTCAGGTTTCTGAAGTGTTGAATGCGCTCTGATGTCTGTTGATGACTGCTGGATTCCTGTGTATTTCACCATACAATAAGTCTCTGTAACTCTCTCTGTTAATTAGTTGCTTGGTAAATCCATATATGTTATCTGATTTTCAATACTAAGCAACAAGGAAAAAGAATAACTTTCAGGATTTATTCACTGAGTACCCTGAGTTCAATCTGTGTTGTTTATGAATGTTTTCTTCAGCTGTAATCTAGATAAGTGTAATTCTTAATTGCTCCACTTTCAGAATACACCTTTCACAGTAGCCTTTGTCCCAGGAATTCAAGTTATGCTCCTGTGCATTGTGCTCACTTTCACCTCACCAACTTAATAGAAAATTCTTAATTGCTTTCTATTAGTTGACATACATCACCATCTAATCTAATTTTGTTTGTCTAAAATACACAATAGGCCCTGCAGTTTGAACAACACCAGTCCTGTATATCAAGTCATTTCACAGCTCCAGACTCCATTGCCCAATGGTATTTCACTATCTAAACTCTACATCATAAGACTTGAAAGAAATCCTTCAACCAAACATAAACCAAAACCAGAGCATAATAACTAGCCTAAAACACCATCATAACAGAGACAAATCATAAAGAGAGAGCCCTCTCTGCTCACAGTTTGGCTAGAAACGGTGATCCAAAGATTGGTTAGTGGTTACCCCGGCCGTATTCCCTTGGGAGTCATAGGGAACAACCTGGGTGTTAACATAATTGGTGACTCCACTGGGGATGATTGAGATTTTAATTACTATATGTCTTCCATATAGCTACTATCAAGCCTGAAATAAGTCAAGAGGCCTTGAATCTGTTTCTGTATAACATTAGCAGTTTAGGGAGGAGCTTGTTTAGGGAATCTTCATCTTAGCTCTGAGAATACATAATCATTCTAAAAATCTTCATCCAGTCCCTTCAGATATAAAAATTTCCCACAAAATCCCAAAAAACAGTTAGAAACTGGCTCCTAAGAAAAATCCACGGCATACTAGGGCTAATCCTGACCCAAATCCACCCATCATTGTTGATAATCCGAATACCATCCCTAGAAACATTAGGAAGCAACAAAGGCAGGATCAGCCTGCTATTTTGACCTCAGTTACAGACTTTCCTAACCTTTCTACTCCCCTTAAAGTCCTCTTTCGTTCTGTTCCAAGTTCCCCTAGTTCACCATCTACATCTCAAAGTTCTCCTCCCCCATCTTCATCCACTGCACATACCCCCTTGAACCACACTTCAGGTTCAGCTTCACCTGTTACCCCTGTGGTACCCACTGTTCCTATTATCCCAGCAGCACCTATTAATACATTCAACCCTCCTAATATGGCAAATAGGTATGCACCCTTGCAACTACCTGCTAATCCTGCAGCTCTGCCCCAGGATTACCAAACCAAAATCACATATTTTGACTCCACTGGCCCTTACTCTGCTATTCAACATGCTAAGAGGATGCAATATCACTTTGAAAACTATGAGATAGATGATGACAGTGTGAGGATGAGAATTTTTGTCCAAAGCCTGACAGGCGATGTTAGAACCTGGTTCAGGTCAATTGCTGCAAATACTATCACGACACCTGATGAGCTTTATCAGGCCTTCACTACCAGATGGGAGAAGAAGAAAGATCCCCTGCACATACTTGGTGAATATGAAACAATCAAGTGAGGTCCTCAAGAGACCGTTCTGGAGTATTGTGCCAGATTCAATAATGTGTACAATGCAATACCACAAAACCTAAGACCTCCTCCTGATTTGGCCTTGTACAAGTTCCCTGATGGATTTGATTCTGACATGGCATATCAGTTGAAGGAAAGAGAACCTGAGACCCTTGAAGATGCCCAGAAGGCTGCTGTCACAGTAGAAGCAAACCTGATTGCCAAAAGAAACAGGGCAAGGTTAGAAAAGAGAAGCATATACAAAGAAGAAACCACAGCCTTTGACCAAAAGCTTGATGCCATACTCAATAGCATGAAAAGATTGGGTGATAGGGTGGAATCAGTTGAAAGAAAAGCATCATGGGAAGCACCACCAAACAATCCTCCTAGGAATCCAAATTTTAGGAGAAATCCAAACCCAAATGTTAGCAGGGCCAACCCTGATCCAGAAATCAGACCCCCTTTCCAAGAAAATTATGCAGAAACTTCCACATCAGCAGAGCCCAATGATGATCCTGAGATTAATTTAATAGGGCTGGATGGTGAAAGTCAAGTTTTCTTAACACAAGAAGATCATGAGGATGAGGAAATCAAACTGTTCCAAACTAAATCAGGTGAATCCTTTGACTTTAAACAAGGCTATGACACCGCTGTTTATGAAGTCCATAAACAATACAAGCTGAGGAGCAGAACTGTGAATGTCAACCAACCTGAAAAGAAAAAGGATAATCAGCAGCCTGAAAGAGTTATAGTCACAGAACCTAGTAACCAACTACACTTACCTACCAAAGAAGTGATTGTTGAAGAGATCACTGAACCACTATCCTCAAGACAGCAGTCTCTGGACACTTCATCTTCTCATCCTAATTCAAATATTACTCCTCAAGAGATGGCTAAGAAGGATAAATCCCAAAGACAAAATAAAAATCAAGAAGAAGATGTAATGAACAAGGAAAGAACTGTCACCTATAACCCCAAAACCCAGTCTGAAAAACCTTTTGATCTTGAAACAGAAATTAGCAAAATAAAAATAGCTATTCCTCTCTCGGAATTAGCCAAGCATGACAGCTATAAATTGCAAATCAAAAGGTCCCTACAACTCACTAGCAACAAAGATGATGTCAATGTACTGGATGACACCCCAGAACTCCTGTTTGGCCCAGAAGTGGATGGAAAAACAGTAGTCACAGGGGTACTGCCTTTTTATTTCAGTTTACATATTCATGACAAAGTACTACATAATGCAATGTTTGACTCAGGTGCCTCTCACAATCTTATGCCAAAAGCAGTCATGGAGAGATTGAATTTAGACATAACAAGACCATACAAGGATCTTTTTTCCTTTGACTCCAGCCAAGTCAAGTGTCTAGGTCTCATAAAAGACTTATGTGTGTCTCTAGTTCAATACCCAAACAAAACAATCCTAATGGATGTGGTAGTTGCTGATATCCCACCTAAGTATGGAATGTTGTTATCAAGATCATGGGGAGCCAAACTCCAAGGTTCCCTACAATTAGACATGTCATATGCCACCATCTCTGTGTTTGGGCAACCAAAAAGACTGTACAGAGAAACACTAATGAAGTACATGGTCAGCAGTGAAGAAAAACCTCAAAATTTTCCTATATATGCTGTCCATTCAGACATAGACTCATACATTCTCTTCAATGATACAACTACTTCCTCAAAAGGTGAAGTTGAAACTAAGATATTCATACAGGAGGGAGATGCAAATGAGAGTAGTCTCACCCATGAAACAACAGTCAAACAAACACCTGATAGTGCTGCTGCCTTAAATGTCAAGAACATCCAACTAAATGATGAGACTGTCCTAGAAGCCAAGCTAGAGGAAAAACCACAATTGCTACTCACATTACCAGCCCATGAAAAGATCATAAAACCTCCTCCCCAACAAGATATTCTATGGTTCCTTGAATTTGATGGCTCGGTCAACAAATTAGGGGCAGGAGCTGGAGTTTGGGTACACAATAAAGAAAATAGTCATGCAGAAGGCAGAGCCTATAGATTGAATTTCAGATGTACTAATAACATGGCAGAATATGAAGCTCTTTTACTAGGACTCAAGTTGGCAAAATTCTTACAAGTTGCCAGGGTTTCAATCATGGGAGATTCAGATTTAGTTATCCAACAAGTGAAAGGAAACTTTGTCACCAATGACAAAAGACTAAGGACTTATAGGTCTGCTGTTGCTGAGGTACTAAACTTTTTTTCTGAATTCCAAATTACTAAAATTCCCAGAACCCAAAATCTGCATGCTCATAGTTTAGCCACCTTTGCAAGTACCTGCAAGTTGCCCTTTGAGCCCCACCATTGTTTCACAGCTGAAGTAAAACACAGACCCTCTATTCCAAACAACATCAATGATTGGCAAGTATTTGAGGATGACAAGCAAATAAACCAGTTTTTAACTCTGCAGCAAGAATTTGCAGGATTAAATATTGACAATGAGACAGCAAGTCAATCACAAATACTTGAGACAGCAAGTCAATCACAAATACTTGAGACAGCATGTCAATCACAAATGCTTGAGACAGCAAGTCAATCACAAATTCTTGAGATAGCATGTCAATCACAAATATTTAATGGAGCAAGTCCATCACAAATACAGTTTCAACAGATTGCTCAGCCAATATCACCTAGGACTGCAAAGCAAATGCTGAATCCAACTATTTTCAATATAGAAAACATCCAGCAAATTCAACAAGTTGACTGGGAAGAAGGAGTGTCCAATGCTGAAACTGAGATCATTGAGCTAAAGGACAATTTTCTACCAACAGGCCTAACCCCACTAGAAGACATCTTTGATTCAAATGATATTCCCAGGAAGCCAAAAATGCAGCCCCTGAATGCAGCCATTGAAGAGTGCAACATAGGTACAATTGACAAACCCAAGATAATTAAATTATCTGCTTCCTTACCTCCTGACCAAAAGCCAAAATACATTGACCTCTTCAAAGAGTTCCAGGATGTTTTTGCATGGAGCTATGAGGACCTAAAGTCCTATGACACCTCTGTAATCCAACACACCATCCCTCTCAAACCTGATCAAAAGCTCTTTAAACAAAAACTGAGGAGAATCAATCCTATGCTTCTACCAGCGATGGAACAAGAGGTGCATAAGATGTTCAAAGCAGGCATCATAGCACCAATCAGATTCTCTGAATGGATTTCCAACTTAGTCCCTACACGAAAAAAGACAGGTGAGATCAGGCTGTGTGTGGACTTAAGGAATCTAAACCAAGTATCCTTAAAAGATAACTACCCCTTACCCAAGATGGATCACATTCTTCAAAGGGTAGTAGGGGCCTGAAGGATCTCATTACTGGATGGATTTTCCGGTTTTAACCAGATCTTAGTTCACCCTGATGATGAGGACAAAACAGCATTTACAACTCCATGGGGAACTTTCAAATATGTAAAGATGCCTTTTGGATTGAAGAATGCAGGGGCAACATTTCAAAGAGCAATGGATATTGCCTTTGCCAAGGAAATTCATGACTTTTTAGTCATTTATCTAGATGACCTAACACCTTTTTCAAAATCAGACCAAGAACATATAAAACATCTAAGACAGATCTTCCTAAAATGCAGAAAATATGGAATCTCTTTGAACCCTAAGAAATCCCTCTTTGGTTTAGAAGAAGGCAAGCTCTTAGGACACATCATCTCAAAGGATGGCATTAGAATTGACCCAGATAGGATACAAGCTATCCTGCAAATGCCTCACCCAAGGAATGTCAAAGAATTACAAGGATTCTTGGGAAAAATCAATTTCTTGAGAAGGTTTATCCCAAACCTAGCGGAGCTAACCAGATTATTAAACAACATGCTGAAAAAGGATTCAAAAGTGAAGTGGACTGTTGAAGCCAATCAAGCATTTGAAGGTATAAAATTGGCCCTCACCCAGACCCCAGTCTTGACCAATCCTCAGTTTGACAGAGAATTTATCATTTTCTCTTTTGCTTCCCAACATATTATTGCTGCTGTTTTATTACAAAAGGATGACCAAGGAAATGAGAAGCCAATTGCTTTCTTTAGCAAAGCTCTCAGAGATGCACCTTTGAAGTATCAAATCATGGAAAAACAAGCTTATGCTTTAGTCAAAGCAATCAAAGACTTTAGGATTTATATTCTTTATTCCCATGTCAAAGCATATGTGCCAAGTCCTATTGTCAAAGACATTCTCACCCAAGAAAATTTAGAAGGCAGAAGAGGAAAATGGATTGCCAGTATCTTGGAATTTGACATTGAGATAAAACCTACAAAACTAATAAAAGGGCAAGGCTTGGCCAAATTAATGACAGAAACTAATTTCCAAGCCTTAGACATCAATCAGTTGGACAGTGAAACAGAGCTGGCGACTCCAAAGATCAATGTAGCCTTTGAACAATCCCCCTGGTACTCTGATATCTGTTATGTGTTACAAAACCTGTGTGCTCCCCCAGGACTGTCCAAAACTAAGTGTAGGTTCCTAAAAATGAAAACATCAAGATTTTGTGTAATGGATGGCAATTTATTTTGGAAAAACCATGAAGGGATATTGCTGCACTGTTTAATTGAAAATGAAACTAACAATATCATGCAAGAGTTTCATGCAGGAGACTGCGGTGGACACTTGTACTGGAAGTCCACTGTGGATAAGATACTAAGGGCGGGATACTAATAGCCCACCATGTTCTCTGATGTCAAGAAATTTATCACATCATGTCATAAATGCCAAGTGTTTGAAGGAAAGAGACAACTGCTGCCACTTCCTTTAAGGCCTGTTGCAACAGAGAGACCTTTTCAACAATGGGGATTGGATTTCATTGGGGAAATTCATCCCTCATCTTCAAGCCAACATAGATGGATCTTAACTGCCACAGGCTACTTCACTAAATGGATTGAAGCTGCCCCATGCAGACAGGCAAATGATTCAGTAATCATTCAGTTCTTGGAGAACAACATACTGGCTAGATTTGGCTGCCCTGATAAAATTATTACAGATAATGCTGCTGCCTTCAGATCCAAGAAAATGGTGAATTTCTGTCACAAATTTCATATTACTTTGGTCCATTCTACTGCATATTATCCCCAAGGAAATGGCCTTGCTGAATCATCAAACAAAAGCCTTGTAAATATTATAAAGAAGGTGCTGGAAGAGAACAAAAAGAACTGGCACAAGAAACTAGTCAATGCCTTATGGGCAGATAGACTAACGACCAAGAGATCAATTGGGACCAGCCCATATGAGTTGGTTTATGGATTAGAGGCCAAATTCCCCTCTTCACTAGGAGTGCCTGTTATGAAACTTCTTCAAGAAAGCCAAGCAGAACCAAATGATATGCAAAGAAGGATCAATCAGATAATTTGTCTGCATCAAACCAGAGATCAAGTTTTCAGCAGAGTTCAGGTATTACAAGAAAAACTGAAGAAAGCCTTTGACAGAAGAACCAAAGCAGAAGATTTCAATATTGGTGATAAAGTCCTCAAGTGGGATGCAAGAAGAGAAGAGAAAGGAAAACATGGAAAATTTGATTCCTTATGGAGAGGACCATTTGCTGTCCAAGCAGTACAAGGTAACAACACTTACTTCCTAAAAAGTCTTAGTGAAAATGACTTGGATGAAGGTCCTGTGAATGGCAGGATGCTGAAGCACTATTTTGAATACCACCCCTAAGTGCAGCATGAGCTTCCATTGTACATACCCAAATGTATATACTACTTTCTGTTTTAAATTTGTAAAATGCAGTTTCTCAAGTGTTACTAGATTGGTCAGCAAAAGGAGCAAAGAATCAGAGGTCTACCAAGAAGAAAAGCACACAATTTGGGCACTTCAAAGCAGCAAAACTTCAAATTCATAAAAACAGTAGAAGACCAAGGCATTCTGACCTGCTGTTCTTGGTCTTTCAAAAGAAAAACCATCCCCATGTGGAGCCACTATTAGATACCTATACCAATAGGTTTCATATTTCATGATTGGCTATGGAAGGTCCAAATTTGTTCTGCTTTGATGACTCAAAGATCACATATTTCCAAGAGAACTCAATCTATGCTTATAGCTTGGTATGAGCTTCAAATTTTGATGGATGATTCAACAGCTTAATCTGGATCATTCCATGGTTTAAATTTGCAGTTGTAGAATAGAGAAAGGAGTCTGTCCAAACTGTTTAATCTTGGCAGACAAGTAGTTCAGGTAGAGAAGAAAAGGCTCCCAACAGCTTAATCTGGGACCTTGGATGAGATAAGGGTAGAAGTAGATAGAAATAACAAAGAAAAAGCCAAAGAAAAGAAAAGGCAAGCAAGGGTCTGCAAGTCCAAGTGCACCCTCTAAGAAGAAATAAAAAATGCTAGGCAAGTAGTTGGGTAAGTAGTTGGGGTTGCAGAAAGGTTATCTTTACCATTGCAGATGTGTTAAATGTGCTTACCAAGGCAAAGTCTATCAATTGACAAGGTGTTCATCTTCATCAAGTTACAGCAAGGAGCATGACTAACCTCCCTCCTTCCCCCTTTCTTTTCATTGCTAACATCCCCTTATGAGCTGAGATTCATGGAGGAAGATCATGGTTTCATGGTGGTTCTTGTTCATTCAAAAGCCACATTTCTTGTGTAAAAAACTTTTCATTTTGATCTACTCTTTAAACCAAGTGTTTTGCAAACAAATTCTATGCTTTCCCCCTTTGATCACCCCCCATCCTTATTAACTCTAACTTTACTATGTAAATCCTTATATCACCTTTCCCCTACTAGTATTAAACACCATGGTGTATAAACCCCAAATTCTGTATAAATACCCCCTCCCCTTGGCATTATAACCAATAAGTCCTATGTTGGGGATCAGATGACATCTGGTCATTTTGACAAGCCTAAGCCAAACCCTCTTTCCCCCTTTAAATCCATTCCCTCACTTCTGGCCCCCCATTTACACATAAAACCTATAAAACCTTGTTTCTACCTTTACCCGCTCAAAATTGCTAAAAAACACCAAAACCCACTTATTCCCCCTTACCCAAAGTTCAAAGATCAGGCGCGTAGTCACAAAAATTTCACAAAACCCATAAGTCCAAAGTTCTCCGCTTATGCACGTATGCCGAAAATAATCATTAAATAATCCCCGCCCCCACCATATCCGTTGACTATCTCGTCCTCCCGACAGCCGTCCGATTAAAAGATTGAAGATCCAACGGCTCTATTCGCAGCGGACTTGTTCCGATGTCCACTGTTTACCCGCCTTATTCCCCGGTCACATCAGTTCCCCGATAGCCGTCCGATCAGACCCCCCAGATCTGACGACCATCGTTGCATCGGAGCGGATCTCCCATCCGAAAGTTATCTTCCGATGGCCGTATTTTGAGTACGTCATTCCGTAGCCACGCGTCTCCACCACCATTCATCGGAGGTACACCTGACACATACCTCCCCCGTACCGTAAGCGGTGCGATATGAAACCGCTCACGGTTTCCGGTTTCCCTCATCCCACCTGCATTACGTCAGCTCCACGTCACCTCCACCCTGCCAGCGCATCAGTCCTTTGTCCGCCCCTCCGCCAACATGGCTGCCACCGCACCGTCCCCCATGGACCAATAACATCTCGCCACATCACCCGATGACGTCAGCTGACGTCATCCGACCTTGACCCCACCAATGACGTCATGCTGACGTCATCACAAAAAGGCGCCAAATTGCCAAAAGGTCCATATTTTGGCCAAAATATCGGTTTTTACGTTCTTTTTGTTTATTTGCTATTCTCTCTGCTGCATGATATTTACGTTCTGAACTCCGCCAACCTGCTAAAAACGACCAAGGAGACCTCCAGAGTACCAATCCTGCCCGCATACGCGACCTCTGCTCGCTGTTTACCAGGTATTTCTCATCTTCTGTCCTCCGTATGCCTGCAGTTGTCTATAAAATTACTCAGAGAGCTTAAGGAACGAGGAAACTCACGAATTCACCGGCAATTTCCCTCTGCAAGCACCTCATTTACAATTGTGAATTCCAAAAACACTAGCCGAGCCTTGTTTTACCTACATTTCGTTAAAAAACTAAGTTCTGTCTGCGCAATCGCGGCAGACTCATTTAAACCAAATTCAACCACTGAAAGAGACAAGGAAAGGCCAAACATTGGTCCTAATTGCACTATAAATAGTATTTCAACTGCTATTTCCTAGAACCACTCTCTGTTCCTGATAACTTCACCTCCCTGGTTCAGAGGCATTCCTCTGTACTGCTCTGCTCAATCAAAATCACTTTGTACCTGATTCAAAATCCTCCTGTGCAATGGAGACACCTGTAGTACTAAATGTTCAACCTCTGAATGCCCCTCAAAAGAACCTGAAATGGCAAGCCTTGGCAGACATGGATTACCAAATTACAGAAGAGAAGCTTATGAGTAGCAAATTCCACCTCCATATGTTGAAAGAGTTGAAAACCAAGCATGAAAATGGGACAGATGTATTGGGCCTATGGGAGTCTTCCATCCCTACTTTCAAACTCCCTCAGGTCAACCAGTTCCCTGAGCTAATCCACCTCTGTGCTGAACAATATGATGTCTCTCAGAGGGCTGTTATTGACCCATCTGGTTCAGTACTTTTCCATGTTACCCCTCAAGCTATCAGAGACATGCTCTGCTTCAACCCTCAGAAGAAGTTGGTTCCTCTATCACTGGTAAACCTGATAAAACAAGGGGATAAACTCACAGATGCTCAAATTGTTAAATTTAATCAATTATACATCATAACTAAGATTGTGATGGGCCCTCCAATTCTTCATGTATATCTCAATGAACTGGGCAGAGACCTTGCAGATATGATTTCTCCCATCTTGGGATACAGTTCAATTGAGCATATTGATTCAACTGTGCTGGTAATGATGCTTATGTTTGCTCCTGGCAAGTCACCAATCTGCTATGACTATGCCACCTACATATCAGACAAGATTCATGAGCAATTGATGAATTTAAGGAGGGATAGGATGTTCAGATACACCTCCTACATCTACCATTTGATTTTGTACCATCAACATGAGAAATTTCACTTTTCAATCAAAAGAATGGATGCCCAAGGCAATCCTAGATCAGTGGTCTATTGGTCTTCTATCTTCCACATCAGACCTGAGTCTCCATACACTTACTGTGAATTCATGGATCTGTTCATCCATCCAGCTATGGCAATGCTGATGAGCTCACCTCCTCCAAGACTCACTGATGATATGCAAAGGATTCTTCAGTTGTCAAAAGCTTATAGCATTGGGGATTGGTACTTCTACCAAAACCACACTGTCATAAGGATATATGGGTGTGATCTACCTCCTTTCAAACTACCCAAATATGTGCCTATGAGGTTGTTTGCCCTAGAGTACTTTAGGCAATTTGGCAGAGTTGATGTGCTTCACTTTTCAGGAAAAGGTAAAAAAGCACAGTTGAAGGTCAAAATCCAACTTGGCCATTTTATCTATAATGAGAGGGAGCAAGGATGGAGGGAAGCAGAGAGAATGCTTGAGGCCCTTGGCCTGCAAACCAGTTTCCTATGGGTTCCCTATGACCCTAATCATTTCATAACTACGAGGAGGCTCAAATACAAGTTATCTGCCTATGATCACCATAATATCCCTCACATTGAAAAGTATGCAAACCAAGACAAATGGAGGAGAGGGACCTTAGAAGAGCCCTTGTCACAAGAAGAGATGAACAACAGGGCACTAAGGAATCTAAAGAAGATGGCTGACCTTGAGCTTTGTTCACAGGTATTCACACTTCCAAGCACACAAACGGGAGCAGTTGAATCCTCCACAACTGCCAAGCAGCAAACTACCAGGGCTACTGAGAATATATCCAGCAGAGGCAAAGAAAAGCAAATGGAAACAGAGCAGACACATCAGGAGAAGGAGCAGTCACCTCCGGTGACCCAAGAGCAAACAGATAAAGGAGGGCAGCAGCACGCAGAGCAACAACAACAACAAGATCTGCAGCAAGAAGAAGGGCAACATGATAGTCAGCAGCCCTTACAGCAGGAGAGAGTAATTAATAATCCAACTTCCACTGAGCAACAGGCTCAGAACATAGTCCCTCCTAGGCCAGAAGTCACCACTGATGCCTCGGCCCTCCAAACTCCTCAAAAGGAGGACTTAAGCAGAAAAAGGGATAGAGAAACTCCCCTCACTTCATCTATCAACCAAGGAGAAAAGAGACAAAGATTAAATGATTTTTCAGAAGAGGACATAGCAATAAGACAGGCATTGGGCATGGGCCCACCCAACAGAGAAGGCTTCAGCAAGTTCCTTCCAGCAGGAACAGGACAGGACTATGGGAGGGGAGGTCAGCTCCTCCAGCCAGCAAAGAGAAGGACAAGTGAGCATCAAACAACAATTTATAGACATCAAAAGGAGGAATGAGCCTATCAAAGTACAGATGTACAATCATCTGCTAAACATGGCTCCTTCTAATCAGCAGAGACTTATGTCTGCCTTTGATGTAGGTGAAGGCAAAATGATCATGAGTCATTTTATGCCTACAGCACTGCAGCCCCAATCTGCCTCAGATTATCTCAGGACCAACCTGGAGGTCATGGCCAAAGACATACACCCAATGGACAAAATTGAACTGCATAAACAGACTGGTGAAATGGTGTATGCCTCCTTAGCAGATGAAACATTGGAAAATTATAAGCTAAAGAGCAGCCTCAATGCCACAGCCTCTCAACTGGAATTGGAGAAGGCATCATCCCAGGCGAAGGACAACAGAATAAGGTCCCTTGAAGACATAATCATCGAAATTGGGCATGATCCCAAAGATATTTCAGGGATACAGGAAATCTTGAAGCTAAGGGATGCTGACATGGCTGCCATGAGAAAGAAAATCAAGATCCCAGCTACCATTCACCCTCAAACAGATGAGGTAGCCCAACAAAGGCATGAGAAGGACACCACAGATTTATTAATCTCCATTTATAAACAGCTGGTCCAAGCACAAGAGAAGTTGGGAGAATCAGAGGCTGCAAAGGCAGCATTACAGGCATCTCTGAAACAAAGAGAAGAAAGGCAGACTTCTCAGCCTCCTCCACAGATCATCAATCTGGAGGAAACTGCTCCTATCACTGCCCCTCCTCCTCAACAGACCGAGCAAACGGCAACATCTACTTCAGCAGCGCCAACAACTATAGAGCAGGCCCAAAGCCTAGATATGCAAAAGCTGAAGAACGAAATCCAAGTCCTGGAAGCTCAAATGTTGGAGCTCAATTCAGCCAAAGATTCTTTGGCTAAAATCAATGATAGATATGATAAATCCAAACAAACTGTGGCAGAGAAAGAAAGGGAGGTGAAAGCCCTAAAAAACAAAATAAAAGAACTAGAGAATGATCTCAAGTTAGATAAAGTGGTGGTTGAATTGAAAGTAGTGCTATGGGCTAACATTGGTAAATCTATCAATGAGCAATGGCCATACATTGAAACTATCCATGAGCAACTAGAGCTCATCCCAAAGGCACAGAGGGAGATTCACATATCAAGAGCTCAATTGGGCAGTATGCCTGAAGTGGCCACCAGAATGATCAATGTACTTAACCACAGAACAAGTTCCCAGTTAACTGCCATGGGAATTACAAACAGAACTGACACTATCCAAATGGTTAAAAGGGTTCTCACACTGAGAAACTTTGTGCAGACATTGGAAAGAAGAACCCAGGATATGCAGACCGAGGTGAACAAGTTTCTGGAAAAATTTCAAGTGTTGGAAAGCAGAGGACTCCCTGGCTTACTGAACAACGCAGGGAGATTATTCACACATGACCAATATGCTAAAAGGGTCAATACATTTGCTACCAGCCAGATCAATGATAAGCCCAGCACCTCAGAGGAAACAGGGCCAGCCACAGGACAATCTCTTTACAACAGAGTAGAGAATCTGTTTTTCATAATGAATGAGATCAATCACCTGTTTGGGGTAGCTCCCAATTTCTTCAAATACACAGAGGCAGAGGAGACAATGGATGCTATTCTCAGGCATCAACTCCCTACACAAGAATGGTGGACAAATGCAATACAGAAGATTTTGTAAACAGGGAGCCACTTAACAATTTTGTTTCTTAAAGAGTATCAGGTGTCATGCAAAACACAGTTCAACGAGATCAGCATGCATGATGGGTTAAAGTTGAGCCAACTCAGCAGATGCATCAGCCAACAAAGCAGAAAAAGAAGACTACAGGTGGTAGGGCCGAGAAAATACAGCGCAGCAAGAAATAAAGACGCATCATTCAGCGTTAAAGCAAGACGGCTCAACCGACTCAATGACCTCCAAAGGTCAAATTACCCTCTGACAGACATAAAGAGCATTTATGCTGCATTCAAAGTGCAATGACTTCTTTTCCTACTTTCTGTACGCATTTATGAAGATATTTTCTCTCTCAGATGACTCAATACCTGAGATATTTTGTATAAGCATTACTATAAAGTCCCCTTCACATGAGCTTGCAAGGTGTGGTTGTTGATTTCTCCTAAAGAAATTCTTATGCTGTAATCCTTTCTGAAGTCAAATAAAGAAAGTGATGGAATTTCTCGGGTTTCTGAAGTGTTGAATGCGTTCTGATGTCTGTTGATGACTGCTGGATTCCTGTGTATTTCACCATACAATAAGTCTCTGTAACTCTCTTTGTTAATTAGTTGCTTGCTAAATCCATATATGTTATCTGATTTTCAATACTAAGCAACAAGGAAAAAGAATAACTTTCAGGATTTATTCACTGAGTACCCTGAGTTCAATCTGTGTTGTTTATGAATGTTTTCTTCAGCTGTAATCTAGATAAGTGTAATTCTTAATTGCTGCACTTTCAGAATACACCTTTCACAGTAGCCTTTGTCCCAGGAATTCAAGTTATGCTCTTGTGCATTGTGCTCACTTTCACCTCACCAACTTAATAGAAAATTCTTAATTGCTTTCTATTAGTTGACATACATCACCATCTAATCTAATTTTGTTTGTCTAAAATACACAATAGGCCCTGCAGTTTGAACAACACCAGTCCTGTATATCAAGTCATTTCACAGCTCCAGACTCCATTGCCCAATGGTATTTCACTCTCTAAACTCTACATCATAAGACTTGAAAGAAATCCTTCAACCAAACATAAACCAAAACCAGAGCATAATAACTAGCCTAAAACACCATCATAACAGAGACAAATCATAAAGAGAGAGCCCTCTCTGATCACAGGTTGGCTAGAAACGGTGATCCAAAGATTGGTTAGTGGTTACCCCGGCCGTATTCCCTTGGGAGTCATAGGGAACAACCTGGGTGTTAACACGTTGCATTTCTCCATTGCATATGGTCCTAACCACCTTGTCCTAGGTTTCCCTTTGAAATCCTTGTATCTTGAGTCATATAGCAGTGCCCAGTCTCCTGAATGGAATTTCTTTTCATTATGGTGCCGTTCATGCCATATCTTCCTCCGGAGTTGAGCTACTTCTGAGTGGAGGAGGGCTGACATTCTTTGTTCATCTAATCCATTCAGCTGCAGTAATCTTTCCCATTGTGCATGGCTGAGATCTAGGTCCAGCTGAGCTGCCACCCTCAATGTGTTGTACTCAAATTCTATGGACAGCAGAGCCTTCTTCGCGTAGACCAGCTCATAAGGTGTGAAACTTGTTGTAGTTTTCCAAGTGGTGTTCTAGACCCAGGTGGCCTCAACCAAGCGATCTGCTCAATCCTTCCTGCTGCTACTCACCACTTTAGTCAAAATCTCTTCCAACAATCTATTAGTAACTTCCACCTGCCCATTAGCTTGGAGATGATAAGGGGTGGAAATTTTGTGCTTGATCTTGTGATGAGCGAGCAGGTCTTCAATCAGGTTAGAGGTGAACTGACTTCCTTGATCAGTGACAAACTCTCTTGGGTAGCCAAATTTGTAGAAGATATTTTCCCTTAAAATCTCAACAACTTTTCCTTTTGTCTCTACCTTGATTGCCTTGGTTTCTTTCCACTTTGTCAGGTAGTCTGTGCACACAATGATGTAAGACCTTTGCTTTGAAGGAGGGTTGATAGGACCCACAAAATCGATGCCCCACTTCTCAAATGGCTCGAAGGTCACTTGAGGTTGGAGGGGTATTTCATCCCTTGGAGTCGGTTTCCCCATCCTTTGACATCGGTCACATTGGCTGATGCATCTTCTGACATATTGATGAAGAGTGGGCCAATAGTAGCCTGCCTGTCGAATTTTGAAGGCAGTCCTTTTCACTGCAAAGTGACGTCCACAGGGCCCATCGTGACAGGTCAAGAGGATGTCGAAAACTTCCTCCTCCCTAACACAACGCCTTAAGATCTGATTTGGGCCAAGTTTAAACAGGTTGCCCCTAATCCAAGTAAATGGGGCACTTTTCCTCACAATTTTGCTCTTCTCTCTTGAGGATAGGTGTGGAGGGAACTGTGCTGAGACCAAGTAATTTGCTATATTAGCAAACCATGGAGAGAGTACTAAAATAGAAAATAGGTGTTCGTCTAGCATCTGGTCATCCACTGTCCCTTCTTTGCCTGCAGGTAAATCCAATCTAGACAGAAAGTCAACAACAACATTTTCCTTACCTGGCATGTCTACAATGGTCAAATCAAATTGATGCAACAAGAGTAACCATCTGATGATACGAGCATTTACATCATGCTTATTCATTAAATATCTAATCGCAGCATGATCAGTGTGTATGAATGTTTGATAACCAGTGATGTAGTGTCTGAACTTGTTTAGGGAATCGAATATAGCTAGGAACTCTTTTTCGGTTACAGTATAGTTCATATTTGCCCTGGACAAGTTTTTGCTGACAAAGTATATGGCATATGGTAGTTTCTCCTCAACTTGTCCTAAGGTTGCCCCTATGGCTTTCTTCGAGGCATTGGTGTGGATGTGGAAAGGTAGGGCCCAGTTTGGACTTCTAAAGATCGGGGCAGACAGGAGCGTATCTTTCAACTCATTCGGAGCCCCTTGACTGTTGTTAATCCATTTAAACTCAACATCTTTCCCTAAGAGGCCAAACAATGGCAAGGCTAGCTTACTAAAATCTTTAATTAATCTTCTATAATATCCTGCTAAGCTTAGAAAACTTCGAACATCTATTACCTTTTGAGGAGGTGGAACTTTTTGGATGATAACAATTTTGTTAGGATCCACCTGTAATCCTTGATGAGAAATGGTATGACCTAACATGGTCCCTTCAGTCATCAGGAATTAATATTTTTCAGGACTGAGGGATAGGTTCATCTCAATACACTTGGTTATAACTTTTCCCATGTTAGACAATGCTTCTTGGAACTTAGACCCATAAGGAGTAAAGCATCCATATAGATTTCCACCGAATCGTGAACCAGCTCAGAAATATGCTCAATACTGCTCTCTGGAAAGTGGCGGGAGTGTTGCAAACCCTAAAGGGAAGGACCTGGTAGGCATAGGTACCCCAAGGACAAGTGAAGGTGGTCTTATCTTGGTCTTTCGGGCTTATTTGGATCTGATTATACCCGCTGAACCCATCTAGGAAAGAGAAGAACTTCTTCCATGTCGGCCCATCCAACACTTGATCTATGAAAGGCAAAGGGAAATGGTCCTTCTTGGTGGATTTGTTAAGTTCTTGGTAATCTACATAGATTCTCCACTTCCCGTTTTTCTTGGGCACAAGCACTAGAGGTGAGACCCACTCACTGTCAGATATGGGGTAGATGAATCCTGCATCCAACAACTTTTGAAATTCTTCTTTGACAATGTCTTTAAGGGCTGGGTTCATTCTCCTCTGAGGCCACCTAACTGATTTGCAATCCTCTTTGATGTAAATGTGATGGGTACAGACCGAAGGGTGGACTCCTTTCATCTCCTTATAGCTCCAAGTGAAGGCATCCAAATGGTGGCTCAATACGCTACAAAGCTCCTTCTCCTGGGAAGGAGATAGGGATGAGCTGATCTTTAAGGTTCTTTTAGGGCCAAATTCCACATTTTTAACTCTGGGTGAGGTTGGATCGGCCACACAGAGGTCCACTAAAGCGCTGGCTTGGGTACCTTCCACTAACTCCTCTAAAGATAGTGCACTAGGAGGTGGATATTGAATAAAATTCTTGAGGACCTCCCCTGGTGGTTTCTATTGTGCACAATGGTGCAGAGTAGACTTCACCCTCATCTCCCTCCTCCAACTAGAGTGGTAAGTCATGTTCTAATAGAGGTTGGGCAGGAGGGCATAGGACTAGCTATTTGGACATAGGCCCATTCTTGATGGTCATACTTCCAGCTCGACATCTGATGTAAGCATCCGCAATAGCTAACCAAGGCCTTCCAAAAATGAGGGGGTATCCAGTGAGTTTTGCCTTGGGTTGAAGGACCAAGAAGTCTGCAGGGTACTCCCAAGAATCAACAGAGACCAGGACATCCTCCACAATCCCTTCGGGAGTCACGGTGGAGTGGTCTACCAACTGCAATACTGTCGAGGTATTTCTTAAGGAACTCTGAAGGTTAAGTTTAAGCATAGTGTCCCTGGTCATCACATTAATGGCAGCCCCTAGATCAATCAAGGTGTGGGGGATTATGGTGCCATTGATGTGGACATCAACTACAGGAATATCAGGGTCCAAATATTTTGGACAGATTACTTGCCCCAACATTAGATCGGACAGTTGTCCTATGACATTGATAGTTGAGGCATCTCTCTTGCGCCTGCCTAGGTTCCTGAAACACTTCTCCTTGATCAATTTGTTTTAGATTGGTACATCTTTTATGGCCTGGAGAAGTGGGATTTTCACACACAACTGTTTAAGTTCTCTTAGAAGTTTAGTCTCCTCTAGGTTTGGTTGCGTGGCTACTATTAGTTGCTCAGGAAAGGGTGGAATGGCTTTGGGTTCACTTTCCTATTTCTCTTCCTCTTCCTCCAGGGGAGGAGGTTGGCGATCTGGAAGGACCTTTCCAGATCGTAGGTTGATCTCTTAAATCTCCAAAACATAGGTAGGGCATGTTGTCTCTCTAGTGTATACCTGCTGGGTCTGTCTATTGTTGGGGTTTGGGTTCAGTTGAGCAGGCATCTGGGGTTGTCTTGGAGGAGCAGGAGGTAATGGTTGTGGTTGAGTAGGAGGTGGAGGCAAAATAGCGGGAGGAGAGTTGTATTGGGGCCTCCACCCCGGTTGAGGTGCATTCCACTAAGGTTGTGGCTGGACATGAGACTGAAACAAATGAGCAACAGGTTGAGTATGGTATTGAGATGGATAAGACCAAGGAGGAGGTGTGGACCAGGAAGGATGAGCAGGGGGCCCCCAAGAAGGCATGTGAGGAGATTGGTTGGGGTTGTAATAAGTTCAGGATGTTCCTTGAATCCCCTGCTAGTAAGGTATGGACCCATGCGGCCTCCTTTTGTTAAGGAACTAGAGTGGCTCAATGGCCCCTTCATCCCCTTGGTACATGGCCTTAAGTCCAGGTAAGGTTGGGCACTAGTTCGTGGGGTGGTCTTCCTCACAATCGAAACATACCTCCACTGAGTGCAATGGAAACTCGTTCTTAGGATGCTTCCTTGTACATCTGGGACAAAAAATGGCAAAAGCCCTCTCAACTTCCTCTTTCTTTTGTTGGACTCGGAAAGTATCCAGTTGCATGGCAATGGTTTGTCTCATCTCACATTTGAGGTCTTCCATCTGATTAGCAAACTCATGCTTGGAGAAGGTGGTACTAGCTGAGAGTGGATTCCCCCTACCTCGTTTCCGGGTTGCCCTAGAGTGGTTTCTAAACACAGTCTTTATGTCCTCATAAGGTAGTTGGTAGATGTCTCCTCCAGCTAGCAGATGGAGGGTATCTAGAAGGTCTTCGGGGACTCCTCGGAGCAGAACTAGCTTCAGAGATTTGGGGTCAAGCATGCACCTGGCCTGTTTATAGCTAAGTTGGAACCTTTCCTCGTAGTATTCTAAAGACTCATCACTTCCCATGGTGATTCGAAAGGTTTCTCCCTTTGTTTCCTTTGACCTACAACAGTCCCGATATTTTTTGTTAAAGGCTTGCTGCATCTGAGCCCAAGTTGTGATATTGTTTCTAGGTAACCCCATCAACCAGCATAGTGTTGCATCCTTGAGGGTAGAGGGAAAGATTTTCAACTTTTGCTCGTCTTTTGCATAGTCATAAGTTCGACAAAGGATAGCAAACTCAAACAGGAAGGTATCAGGGTCTTTAGTGGTCAATCCATGGAAATGAGGTAAGGTTGAGGGACTTATGTTTTTCATCTTCATGTCCCCGTTGGTCTCTCGGATGGGAAAGGCACCTTCTATTCTCTCCTCATCTTCTCTACCATTTCTGTTTTCAACCATGGTCTCAAAAGGAATGTTTTCTTGCTCTTCTTCTATTATAGGATCTTCATATATCTTTGGAGGTTCACCTATAGGTTCTTATGGATCACTGCCACCGAAGAAGAGAGAAGGGTGACTCAGTGATGTGGTGGGGGTGTTGGGTAACAATTTCCCTGTATTTTCTTTGTTCCTGCGAGGCATGAAATGGAATGTTTTTGGTGGAGTTTTGGTGTTTTTTTTCTGCTTGTACCTACAAAATTGAAATAGATTGAATTGCAACTAACTAAAATCTATCTTGCTGAAATGAAAATGCGGAATTGAAATGAAAGCAAGAAGGGACTAATCTATTTTGCTAAAATGAAATTGCAGGAATGAAATGCTAATCTATGCTTGCAGAATTGAAATTGCAGAATTGAAATGCTAATCTATGAAAGAAGGAAAGGTCTAATCTACTTTTGCAGAAATAAAATTGCAGAATGGAAATGAAATAAACTACTTAGTAGAAGGTTGTAGTAGAAAATAGAAGAAAAGCAGCAATCACAAATACCCTGACGCTTCCCCGACAACGACGCCAAAAAGAAGGGTGGGCTCTAGTATTGCAGCAATAATGTTGTAACTCCTGGGACTCCCTTCTTTACTTTTATCAACCTGGTAGTTCGTAACAAACTTGGAAGCAATGGTGCTATATGCACAATTACTAGCTCTTGCAGCAGGATGTCACTTGATCAGCTGGCACAAGTCCACTAAGAGCTTAAGCCAACTTCTATGAGCTCTACGAAGAAGCTTTTAACTATGATGTATGAAAACTAACTCAACCAGAGGCTAATCTACTTGCAGAAAGAAGTTGAAAGCTAGAAAGGGACGCAAACCCTAACAAACCCTAATTTTACCGATTAACCCTACAGGTGCAAGTAAAAGGATGAAAGATACAGAAATGGATGCCATTGACTTCTAGAAAAGTAAAATGCATCTGATTAAGCTACTTCTGAAGAGAAATATGAAGAAAACATCTTTTTTTATTTTCAAATATTATTTGTGGAATCACTTTGCAGGTGTTTTGACTATTTTGATTGTGCAGTGGTTGATTGGCGAAAGGAAATGGAGTTGATGCTTGCAGGAGGTTGGGAAGGTGAGAACAGGGCCTAAGGGGGTCCCTAACACCCTTCTAGAGAGGTTCACAGTGATCATATCTCAAGAAACTGTGAGCTTCTACAGGAAGTCTGCAGGGGTTCTATAGGATGTTCTGTGGCTTCTACAGGATGTTTCTACAGGATGTTCCGAAAGGGGATTTTGGAGGATTGATGGTGGAAGAAAGGTGAAGAAGTGGGTACGAAGGTTGGATGATGATGTGGAGGGGTCCAGGACCTAGCGAACGAAGTGGGTGAGGGATAAGGATGGTTGGATATGTTCAAGAAGGGGTAGAGAAATGTTTCACAAAAATATAGAAATTAGGTCAAAGTGAGGGAAAATAGCAAATGTGAGGCAAGAATCAGAGTTGGAGGATGGAGCAAGTGGTATTGATGGAGTAGGGGTAGGCAAAGAGGTATCACAGGTTCTCTGCAAGCTATTTTCCAAACTATTCAAACAAAGACTCGGAAAACCAAAGACCTAGCTACTTTAACCCAATCTGACCTAAATATCAGCAATGAAAATGAACAGAAGTTTATTGGCAACAAGATCATATGAAATAGCTATGCAAACTAAGCAATCATGGACCTGAGCATGTAACCGCAACTAGTATCAACTTCCACAAATGAGAATCTAACACTAACAATTGCATGATGAAGCAAAGATAGTGTTTTTGGTGGCGGCAAGGACGCCTTCGTCCCAGCTCATGGTCCCACGGAGGGAGAGGTGAGATCAAGGGTGCTTGATAGACTTCTTCTGAAGATCTTCTATGTTATCAACCTATCAAACCAATCTGAACATGAAAAGCTTTTTTAATCATCAAAAATGACCTAGGTAACCAAGCAAGACTTTAATCTACTTAACATAAATTATTTGATAAAGACATCAACAACACATAACAGTACACAAAGGAAGCCTCGCACTTGGGTTGGGCCCAACCCAAAGAGCTGCAGGCTCTTAAGAAGAAGCTCAGAACTGGTGCCAAATGAACCTACTTTCCATTACTCAAAAATAACCATGTCATAAAAGAAGCTGTACAATAGAACCTACAAAATGAGCTAAGAATCTAGCAGCACTATAGTGCAGAATACAAATGTTCAAAAAGTAACCTACGAAGGTTGGAAGCCTTCCTATTTATGCACCATGAGGACCTCAAAGAGTGCTCCTTGATTCAAGGGGCTTGGCTACCCAAACTGTTAGTACTAAATCACTTCATAAAAGCTGCTCGGCCACCCTTGGGAATCAATGTTGGTGGGCTGCTAAACTCCGAGCTGATGGTGGAGAACTTGAGGAAGAGGCCATTTAGTGCAGGAGGTACCCTCCCTATGAATCCTCAGCCTTGTCCTCTTGCATTCAGCTGGCAAATGGCTCATAAATGCTTGACCTTGGTCCAAAAGTTGTCCAAAAGTCTGCAATAAACACGTATTAGTATTCATAGTCAAGTGACTATCCTCATTCATTCAATCAACATAAATATACTCAAAAGCATGCATAAACTATAAGGAATGGTGGATTAATGGAGAACAATAGGCAAAATGAGCCCAATAATTTACCCATTTTTGGGGCTCATCATGTACATGTTTAGTTACAAGTCATTTTATTGAATACAACGAGGTAAGGTAACCGATATATTGTTATGTTTATGTATGCACTGACAATTGTTTGTCTATGGTAGTATGATGCAGGGAATTGCATGGAAAAAAGGCTACCACGAAATCTTGAAGAAGGCTCATATTGAACTTTCCCTTGGAAGCATTGATAAGCCATGGGGTTGAGTCATGGTGTTTGTTGCTAGTTTTGGACTTTCGATATTTTGTGATTTTTTGAATGTTTAATTTTCATTTTGTTATGTCTAGTGCATGGCCATGCCACTTTGTTTGTGGTGTTGTATTTTTATTGGTTTTCCATGGTTTTCTTTTTGTTTGTTTCTTTTTCTTTCCTTTTATGTTTTTAGGGTCTCAAGAATTGGTTAGGAAAGAGGAAATTTAGTGGAGCTGGGGGAGAGTTGAATGAAATCCAACAAGCAATGAAAAACTTGGATGAATCTCACGTGCATAAGTAAAGGGAAGCTAAAGGAAAGCATATGAAAACTAGTTGGATTAGCTGGGTCCATTGGGATAAATGGATGATGGCAGGATAATCACGAGAAAGGTAACTAGAAAGGTAAGGTAAATGAATCTGAAACATCATATGTATTGGCTATGTTGGGAACCATTCTTCTTAATGTTGTGCAGAGATAAAGGGAGTTCCCTTAACCTTGATCTTATGATATCTAGTAATTATGTTGTGATTATGATTATGTTGATGTCTATATATGTATGCATGTATGTATGTATGTCATTATCTGACAGAGTTGTCAGGGATCATTATTTTGGAGGAATGATTGCTTATGCATGTGAATGGCATGAAGAGGATCCTGGTTTAGAAGGAATCAAATGGGAAGAGTAGCCCTGACAGATTTACGAGGTCGATATCATGTGGATATGATTTGGTATTATGTACTTGTACTATGCCTATGTTTATGTTATGGAAAGTAACATTGAAGGATACATCATGGGAATGAAAGTAGTGTGATCTGTAGCATGTTGGACAAGCATGGACAAGACACTAGAAGTAAGGATTCCTGGTGGAGACAGTGTGGTATCTGGATGTGTAGTACTACTATTGTGTATCTGTTGAACATGATGTACCTATGGTGTTGAGTGCATTGTTCCATATATAGTGTTATGTTCCTATTGCATATGTGGTACCGTGTACATATAATGTTGCGTGCATGTTGCATATATGGTACTTTGTACATGTTCTATATGCAGTGATATATATATATATATATATATATATATATATATATATATATATATATATATATATATATATATATATATATATATATATATATATGGTGTTGTGTTTGTGTTGTACATGCGGTGCTATGTACATATCGTGTTGTGTATGTGTTGTCTACACGCTGGTATGTACATGTGGCATTGTGTGCATGTGGTGTTTTGTAGGTAGTGTTATGTACATTGGATGTTGTGTACATGTTGTGCAGGTGACATTGTGTACATTGGGTGTTGTGTACGCATTGTATAGGTGGTGTTGTGTACATGGGGTATAGTGTACATTTTGTACATGTTGTATTGTGTATATTTGGTATGGTGTTATAAGTATTGTGTAGTCATTGTATAGTGACATGTGTATTCATAGTAGGGAATGGTGTGTATGTATATGTATTTTGTTATACATTGGGAGTAGGTATATGTGTTATATTGTACACTAGGTTTTGGTGTATGTGTTGTGTTGTACATTGTGTATGTGTATATGTTGTACAATGTGATGGGACAAGAAGGTATGGGATTGTCTGGTCCCTTGTTTTGCTATTGAGGGTTGAGGAAATTTAGTCTCTAGATGTCCTTACTGTGGATATTAAGGGTTGAGGCAGTTTAGTCTCAGGATAACTTTGCTGTTATTGAGGGTTGAGGCAATTTAGTTTATGGATGCCCTTGTTGTTGATATTGAGGGTTGAGGCAATTTCGTCTCTAGATGCCCTTGTTGTTGCTATTGAGGGTTGAGGTAGTTTAGTCTATGGATTTCCTTGTTGTTGATATTAAGGGTTGAGGTTGTTTAGTATCTGGATTCCCATGTTGCTTAAAGAGAAGAGAAGGAATTGGGTGCTTTTTGGGTTTGGAAAATGATTAAGTGTGTGTATGGGAAAGATAAAGAACAAAGGAAGAAGAAAGGAACTATTTGAAACATAAGTATTAGTATTTTATTTCAGTTTTAATCATGCATGTGATGTATGATTTTGGTTTATGATGGTTACATGTGATTTATTATTTTGATTTATGATGGTCATGTTTTGAGCTAACCAAACATGATATTTTTATACATGATGATTTGATCAAGAGATAATTTGATTTCCAAGTGATAGGAAATGAGCAGAATTACAAGTGTACCTCGTTGACAGTCCACCGATGAGGTATGACATGAATTTATTTCAGTCTATTTTGAATCTAATGGAAATTATGTGCTTGGTACAAGAAAGCATGGAAATTCCCATTTGGGTGGTTGAAAGTGACTGGAAGAATTAACATCAACAATAAAAGGAATTGGAACTTGCAACAATATGATGGAAAAGCACTTTAGGAGCACAACCATTGTGGGACAGTGGTACCTAATAGTGTACATTTATTTCCATGAGCATGCTATGACAAGTATGATGGTTTTGAGGTAGCTATATGCCTTGGTTGTTTGACCTTGGAATGCCAAGAAGTCTTGCCAAGGGATTGATCGCTCGCGAAATGGCATGTCAGGGAACTTTCAAGTTGCATGACTGCATGGAATAGGGTTATCTGATTTCCCGAGGGACTGTGTAGCAGAGAATGGAAGGTTGGGGAATGGATCTATTTTTGTCATTAGCATTGCTAGATGGAATCAGATGCACGTTGGGAGTGTTCCCTGGAACAATGAGACGACAACTATTCATTAAGAGGACACGTGACGTAGGATGGTAGTGTTGGACTTTGGATGGAGCTTTGACTTGGGAGTGAATTCTAGAATTCATGGGAAGGAGGTGAATCCTAGTATTACTTTTGAGGCTGGATATGTGAGCCTCTGGACTCCCTTATTGCATATGTAAGCATCATATCCTTTTATTTTCTAGATAAAGAAAATGTGAATATGTATATATGTGTATTTTATTGTGAAGACTGCATTGAAATGGATTTATAAAGCTCCATGGAGAGTATGATTATTTATCGGTTGAAGAAAAATGTGTATAAGTATATGTGGTTGTTATTGTGAATAGCATAATGAGTTATATTATAAAGCTCCAGTAAACAATATAATTTTCATGTTTTCAGTAGGATGTCATTGTAAATAGTATAATGAGCTGGGTTATAAAGCTCCATGGGCAAGATATTTTGGTTTTTAGCAGTGTTTTGGTTTATAGGTGTCATTGAGCACCGAGGATGGTGTTCCGCCAAGGGGGGGTTTCTATAACAACACCATGTTAAAATTTCATGTAGTAAAGTTAATAAAGAAAATATAAGACCAAGGTCATGAGACACTTATTCCAAGCTAAATGTTGGGAAAAATATCCTAGTGTACATCACTTGTTGTGTTTATGGCTAAGGAGAAATTGGCAAAGGCAATGGAAAAGGCTTTGAAAAGGAAAAGAGACATTAATTGGCCTATTATTTAGGAAAATAAAGGAAATTAGGAGAAAATGGAGGTGAAAGGTCATAGGTTGCATTTGAGGAGGAGAATGAAGGAAAATAAGGGAAAAATGAAGAAATTAGAGGCATCAAGAATAAAAAGACATTAGAGCATGAGTTGGTAGCTCTTGGTCAGTTCTGTTTTGGAGTTATTGCATAGAGGAAAAAAGCACCAAGAGCAGAAAGAAAGCAAGCAAGAAAAGGGATGCAAAGGAAGCGAGGATCAAGTAAGGAAATGTTGGATCAAGAAGCTTCAACATAAATACTTGCAGGTAACAGATTGCGTGTATGATTTCCTAGCTAGTTTTGGCATGCATGGCATATGCACGTGTGTACTTTTGTTTCTTTTTTGTTGATGCCATCGATTTTTCCAGGCTTTGACACTAGTTTCAACCTTGCCTTTTTGTTTTTGGATAGCCTTGGTGTGACGAGATTCTTTCTTAGTTGAGCTTTGGTTTTCTGCAAGGTTTTGGATTCGGGTGAGGTGGTCTGGAGAAAATCCCAAGTTTTGGTGGTGTAGATGGTTTTCTCTAGGAAGCCCTTGACATGTGGGTGGTGACAGGAAAATTCCTCAAGGGATGGTTAATAAATTTTGAGGCATCCAAGCTTAGTTTGGTCTTGTGATAACGGGACTAGTTTAGGTGAGATCATGGTATGGTAAGGATGGAGGTGGTTTAACTTCTAGATTCGCTCGATTGCTTGTGGATTGTTTTATCCCATGACATCCCACATTCAATATTAGAATTTGGAACAAGTGTGATTAGTTGAAATAAAGACTTGGTTCATCCCAATCTATGGTTGGGTGGTACGTTGAGGTCGTTGACTTTGTTGCCTTTTGCATATAGTTAATAAGAGTTATGTTTCTCTTGTCTTTGATAAGTAAACGTACTTGTTACTATGTGGATTTAATGGTTTTTTATCACTGTTACCTATCTAGTTATATGTTGGTTATAAGCATGGTTACATGACAAATCTAGCTATGGCTATTATCACATTTCATTCAATTAATGTATGGTTAATGAATGCATGACCTAATTGGTGTTATGATAGCTATTGTGAGAAGGCATAAATCCTTCTTTCTAAACCTCAGATAAGTTTTCAAATTCTTATGTTTAGATATGCATTTATGACCTGTAGGTTGAATGTTCACCATGTGTTTGAATAAATCTCAGTCTTGGTTGGGAGCGATCAGGTCAATTCCTGGTTTAGTTTTGGTTTTGAAGCCTTGTTTCTATGTGATCTATCATTCTAGAAGTTTCACTAAGTTTTGGGTAGGGCCCTGAGTCTTAGCCCTAAAAAAATCGCTCAAAATTCGAGGTCACTTCCATAGAGATGTTTGGAAAAGTCCACAGTTGATGGCAGGCAAGACTATGGGAGTGACAAGAGGCTTATAGTTAATTTCATATCTTGGTAAGGGAGCAGTTGTTAGGCTTCGTAATTGATGCAATTTTCTTATCTTATTTCTTATTTTTATGTTGTTTTTCTAATAATTTTTGTGTGCATAATGCGATAAATTTCACAATACAGATTCTAGAAAGTAGTCAATGGACTTTCACTATTTTATCTCTTTTGAATTGATTTAAACTACAAAAGGCTTTATTTCCTTATGATTTGAACCATCATTTGAACATGGATATCTAATACCAAATGTTGTTCCCTCGAATAGTAAAGGAAGAAAATATTATATGGGATTGTTTGGGTTAAATATAGCTAGCGAAATGAGACTAACTTCTATCCTAGACAAATTATTTGGAGAAAATATCTTGACCCTGCTATTCCATGAAATGATGGAGATTTTTGTAAATTGAATAGAGCATCCCGAGAATATTCAGATTCTCAGTATCACTCTCTATTTGAAAATAGGTTCATTTCATAATATAACAATTAGGGATTGAACCTTAGTAAAAGGAGAGAAGAGTGAAAAATATAATCACTTTTTTGATCTATATTGTAAATCTCTATAAATATTTCTTTCATTTTAGTCATTATAATTTAATGGGGACATTTATGGTTTGAATTTAAATTATTGTGTTGAGTTAGCCAAGAGGCAGTTGAATTCCAATGATTTTGGACCTAGTCCTAGAATGACTATTGTCCTTTCTTGTATTATTAACCTTGCATTTCGCTTTCAGTTCATGCTATTCAATTATTTAGTTGTTCTCTAGATATATTTGTTGTTAAAGTATGAGGTTTTGCACTAGCTACAATTGAATATTACAGAGTCAGAGTTATTGCAAATAGTTCTTTCCTCTTACGATTCAATACCATTTATGGTGAATTCATTTCTATCTATAGTGTTGTTACTTTCTTGTAGACCCAGTTACATAGGAAAAAAAATTGTATTCAATTGGATTTATTTATTATTTTTGGTAGGATACTTATGATTTAATTCCTTTAGTAGTCCTAATTGCTTAAGTTTGAAGTCTAGAAGTCGGGTATGAGTTGTTTCTTTCACTAAGTGTGCTTTGTTTCTTTTATTCGTATGCCTTTACTTTTCATTGTGACCATACAAGTTAGGTGATATTATCACTATATATTGCACAAACTATGTGGACAGTCTTGAAATAAATAGACAAAACACCAGTTTTTTGATATAATGTGTAGAGGTCAATTGGTCCTTTAGGGACAACAAAATTCCCCACGATTTTGGTTTCATTTCTACAGAGGTATTCAAGGAAGTGTTATCTGTATCTCTGAAGGATTCATTATTGAAGACAGAAGGTAATAACTTCCGCATGCACTAAGTAAAAATCTTGTGGCAGTGTCTACTGGCAGTCGATACATTTATATTTTTTAGTGTGTATGACTAGGAAGAAGCCTAGGAACACAAACTAAATATTTATAGATAAAAAACCTACCCAAAAAACCACTAAAACCCAAGGAAACGTTGACCTTGGAGGATCCACCTTTATAGGCGAAATCATTCTCAAATCATAATCTCAAGTGTCGGTAGGACCCTGATCATTATTTGGGAAGGGTTCTATTATTGCCCCTTGAGTAGCAAAGTCATCTGCTACAACCAACATTGAGATTCATGATAAAACTACAGGATCTGAGAAAATATTTCAAGATACAATTGTTAGGAATCTTAGTCCTTTCAGTAAAATTGAGGGGCATTATTTCAATTTATAAGAGGGGGAAGGTGAGATGAAAGCCATACCCAAAAAATTTTGAGCTTGAATTTCCTGCAACATTCATTGTAAGGAGAGAACCTAAATCTCCTTATATGAATAGTGTTGTGAGACTTGGTCAAGGTCCGAAACCCTGCCAACATATTATTTTCAGGATAATACCTCTTGATCATGATATTCTTGAATATCATTGGTAGATGTTTAACCAAATGAAAAATGCTATAGCAAGAACATAAACTTCAACCATAGAATATCCTATTGTTGATCCATAAGCTAATGCACCAATGAAAGCTATCTCATTACATAATCTTCCAAATTTCCATGGAATGGCTTCTAGGGATCCTGATGCTTTTTTTTTGAGTTTTATGTTTTATTTCGTGGTTATGATTATACCACTGACCCTAAAAATTTAAAAATTTCTCATTCTACTTGAAAGGGAGCAACATTATGCTGGTTCATGGGACTAGGAGGTGGTACTATAACTTCATGGGATCAAACGAAAGAGGCATTCCTTACTAAATATCGTGACTATTACTAGTATAGGGATTTAAAAGAAGAAATATTTAAAATAATGTCAAAATAAGTTGAAACTTTGGAAGAATATGTTCAAATACTTCAATACAATTTCCAAAGATCACCATATCCTACTCTACCTAGAGATATATTGAAAATTGCTTTGATTAAGGGCATGAAAGGTGAATGGATAGAAACATTTAATCTAATGGGACAGGATGACATTTCAAAGAGGAATATGATGATATCATAAAACTGCGTACCAGGTGCTGATGAGGGAGTACACGAACTAAATTTGGAATTCAAGATCCTCTTAGCAGATCTAGAAAAACTGCAGTTGGAGGAGTTAAATGAGCATAATTTGGTAATATTTTTGAAGACTTTAAAACTAATATTTTGAGTACATTAAATACAAAGTTGATGTCTTATAGGTGAAGCAAAAACAAGTTGATGTAGAACAGGCCCTAGCTATTTTCTATATCGTCATTTCCTAAAGAAGCACAACCACAAATAAAATTTGGTCGACACAATTTAAATATGTGTTATCTACGCTTAATATCACTCAAATAAACGTTGTCCCTCATTCCCTAGATTGAATGATGTATTCAAGGAAGATGAGGAAGATCCAGAGCCATCACACCTCATGGCACACCGACAAAAATGACATACCCTCCCTCTAGGTATGATGCATTATCCTTCTCTATTTTTGTTTGGACAATATGCTTAGCAATATATTCCTAGATCAATGTGGTAGGGCTGAAAACCTTTTAATACCACCTGGAAATCTCAACCATACTCCACACCACCCTAGATAAATCATCCATTCACTAGATCCTTGTGGAAAAATCAATAGGATCCTCATGGAAAAATACACCAAATAACTCATATCATTCATATTGAGAAGATTCACCTACTCGGGGACTAAGCTGGTCTTAGAAATGGTAGTGTCTTATGGGACCAATTAATCAGTCTGTTGGAATGTTGCCTCAGTCACAACCGCCATTGTAACATCCACTCCAATTCTCCCCAAATGTTCCACCTCAATGTGCTCGATTACAACCTCAATTACCTGCTCAATTGAATCGTGATTCGAATAATAGGCCCGTCCAATATTTAGAGAAGTTTGAAAACTTTGGTTGTGGTTATACCTCATTTGAAGGTAATGAGGTGCAACCATGATATGGATGGACTATATTTCGACAATATATTACAGGAAACCAAGAGTAGGAAGATAGCAAAAATCCTATTGAGGAGGAGGTTGTAGTAGAACATACGTTGTCCATCGTAGTTGTGACCAAAACAGAGGCACCGAAAAAGAAAACCACACAACAAGAGCCTATTAGAACTACGAGTGCCACTCCATTCCCTGAGAGACTTACTATGATCAAACCACCGATCTATTCTAATTATGATCTCGTAGGGGGACAAAAAAATTTATGTATTGAAATTCCTCTTTTCCAGGCTATCTGGAACGTCTCGATCTATGCTAAAACCATCAAAGAACTATGTGCTGAGAAGCCTAGGATAAAACCAAAAGCCTCTCATATAGTCCATTTCCTTTCGACACTTTTTGATGACATATTAGGGAAGAAAATACCTATTAAATATGATGACCATGGAAACACAATAGTTACTGTTGAAATTCAGGATCATAACCTCCAAAACACCTTAGTGGACATGGGATTTGTAATAACCATTTTGACTATTGAAAGTTGTGGGATCCTTGGGATCACAAAATTGAAATTGACCTCCATTATGTTGGAGTTGGATGACAGATCAGTAGTAAAACAAGAAGGAACTTTGGATGATATTATCATTTCAGTAGATTCGTGGGAGTACCCAATGGAATTTCGGGTTATCAAACCCATAAATAGGTTGGATGTACATCCTCTGATATTAGGCATATAATGGCTGGAAACTACAAATGCATGTACAGGGTGTTGTACTGGAAACATGATAATTGCAAAAGGTATTACCATTAAAAATCTTATCTTATATCCTCTCGCTTGACCTAGCCTGTCAATTGGAAATTATCAATCTATCCCTCCCAAATATCAAGAAGAAAATTTGTGTTCTCCTCTTACTCTGGATTAAGCGCTCACTTTTAAAGGGAAAACTGAGGATGATGTAATTAATGGTTTTATTAGCAAACCTTCTACTATTGGGAATATAACATGTCAAATATTAAAATCTATACTTGATAGTGAAGCCTCAGGACATCCACTAGAGGTTTTGAATAATGAATATATACCCACAACTGTAGTTCATAATAGTGTTCCCATTGAAATTGAACTTGGTAAGACTTTGAAGATTAATGATAATCTGGATGAACTGTAACATAAATAATTAATTCAAATCCTCCATCAATATAAATAATATTTTTCTTGGAAATATTATGATATGAAAGGCATCGATCCCAAACTGTGTAAACATCACATTTATATAGAAAAAGATGCCTGTGCCATTCACTAACCTCAACTAAGATTAACTCTAGACCTTAGGGATATATTAAAACAAGAGTTGCAGAAACTTCTTCATGTTAATTTCATATATCCTATTTTTTACAGTTAGTGGGTTTCACCAATGGTTGTGGTCCCTAAGAAAAATGGAATAATGGAGAATCTGTGTGGATTATAGAGAATTGAATAAAGCTACCCAAAAATATCACTTTCCTCTTCCATCTGTAAATTAGGTCCTTGGCACTGTTGATGGAAATAATTTTTTCTCTTTTCTGGATGGTTTTCGTGGATATAACCAAATCCATATTGCTCCCAAATATTAGGAAAAAACCACATTCACCTATCCATCGGGAACATTTGCATATACAGTTTTACCATCTGGGTTGTGAAACACACATGCGACTTTCCAAAGGGAAATATTAAGTACTTTTTCTGACTTAATTAGTGAAGGACTTGAACTATACATGGATGATTTTAATCCTTACGGCAATGATTTTGACCAAGCCTTAAAAGACCTAGAAAGAGTTCTTGAACAATGGATAGCTATGAGATTATGCCTTAGTAATGAAAAATGCCATATGATGATGACAAAGGGCATGGTTATAGGGAATTACCTCTCTATTTTAGCAATCCAGGTAGCCCCAACAAATATTTAGGAAATTATTATGGTACCTACTTCTCGAACACCAACCTAGGTGTGTAGTTTCCTTGGCCTTGTTGGTTATTATCATCATTTTATAGCAATTTTTTGAAAAATATTAGCACCATTGTATGTATTGATAAGAAATATGGAATTTGAATGTAATAATAGGTGTGATGTTGATTTTGTGGATCTTAAAATGATGGTCTCAACAACCCCTATGTTATGAGGGCCAAATTGGAATTTACCATTCCACATTTCATCTCATGCATCTGACATAACAATATGAGTTATACTTGGACCAGAAGAAGATAAAAGTCCTTATGCCATCTATTATATCGGCAAGAATCTTATACCAACGATGCTAAATTATACAGTGATGGAAAAATATTTTTTATCTATTGTTTATCCTATCAATCAATTTTTTCACTACATAACATGATACCTAGTCTTTTTATATACTCACCATTATGACATTATGTATCTAGATAATAAACCTATTACTAATGGACGAATAACTCATTGATTATTCTTATTACAGGAATTTGATATCACCATAAAGGATTGACTGGAGAAGGAGAATCTTGTTGCATATTTTCTTTTCACAGTTCTTCTAATGGCTGATTCTTTACCTATGGAAGACCAGTTTCCTGATGAACATCTTTTTTCCATGAAAGTTAAAACAACTTGGTATGCTAATGTGCCCAATTACCTAGTAGTAGGAAAGCTATTAGCACATATACCATCCCAAGAAAATAAGATTATCCTTCAACACAATGTGCAGTTTTCCTATATTGAAGGATACATCATCCATAGAGGGTTTGATCTTCAAATGTAACACAGATGCATTAGGGAAGACAAAGTTTATGATATTCTTAAGTTTTGTGATGACAAACCCTATGGTGGGAATTTTTTTGATCAAAGCACTAGGCATAAATTGATACATATGGGTTATTACTAACCCGTAATATTTAAATATGCAAGAAAAAAATGTCCAGAGCTATGATAGCTGTTAGAAGATGGGTCACCCCATTCAAGTTAATGAAATGCCCATGTAGCTATAAATGGTACTTGAGCCTTTTAAAATATGGGTGATGGATTTTGTGGGCCCCTTCAACCCACTTTCAAATCATAAGATGTATACTTTGATTTGCATAGACTATGTAATTAAATGGGTGGAGGCAGTAGCTCTCTCAAAGGCTATAGAAGAGGCAGTCATTAGTTTTCTATTTGAATAGATTGTGTAGTATAGATTTCTTAGAGAGATCGTAATAGATGGGGATCACAATTCACTACCCACAAAAATTCTACTACATTAGAAAAATATCACATTAAACACATAATTACTTCTCCTTACCATCCTCAAGCAAATGGATACTTGGAAAGCACCAATAAAGTCCTGAAGGCAATATTAACAAAAATAGTATCTATGAATCGCTGAAATTGGGTTGCCAAACTCCTTGAGGCCTTATGGGCCTATCAAACAACTTGCCGCAACACTAGTGGCCATTCACCATGTCAACTTGATTTTCATAAGGATCCTGATTTTCCAACAGAATTCGAAATCAAGACTCTCAAACTGCTAGGGAAGTTAGATTGGATTTCATAGAAGTTCGAAAACAATGCTTGCAATAGATTAATGAATTGGATGAAATGTACCTATTGCCCTTGTAGTGCACGATTTCTATTCAATAGAAGAGGGCTAAATTGTATGATTGGTTGATCAAGAAGAAAACCTCCGAGAAGGGAGACTAATCACTATTATATGACCCTAGATTCCAATATTTCCCAGGGAAACTCCAAACAATATGGTTGCGACCATATGAGGTCACTAAAGTTTATGAGAACGCCACAGTGATCCTTACTATGATTGACAGTTCTAGCGTTTCTTTCCATGCCGATGGACACCAACTCCATCTGTATCAGTAGCCACTCACACAAGACTCTTTTCTTCACAAGATAAGTAATGATTCTATCTTGCAGTTTATAGCGAATTGGGGAGGTAACCCCATAGCTACAACCATCTGAAGTGTTTTTCGAAATTTATTTCATTCTCTATATAATGTACATACTTGTTGATAATGTTTTTATTAAAGTTATTCTTAGAAAAAGAATAGTTGTTGTTCCCTTAGCCACAGTGGTTGTTCCCTTAGTGACAACTATTGTTCCCTTGGTCATGGTTGTTGTTTCCTTAGTCGCAACTATTGTTTCCTCATAAATGATGTTCCCATGATTGTGATAATTGTTCCCTTAGTCACAACTGTTGTTCCCTTGGTGGCGGTTGTTGTTTCCTGAGTCACATCTATTTTTCCCTTAGAGTTGTTGTTCCCTATGCCACGACTATTGTTTCCTTAGTCACAATTGTTGTTTCCTTAGTCACAACACTTGTTCCCTTCATCACAGTTGTCATTGCCTTAGTCACAACTACTGCACCCTTAGTCTTGGTTGTTATTCTCTTAATTTTAGTCATTGTTTCCTTAATCACAGTTGTTTTTCACTTAGTCATAGTTGTTATTTCCTTAGTCACGATTGTTGTTTCCCAGGCCGTAGTTTTTATTTTAGACATAGTTTTTATTTTTAACTTGTTTTTTATTAAAGCCATTCCATGATATAATGATGAGACAATTAGTTCTCTCGAGTGATTTCCATACTAGAATGTTTTATAAGGAATCTTTTAGTATACTTCTAAAACCTCTTAAGCTTTAAACAACCTTGATGTTGTAAATACATAATGATATTTTTATTTCATTCCTTCAATCACCACTAGAGGAATTTGCCTTTATTTTAGTCTCATGGTTCATTGATCTCCTTCAAAAATAAATTTGGGGAAGCAAATTGGAAAGCCAAAAAGGTAATTATTACAACATTTTCATGCCATTCCTTACTCTTAAGGAGTTAATAAGCCATGCCGTTTACTAATATTTTGTCATAAAAAACAAAATAAAACAATAATAATAAAAATAATAAAAAGAAAAGGGAATCAAACAAATGATAGGAGGTCTCATCATGAGATGACTTACGATGTTCATAAGACTTAATGGGGTGACATTACCACTCTAGTCACCAAGCCACGGTAATGGCCTTTGACCATTAGGTCGAATGAAAATAGGTCTCATCATGAGCTGACTTATTCATCTCATTAGATCTGGTGAATGGAATTATTACGAAATGGTCACCATGCAAGAATAATGGCCTTTGTCTATAATAAAAATAAATAAAAAAATTATGAATAAAATGGGACACTAGCATATCAAAGGGTTAGAAAGAAACCCTCTCGAGGATATGGACCTCTGCTTGTAGGAAAGGACATGCCTATAGTACTGAATTATATTTGAAATTACCATATAAAGTTAGCTATTTCTCCCTCCCTTAGCACTAATAAAGGAAAATCATTGGATTAATATGGAAACTTATTTGATATTTTCTTTGAAAGTGGTGATGATAAGTATGCATGAGAAATTAGTTTCAATTTTACATATCAATGATGTAATATTTTTTGACGAGATGCTAAATTATATTCTAAATTTCTTTCATTTTACTCTAAAGGTAATATTTTTGTGAATATTGTCTTATCCATTTTTTTGCATTTAAAATATCCTCACATGATTTTACTCAGATTTTAATGATTTTGGTGTCATAATGTCTAGTCCTGTCAGCATTCTTTATGACTAATGCATCCAATAATTATGTCGCATGCCTCACCCTTTATTTTTATCTTTTATGGTTTCTCCATTATGTCCAATTAATATATCCTTATCTGTTAAGTCATGCCAACTGTATTAACACATGGTGGAAGATCATGATCGATCTCTAAACTCGTTGGGGAATTCATCAGGCCAAATATACAATTAGGTGCTTAAATTTTTAGAAAAAAAAAAAATTGTTGCATGTTGTGGTTGTTGAATTCTCCACTTTGTGCAACATATTTATCTTTGTATTTTCTAAACTCTGTTGTTAGTAGCTTTAAATTTCTCCCTGTGAAATAGTCTAAATGGGAAGACATTCGGTGTGTAGAGAACTTGGCCAGTTACGGATCTCTAAGAAAGTGCACAATATTTTGGATTAAGTAGGGTGGTCAAACTATTTCCTACCACTACAAGGCTTTGATAACGAATTCGCCTTGGAATTTACATGGAATTTGGGCAATCGGGTAACAATGGTAATGTGAAGACAAGTATATGTGAATGAAGAAGACTTTTTAGAAGTGACAGGAATTTCCACAAAAGGAGAGAAGTGGTTTGAAATACAGACTCTGCTACAAAGTGCATTGTTCATGTTGTCGAACCTTGGAGAGGAACTGGTCAACAAAGGGAAAGGGTACAATCCTACCTCATTTCCAAAGCCATGGAAAGAATTAGCAAGCATCATCCAAAGGTACATTACGTGTGATGGATGATACAACGTGGTAAGAGGTTGACATTTGAAATTAATGGAAACACTGAGACGAAAGGTAATTCCAAACCTTTCCTATTTTGTGAATTTGTTATTGCATGAAACTACTTTAAGGCCTAAAACATCTAAGGACAAAGCCTCAGTTGTCACTCATTATGGGCACATAAAACTTATAGTTGTCATAGGTTTGAATCAAGTACGAACGAGATGGGAAGAGTTCTTAAGAAACCCTTATGCTCCACTTGAAATTAAAGCACATATTCGAGATTTCAGAGATACACTACTTAATAATGAGAAGCTAGACGTGAATGAGGAGGCCAACCAAAATGAAAAATCCATGGAAAAAGGAACTTTGCAGGGAAAACCACAAACCCCATTCCATCAACAATTAAACAGGCCAGAGAAAAGAATGGCTTCCCTCTTGGCCTCCCTACCTAGAAAAAGGAGAAGATCGACTAGGTTGGATAAATCACAAAATCCTATAGATTCCTTTGAACAATTATTGGAAGAAAGTGGGACTTAAGAATTTCCTGATACAAAAGGAACACAAAAAGAGACCCATCAAGAGAGTTATCCTCAAGAGAAGGAAATGGAGGTAGCCGAAACTCTTGAAGGATTCGATAATTTTCTCAAGTCTCTGAATTTAGAATAAGTTGTAACTTGTTTAGAAAATAATTATAACCAGAAGACGATGCCTAATTCTACAACCTATCCTCCTTATTATATAGTTACTATTATTTTAGAATTCTCGGGAGAACCTGAAAACACTTCTCTTCAAGAACATTCTGCAGATTTCATTGCAACTGTCTTGGAATGCCCTTACCCTCAATAAGTAGCTTTACAAAATTTTGAACAAGAAGTCAATATTGACTCTCCAATTGAAACTCATGAACCTATAAACGATGGCACAATTGAGCCCACCCAAGAAATAATGGCTGAAAAAACTGAGGCCATAGCTGCTATTTCCTCTTCTCCAGTTACTCTGGTTAAGAATTTCACACACAAGACTATTAGAGACCTGAAGGATACAAGGAAAAGAGAGAGTAGAAAAGAAATTGATTTGTTAAAAAAATAAAAATGGATGCTACAAATGAAGGTACAAAAATTAAAGAAATGATTGCATTACAATAAGCTTGAAAGGAGCCATGAGAGGAAAAATGATAAGAAAAAAGAAGTTAGGGAGTATGAAACTTAAACCAAATATATAGATTTTGCAGCTACTTCTACTCTGGGAACTAAAACTAAGTTGGACCCATTAATAATTGATGTTTCAACTACTAAAGTAGGGACCCAAATAGATTCACCAATATTCATTACAAGAGGAGCATAAACAAAACATGTACCTCCATATACTCCTTTAATTATAGAAGCCACCATCTTGGTTTTAAATAAAATATTGGAGGAGCAATAAGAAACTATAGCTTGATACTAGAAAAAGGTAGCGCCTCAGAACGAGCATCAAGAGCTACTTAAAAAGTTTAAAGCATTGGAAATAGGATGAGACTTATGCTAAGCTTAGAGCAGCTATGGAAAAGATTTAGACTCTGAAGGGCCATACTAAAAAGGCCATGGAACAAATAAAGGAAATTTGTTGTATATATTCAGATGCTCTCTCATGTAGATATCTGGCCCTAAATTATGCTTTATTTCTGTTAGAATGATATTAACTGCTTCAAGTCAAGGCCATATGGTCAAGACAACCATGTGAATTCAACAATGTTTTGGACTTTGTTACATCTTTTCATAAGCATAATGATCATACAAGGTATGTCTTATGTGAGTTATACATGCATAACTTTTTTCTAGAAGAGAAGGTGGATGAGAATCTTCTTCCTTTCATAGTGGATGTGCATTTCCAAGCTTTTATATCGAACTCTCATAATCAAATAAGGTCGGATAAATGTTATCATACATTTCAAAAAAAAAAACTTAGCCTAGACCTCTTGGCTAGAGGGGAGCCATGGAGCCCTCTATGCGCAATTTGCCATCATCAAAGGTTGATGTGACAATTTGGTGTTATTGATGCCTTCACACCCATTCATAATGAAGTTTTATAATCAGGAGTGGAATACCTTTGGGACATTAGGGTTGAAGCAATCTGAAGAGACAAGTAGAGATGATAGGGATCATTCGGTGAAATTAAAAATAGAGAACCTTTTAGCTCTTAGAATTTCTAGCATGCTATGACTAGGGAACATGATTATTCTCATATGATGTTAGAATAAGGTCCTAGTTATATGGTGTGTAGATACAAATTCCCCATAATTTGGTGTCCTTAATCGTCCTATAAATCTAAATATGAACTGAGAAAGGCAGGTAAATATGTTTACCTTCAAGAAGTCTAGAGTAGGAATGGATTCCAACATGTAGGAGAAGAACCCTACCCAACCTATTCCCTAACTACTCTTCATCTCAATTATTTGTTTGCATGAGGTGATGCAAAAATTTAAGTTGGGAGGTGATGTTGGGCTTCGTAATTGGTACAATTTTCTTATCTTATTTCTTAGTTTTATGTTTACTTTCTAAGAATTTTTGTGTGTAGAATGTGATAACTTGCGCAATATATAGTCTAGAAAGGAGCCAATGGCCTTTCACTATTTTATTTCTTCTGAATTGATTTAAACTATGAAATCCATGGTTTACTTACAATTTCAATCGTCATTTGAACAAGGATATCTCATATCAGATGTTGTTCCATGCAATAATAAGGAAGAATGGATTATGTGAGACTGGTTAGGTTAATTATAGCGAGTTGAACAAGATTGACTTCTATCCTGCATGAATGAGTTGGAGAAAATATCCTGACCCTGCTATTCTGGGAAATGATGGAGATTTTTGTAATTTTATTAGAGCATCCCAAGAATCTTCAGATTCTTAGGATCACTTTCTATTTGAAAATAGGTTCATTTTTAATATAAGAACTATGGATTGAATCTTGTGAAAGGAGAGAAGAGTGCAAGATATAATTACTTTTTTTAATCTATATTGTAAATATCTACAAACAATTATTGTAATTTTCTCGTTATAATTTAATGGAGATGTTTGGAGTTCAAATTTAACTTATTGCACTAAATTAGCCATCAGGCAGATGAATTCTGATGATTTTGGGCCCAATCCTCGAATGACTATTGTCTTTTCTTATATTATTAATCTTGCATCTAGCTTTCAGTTACTGTTTTTCAGTTATTTAGTTGTTCTCTAGGTATATATTTTGTTAAAGTATGATTTTTTGCAATAGGTATAGTTGAATATCACAGAGTCATATTTATTTCAATTGGTTCTTTGGAGTGTTATTTTTCCTTGTTGTTTCTTGTTAATTAATGTAGCATTGTTAATTCTTATGATTCGATATCATTTTTAGAGAATTCATTTCTATCTATAATGTTCTTCCCTAGGAAAAAAATTTGTATTCAGTTGGATTTCTTTAATGTTTTTGGAAGGAGACTTAATGATTTTATTCCTTTAGTAGTCTTGATTGTTTTAGATTGAAGTCTAGAAGTCGAGTATGAGTTATTTATTTCAGTGAGTGTGGGTTTTTTCTTTTATTCATATGATTTTACTTTCAATTAGGACCATACAAGTTAGGTTATATTAGCACTCTCTTTTGCACAAACTATGTGGACAACATTGAAATAAATAGATGAAACTCCAAGTTGATGATTTAATTTGTATAGGTCAATTGCTCCTTTAGGAACAACAAAACGCCCCAACAACGACTTAGCTCTAAGTCATGAAAAAGAGAGTTATCTTAGGGGTTGTACACCTGGAGTGGTTGGGTTGCTCCTAGAGGTCCTGTAGCACCAGAGGGAAGTCAATAAGGTCTTAAGTTGTCAACCCCATTTCCTTAAGGTCATATAGGACATTGAGTCTTATTATACTGAGTCTTCTCATAGTGACCTTCAGGTCATGTTTACCCCTGGAAAACCGATGAAAGTGGGTAAATGTGGGAGGAGGTTTCTTCCGCCCAATCACCTACATCAAAATTTCTTTCACTATGATGTTTATTTTCCTATTGTTCCATTTGATTTTGTGACATAGTGAGGTTAATTATTAAGAGTTGGAGAACTTGTTGTTAACACTCTATTTGATCTTCCATTGCGTGAACCTTAGGTTTTTCTCTTAAATATGCTATGATGGATGGTGGAGGATATCAATAAAGTTCCATGAATTGGGAAAATTTTGTTGCAGTATGGAATTAAGTGTTATACCACCATTCAACTAGAGGTAACCAGTTGACCCATTGTGTTTGTTTATCATATACAAAACATAAAAGATATTCTTTCAAACATTTTTTCACTATCTCAGTTTTCCCATCATATTGAGGATGATAAGATGATCTATGAGCTAACTGAGTACCAATACAATAAAATAATTCGGTCGAAAAATTTCCATTGAAAATGGGATCTTTGTCACTTATAATAATATTTGTATTTCCATGTAGCTTTTGAATTGTTTCCATAAATGCACTAACAACTGTACTGGATTTGAGAAGATGAGATAATTCAAAAAAGTGTGCATACTTGGTATGTCTATCAAATACCACCACGATGCCACTATTTCCTTCAAACTTGGCTAAAACTATGATAAGATCCATTGACACCACCTCCCAATGTTGACGTGTTATGGCTAAAGGTTGTAACAAACCCAAGGTCTTAATTATCCCAACTTTATTTGTTGGCAAACCAAACATTCTTCCACAAACTTCTCAATATCAGACTTAAGGTCTTCCAAAAAAATTATTTCTTTACCCCGCGATAAGTTTTTAAAAATCTTGAGTTCCCTCCTAAGGGTGAGGTGTGCAATTCCAAAGGAATCTTTTTCTTGAGTTAGGAATTCTTACATAGATATAAGTGATATTAATGAATCACGTTTCGAGCTAAATGTATCATATGTACCAGGATCTTGATGAAATTTTGAATGGGTGTCCACACTTCTTCGTCACTCTTCAACTCATCCCTTGCTTCGGTTATCCAATGAGATTGGATAATAGAAATGACATAAATATATGCTTCCACATCCTCATCGTTTCTTGAGAGTGCATCTGTAAGAAAAATTTCTTCCCTTTTTTGTATATGAATTGAAAGTCATAACCCAACATCTTTGTGACCCAATTTTTCTTGTCATCTAAACATAATCATTTTTTCAAAAAGTATTTAAGACGATCATGATATATTTTTACCTTGAAGTGTCTTCCCATTAAGCTCATCATTGCTTTAGTGCATGTATTATTTCCAACATTTTCTTCTCATAAATAGGTTTTTGTAAAGACTTTCCTTTCACTCAACAACATTCAAAAGAAATGGGTCTCATTTCTTGCATTACAACAAAACCAATTCCATTTCCTAAGGCATCACATTCCATAATAAAGGTTTTTTGAAGTCTGGCGTAATTAATACCGGTGTTTGGCACATTACCTCTTTAATATATTCAAAGGCCTTAATTGCTTCTAGAGTCTAAGAAAATGCATCTTTCTTCAGTAATGTTGTTATAGGTGTCACTATTCTCCCACATTTCTTAGAAAACTTGCCATAATACCCCATCAACCCAAGAAATCCTCGAAGATGCTTTATGGTTGTGGGGATTTTCCATTCCTTCATGGACTTAATTTTATTAGGGTCTAACTTAACACCCTCATGAGATATAATATGACCCAAATATTCCACATACTCTACTCTAAAAAAACATTTGGAGGAGTTTGCATATAATTGTTACTCCTCCAATAGTTAAAGCACCCATCGTAAAAAAATAAGAAAAAACATTTTCTAAGGAAGAGTTTGAAAAGGGAATTCATAAAACCTTGAAATATGAACAGGGAATTCACCCAATGAACCTATGAAACATCACTTGTGTTCATGGCATACTAAAAAATACCCCTAATTTGATTGCATATTGGAAAATATGTCTAGAAATGACATTATTTAACTCCCTACCAATTTAAACCCAATGCACATTCCCAATTAAAAAAACCCCTACTTTAACTAGATATTGTATGTATCAGTTTTTTCATTAACATTATTATTCCCCTTTATATTTTTTAATTAACTTTGAGCTCCATTTTTTATGGATTCCAATATAAAATCCCTTTTCCCCCTTATATATACTTGATATATTATGTAATTTTTTTCTCAATATATATCCCCCAATATGAACCCACGTAGAATGGTATTTCTCCCTCAGCGAAGCTCCTGTGGAAATGTGGAAGGTGCATTAGTAAGGCCAAAAGACAAGACCACAAATTCGTAATGACCCTCATGAGTTCTGAATTTTATTTTCAGAATGTCTTAGTTTTCATTATAATTTGATGATATCCTCAATGAAGATGCAACATGGTGAAGTAAATTACTCCATGTAATTCATCAAATGGTTCATCAATGATAGGAATGGGAAATTTCTCTTCAATACTAAACTTTTTTAGCTCCATATAGTCCTAACACACACACCATTATCTATCCTTCTTGTGCACCAACACTACTAGAGTAGAGAAAGAACTTGACTACGTTGAATTATACCATCCTCGACTATTCATTCACCATATGTTCAATTTCACTCTTTTAGGCATAAGGATATCTGATGTTTGGAGGAACACTTCCTGGAACCAAATGAATAGAATGGTCATGATCACGAATAGGTGGGAGGTCTTTGTAAGTCTCAAATACCTTGGCATGATTGTCCAAGGTTGTTTGGAGATCTAGAGAAATAGATTATTTCGATGTTTGAACCTCTAGTGAGCATAATTCTACAATTAAGTCCTGTTGGTCCTTCTTAAGAATAATTTTCATGCCATTAGAGTTGATTATATTTCCTCGTTTCCTTTCAATACCCCTTATTTCACCTTATTTTCCTTCCCGAAAAAAATTCAATAAAAGGTCTTGAAATTAAAAGCTATCGTCCCAAAAGATTGTAAGCATTGGACCCCCAGTACAACATCAACACCACCCATTCAGAAGGAAAACATTGGACTATTCAATACATATTCACCCATGGTTAGCTTGATATTATGACATGTTTTAGATCAATTTATAGTTCCTCCATTTGCAACAATCACTTGACACTCTAGTGCTGGATATACTAAACAATTCAATTCCTTCGCTATCTTACAATGAATAAAATTATGGGTGCTATCCAAATTAGTCAAACTTATTACCTTTTTCTTCTTGATATATTCTTCTATATTGAGAGGTTGAGGAGTGGTAATTCTTGCCAATGAATTAGAAGATATGGTAAGATTCATTTCTTATTTCTTTGGGGTTGGTTCCTATTGTATATCCTCTTGTTTTGATCTTTCTTGTTCCTTTTCTTCCCTCTCTTCAAAATATATGTAGAATAATTTCTTCTCAGCACACCTATGACCTTTAATGTATTTTCTATCACAACTATAACAAATATATTTTTATATTTTTTTCTCCAATTGTTGTGGTGTAAACCTTGTAGGTTATGGAAGGCCAAGAGTAACAACAGTTCCATGTTTATAGTTATAACATGTAGACTTCCTTGTTTCCATAATTTTTCTTTTAAATTTTCTTACCCCCTAAATTCCTTCTCCAATGAATCAAGTTCCCAAAGGCGAACCTCATGTTGGGCGTTATCCTTTAAAGTCCCTATGAAGACATAAATCCTATGCTCTAGAATATCAATTACCCTGATATTCAATTTTTCAAAGCCCTCAATCTGCTCCGTTGAACACTTTTGTTTGCGATTTATCAATTAGCTAAAGAAGGTGTTTCTCTTTGTATCCTCAAAATGTGCTATTATTTCCTCTATAAAATTGACTAAGTGAAAAGTGGTTTATGAGAAAAAAATCCACTGATACCATACAAACTAATTGAGTTATAAATATAAATATGCCATGTGTATGTTTTGTGATATGAACTGCATGAATGAAACAAAATATAGATATAAACATAAACAAAGAGATGCAAAAAACTTAAATCTTCATTTCATTAATATCAAAAAACTGAAAGATGTTTACAAGAAAAATGGAAATAAGCCAGCACATGCGATGATAGCTTATCTCTGAGAATATATGTTGTGACTACATGCCTTTGAACTATGCTACAATGAGGCTCAGTGATTTTTTTATCATTTAGAAACAATCAAAAACTCTAAACATACAAAAACATGACCCTAAGAGATGAAGCACCAAAAACATGTGGGCTCCATTCAGGTTAGTTGGAACTTCAACTTCCCGGGGTTGTAACTTTGGCATATGATCTCTATTTGACTATCGCAATACCTTGTTTTGAATATCCCCAAGAGGAAGCCAAAAATAAATTGATGATTCAATTTGCCACTTTTTTGGTCTCTCTGTTTTCCCAAAAAACATCCTTTAGGTCCTCAAAATGGCTCCAGAAGTTTAGGACCCAAAAAGTGCTAAAAATAGTCAGTTGTACTACAATCAGGAAAAGTGGAAAATAAAATTAAGGAAACTGAAAAGAAGATGTGGGTTTCCAAGTGGAATAGGAGGGTTTCCACTAATATCCACCTGGATCATTTTGTGTGTGTTGCACATCATCGAGATTAAAATATTGATCCATCTGTAGTATCCATGTTACTGGGTCATTTCCACCAAAATTCCACATATCGATATTTGGAATGTGGTGGTTCTTAAACCCAAAATTGGAGTCTCTGAAACCATAATTCATATTCCTTTTGTCCTCCTTCTCATTTTCATGGATTACCTTGTCACCGTTGGGAAGCCTTTCTTCTAGCAAATTTGCCAAACCTTCCTTCAACCCTTCTACCCTCACATTCATCATTTCTTACGTGTCTACTATTAAACCATCATTCAAAACTATCATGTCCATTTTTATATCATCTATCTTAACATTCATCATGGCTTCAAATTCATTTTTTGCTAGAGTCAAATTTGTTGCACTTTGTCTTGAAATTTTGATATATCTTGCTGCATTTCTTACTCTTCTTCATGCACCATAGAAGAGATTTCTAGATGCTTACTAGGTGTGTCCATCCTTTTGTTTCGATGCTTTTTTGAATTAAACAATTATATCTATGTTTAACTATTCCCTTTGAATCACTTCAAACTGATTTTTCAAACAAAAGCTATTCAAAATTTTAAAACAATATACACCTTTTTCTTGATTTTTAGGAGCTTGATATTGAAACAGTTGAATATCTGTAAATTCAGATCGCCAAGGTATGAAATTTAATTCTTTGGTATCCCTATGAGTCTTCTTTCTAACCCCACAAATCATACTGATATTGGATTCTTCAAGAAAGAGTTATTCAAAATCTCCCACGATGACTTCATTATAGATTGGTTCAGTAGAGCGAACTTGTACGGAGTGCCACATGTCACTATTTCAAACTTCGACCCTTAAAATGATAAATAAAAACCAAAATCCTTGCATTTTTAGTCACTTTTTATGAAATTCAAATCTGATTCTCAAAGCGAAAGTTATGTCAATTTTTCCTAGCTCACCTATTTGAGATTGAATTTTGGATCATGTAAAAACCCTAACTTATTTGGACCATATCTCATAAAATATGGAAAAACAAGATATGAAATTTCTACAAAACATTCACTAAGATTTCTAATCCATGTGGTTAAAATTTAAACATTTTAAGCTTCAGATAAAAACATTATAGGGAAAATTCCAAGATGACCTATTTGAAGCAATGAAACCCTAGAATCCAAAGCTTAGATACCAAATGTTAGGAAACCAGCTCGCAAAACAAAAGAAAATATAGATCAACAATTTAAAAAGTATCCTCTTAAAGGGGGAAACCTCCTTTACATTACATAATGAACAATTCTTTGATGATACAATTGATAATACCTTATTGGTCTATATATGAGTCTAAGGGGTTACATTATAATCAAAGTCTACATGACAATAATAATGTAAGGGTGCAACAATAACAATATTTGGATTCTATGGGGAACAACAATAAAAACATGGGGGCTTAATATGCGCAAAAATAACAATATGGGGCTACACTAACAATAACAATAAGGGAGGTACACTAGTATTATAGGGACCGAACATGTAACAGTATATTAAAAAATCGAGGACTGTAATACCTTAAATTTTGGCAAGAGCTTTCCATAATGAAAACTTGCAAACAATTTCCAAACAAACAGAATATTGAATAATTGAAGGTGGGCTTTCCCTTCATTACTAGTAGAATCTAATGCAACAATTATAGAGTGAAATGTGACTAGAATCCTTTGCTTCCAATGGTACAAGGAAAGAATTAAACACTAGATTCTAACCCTAACTCCTTGAAAAAACAGAAAAATCTACAAAGAATTGAATAAAACACCTAAGGGGTATACCTATATGGTTTAAATCCTAGCTTGAGCAAGGGTAATCCATGAAACAATGAGACAAGAGTCAAATCGTCAGACAAGAATTTTGTTAAATGCACGAAGGGTGTGAATGAGGTGAGAACACGACAAGGGAGACGACCATTACTCAACGTAACCAAACTTGACCATTGTGAGTCGTCAGATCCCAAAGAATAATAATCTAGGGTCATATATATTACCACAATGTGGTGGTAAGTATAAGCCATGTGACATGGAGCTCTTCAGAACCTATGTGTATAGAAACTCGAGAAAACTAGGCTAGGTACATAGTCTATAATAATAACATTATGTATATTAGAATTTAACAATAGCTCATTTCCAAACCTAACAATAAATATTAGCAGTCAACCTTACTATAATTTATCGAATGACCAATAGAATCAAGGTTAACATAAGGTTATGCGTGCGCTATCCTACGTGTCTTGCATTATACATAGTTGTATATTGTATAAACTCATGCAATAATGAAACATTAACTCCCTATTACGATATATACTATAATGAAGAAATGAAAAAATAATTAACATGTGGTTAGGTTTCTAGGCATCTACATTAAAAGTTATTTCTAGCGTAAAACTAGGTAAGTTAATCATAAAAAAAAAATTGGGTGGCTAGATGTTACAAGTGGTATCAAAGCAATGATTTCTACACTGTGGATTGTTTGGGTGATTATGGGAATACCAAAAGTTTATTTAGTGTTCACATAGGAAGCATGATGAGGAGAGGAGGTGTAGCAGGGAGCACACCACTAGTAAGACCATCGATATTTTTTTGTTCGGTACCATTCTTGGAAGCCAATCCTGAGACGTGGGTTAAATTAGGAGAGGAGTCTTGAGACCCAACTACTATGCTGTTAGAGACAGTTAAACAACTAAGGAATAAAATGGATAATCCATGTGCTGACAATGATAGTTTCATGTGGGAGAAAGAGTGGATAATGAAAATTATCACAGATAGGCAAAATCACAATAATTCTGATTCAAACCTTGATAATGGAAACAAGGTTGAAGTATATAGACGAAGAGATGGTCATATGTTTGAGAAAATATATACCCAAGAATATGAAGGAGGTAGAGAAGAAACTGAGGAAGAATTAGAAAATGCTTTCAGCGAGAAAGGGGCAAAAAGACAAAAGACTAAATTGCTGGGAGAAATCAAGAAAAATAAACCTCTGACCTTTGATGGAGAGTCAAAAGTAATTGTTGAATCCTAGTTAATAAATATGAATAAATACTTTCAAATTTATGAATATGATAACAATATTAAGGCTCAAATGTCAATTGACTAGCTTCAAGGGAAGGTTAATTTATGGTGGGAGGATGTTAAGGCTATGTGTGGAATTGATGAACAAGAGGTCACGTGGGAATCTTTTTGAAAACATTTCAAGCATGAATATTTGATAGAACAATTTAATGACAAAAAATAAAAAGGGTTTCATGATCTTAAACTATGAAAACTTTCTATCGATGAATTTGTAACAAAATTTACATCCCTGTTAAGGTATTTTCCTTATATATGCGAAGAAAAAGCTAAAGTGTAGAATTTTATCAATAGTCTACCTATATTTATCAAGAAGTGGTTAGAAGTTGACAATCCAAAAACCATGGATGATGCTATTAGGAAGGATCAAATATAATATCAATAGATGAAACAAAAAGTGGAAGGATGTAAGAATCATTCCAATAAGAAAGGAAAGAAGAATTCCAAAGTAACAAAAGCATAAAAGCTTTCAGTGATAAAAATTCAAATAAAAATTAGAAAAATAAGTTCTTTGGGAAAAATCAATAAATAATCGACAAAAGAGTGAATCTGAATTGATAGAACCATCTAATAAACTAGAATTCAATCAGACACAAGGACCCCCACTACATTTTTGGGGTTGTGGGGAGTCTCACTACTAAAATCCTTGTCACCACCATGTAAGAATAAAGTAGGTTGCTAACATTCAAGAAGCATCTATAGTTGGAGAGGTGGGGAGAAATATACCGAAAATTAATATTGCTTTAGAGGATCATCCAGTTGAGTATCAACCTACAACGATACAGTTTCAAGGTAAGATATTTAACCATTAATTATCTATTTTAATAGAACTGGGAGAAAGTCTGAGTTATATCAATCCCAAGATAGTAGAGTCGTGTCATTTACAATCCAACAAGTTTAAAATCCTCTGGCTAGTACAACTGGCCACTGGGGAAAAGAGAAGAGTGGCTGCTAAGGAGAAAACTATCATGTTGAAATAACATGTCAAAAAATTAAAGTAAATTATAATATGATACATTTAGGGTCTTATTATATCTTCACCAGTATGGATTGGTTGGAAGTACATTGGTCCTTATTGAATTGTAAAGAAAAAACTAGTAAGTTCTTTAATGAAGAGGGTGTTATGCAACAAATTCCAAGAGTGAGGAAAACCATCAAAATGTGACCAATACAACCTCACTATAAACGTATTAGGAAAGGTTTTGAAATATATTTTGTCCAAGTAAGGTATACCAATTCCAAGGAAATGACAACCACTTTGCGAAATTTACCAGTTTATTAAGAATTTTCTGATATTTTTCCTGAGGAAATACCAAGGTTACCTCCTAAGTGGCATATTGATTTACTATTAAGTTGATTTCAGGAGCTACCCTAGTATGAAAAACAACCTACCACATGATTATACTTGAGTTAATAAAACTAAAGATGCAATTTCAAGAGCTAATGGATAAGAAGTATATTCACCCAAGTGTGTCACCTTGAGGAGCCCTTATGCTATTTGGTAATAAAAATGATGGCCCTTTAAGACTATGTATTTACTATCGAAAACTAAACAAATTAACTATTAAAAGCCAAATATGTGTTGCCTAGGATTGATGATCTATTTGATGAAATCAAAGGTCTTACAATGTTCTCCAAGGTTGATTTACAATCAAGATATAACCAAATAAGAATCAAGGAAGATGATATTTATAAGACATTGTTTAGGACTCATTATGGAAATTGTGAGTTTTTTTTCCTACCATTTGGACTTACTAATGCTCTAACTATGTTTGTGGGTCTTATGAAAGGTATTTTCAGTCCTTATCTTGATAAATTTGTCTTAATATTTATTGGTGATATTCTCATCTATTAGAAAATATTAGAAGAACGTAAGGAAAGAATAGGAGGGGTGTTGATGCAGGAAGTTAGAGTAATAACTTATGAATCTGGGAAATTAAAAGATCATAAACAACGATATTTTTCTTATGACTTAGATTTCATGGGTGTAGTCCATGCCTTGAAGTTATGGAAGAACTAATTATTGGGTAAAAAGTTTATCTTAATGACTCACGATAACAATTTCCCTAGTTTCTTTAAACAACCAAACCTTAATGCATGTCAAGCTTGATGGACTACCTTTCTAAGGGAATTTGATTTTGACATCAAACATTTGAAATAGAAGGAATATCAGATAGGTGATGCATTAAGTAGGAAGTTTCAATGTGTGTATGAAATTCCCTATGCTCAATTAAAATTTATTTTTTCAAATTAGATTAAAGAGACTATCTTAAAAGATCCATAACTTGAATTCCTATGAAAATCGATTAAACAAGAAACAACTTTGAGAATTAGCTAGAGTATGGCATTAATTATGATAGTTTATTGACCTATAGGAAAGTAATATATGTTCCTAATCGACAGGTTTTTAAACAATTAACCTTGGATGAATTTCATAAAAGCCTCCATGTTACCCATCCTAGATATCATAAGTTATTTTCTGCAATAAAGAATAATTTTTTTGGCCTGGTATGAGAAAAGACATTGTAAAATATTTAAGAAAGTGTTTGGAATGAAAGTGAGTTAAGTTAAACATAAACACCTAGCTGATCTACTCCACTCACTACTCATTCTTTAGTAGAAATGAGAAACTATTATGTTAGATTTCATTATAGGTTTACCTAGATCAAAGAAAGAGAATGACTTGATTATCCTTGTGGTGGACAATTTGAGTAAATCAACACATTTTGTTCTTATAAAATCCACTTATAAGACTATTCAAATTGTTATATTTATGAAAGAAATTTTTTTGTTACATGCTATACCTAGGTAGTGATTTCTAATAGAGATGTAAAATTGATTTCTACATTTTGGAAGACTCTTTTTACTAGATTAGGTACTCAAGTCCAATTGAGTATCACATACTATCTGCAAATATAGGGGTAGATTGACTGAGCAAACCGGCTACTTGAGGATATGTTAAAGATGTATGTTATGCAAAAACAAACTAACTGGGAAGACTATCTCCATCTAGTAGAATTTACATGTAACAAGTACCATGCCTCATTAAAATTGAGTCCCTTTGAAGTGTTATGTGGAAGGAAGTGAAGGAAACTTATTAATTGGAACAATGTTGAAGATAAGTTGATAATGGGACTCGATCTGTTAGCAGAAATAGAACATACTATAAGAAAGGTTTGGTAGAATTTGAAGGTTTTTCAAGATTGAAAAATTATTATGCAAATAAGAAGAGGAACTATAGAGAATTTTGGGTGGGAGATCATGTCTAAGTTAGGATCAAACCCAAAAACATCACTTTGAGGTGGGGTGTTTGTGAAAAATTAACTCCCCGCTTCTGTGGCCCCTTTCCAAATATTTGCTAGAATTGGACCTGTAACATACTAGTTGGCACTACCTAGTCACATATAAATACATAATGTATTCTATATTTCTCTATTAAAGAAGTATGTATATGATTCTAAGCATACCATAAATGGCAAGATGTGTAGATAAAGTCGATACTAAATGTTTTGATATGTACGTGTCTTTTATATAATAATTAATATAAGCTAATGATAACCTTGCGAACTGTAACCAGAGAGAGAATTCTTGGTAGAGCGTTACCATATTCTCGAATAAAGATAAATAATGTTATAGAGGTGAGCTATCACCCAGGTTAAACTAAAGTGGATGCACTTTAGCCCGAAAGAGACAACATGGGAAGACAAAACGTTTATGCAAGAAGCATATCTTAACATGTTCCAAGGGGTAGAGTAAACACGAGGGACAATGTTTTGCTCAAGAGGTGGGAGATGTAATGCCCATCAATCATTGTAAATAATCTATTTATTTACTTTTATTGTAGTAACTTGGTAAACTTGGACACCTAGTGGACACATTTAAATATTTAAATCTTATTTTGATTTTATTTAAAAATTAGATGTGGCAAGCTATGAAATTTATGAAGGAAGAGACACTAAAGGAATTTTGTTTGACATACCATATATTTTGAGGAAAATTACTCCCTTTCCCTAGAAATAAATTATCTGAGACGGGAAGATAAGCCAAGAGGGTATGAGAAAAAAACTTGATGCAACTAAGAGGGGAGATAAAAAGAAACAAGTACATTGAATGGGACATTGTGAAGGGAAGGAATGATGCTTCTAGTTAGGGTATTCTTCAGTAGGTTGGCTAGTGGAATCCCTAAGTCAAAATTTTAAGTGTGTGAGTTCTTCGGTTGAACTTTTTATATTCTTAGATGCCTTGAGATAAAACTGGTCGGGTCACTATCAACAACTATTCTAGAAGTGGAAAAATGGCTGAGGGGAGAACTGGTAGTGATTACCATTCTCATTGGTTGGGAGGAGTGGTGTTTTTCCTCTATGAATTCCCTAGTATCCTACACCTAAATAGATAAGTATTTCTATTTTTACAGAATCTATATTTATTTTTTTATTACTTTGGAATGAGCATATTCTATTAGGTTGCACACTACTACATAAAGGGGTGTTTTAAGACAATATTTGAGAATTTTTTTGGGTAAAATGTCTTAACTTGAGACAAAAAAAAAAATTGTGTATTGTCTTCAATATTGTCTTTAAGCGGGTATCTGAAAAATTATCGTCTTAAAGATTATTGCCTTAAAAACTATTGTCTTAAAAAAATTGCTCTATAAAGATAATATATAACACAAGAATTTTTGTCTATTAGGAGACAATTTCATTTTTGTCTCTCTTGAGACAATTTCATTTTTGTCTCTCAAGAGACAACACTCAGATTAGAGCCAATATGTCTTTAATACTAGTTCTTGTCTCTCTAGAGAGACTAAAAGTTTTATTTAAAGATCACTTTGGTCTCTCTAAAGACAATATAAAACAATGAATCCATAAATATCTCACCATTAAAATAAATTGATATAAAAAACATTTATTTTAAAATAAACTAAAAAAATGGTTGATTAATTCGTGTTAGCACACAATGGAATCGAACCACCAACCTCCCGTTTGTAAGGCAAACGCTCTTCCTTTGAACTAGCACACTTTAAAGAATTACATGAAGAGTTATGACAAAATTTTATCATAATTCTACCCAAACAATGGAGATTCATACCAAGACAGGCCAAATCTTTATATGTCGAGGAGCATTGCTACTTGATACTCACCAACCAGGTCTCACTCGAAATTTCATCTCTTCAGTATGTATTCAGGAGGCTTTCAGGTTCCCCTAAAATAAAAGAGCTGCCAAAAATAAATGCTAGAGTTTCTTTTATTTGTAAAAATAAGAGGACATGTGCTACTCGTCCAACAAGCCATCCCAAATTTCAGATATTTTTAGTATCGATAGTGAGCAGGCTTGTAAGGTCCCTCAATAGGCATGTTGATATACCTGGCTTGATTAGCAGAAAGCTTTTTTAGCTTGGCACCCAACTTGGGCAAGTGCAGAGCAATCACCTTCTCATCTAGATGGTTAGGGAGCACATAGACCTTCTTCTCATACTTCCCTGATTTTTTCTCATTCCATAGCTCTAACTAACCAATGACCTACAACAAAAAGTAGAGATTATGCACCATGTATGGAACATCCACCTATGTAGCAATGGATCATACGCAATAATATAATCAAGGGATTGGTATGCTTGAGCAATCTAGTATGTACAAGCAATGGTTGCAAGGCATTAGAAATATTTACCTATTTTGTAAAGGAGAAAGACATGAAAAAACTTGGGTTTCTAGTTGCACAAGCCAAGTTCATCAGATGTCCCTTTGCAAGAACAATGATTCCATTGTTGGTGTCATGGAACACCCACCTATCAGTCTAAGTCTTGATGGTAATGTTCTTAACACCTGGGAAAGTTTCAAGGCCTCACGTATCAGTCCCATTGTGAAAGTGACTGATGTTACAAATAATGGAATTGTTAATTTTCCTCATGTGATCTACAATGATGATGGAACCCTTGTTATCAGTGGTTGTGACAAAGATATCAGTAGTTCTAACTACATCCTCAAGGGTGAGAATAGGAAGGCCTTCCATAAGCCCTTGCAGGGCACATATAGGATCAGTCTCTGTAACAATGACCCTAGCTCCAATGACTTTCAAGGATACAACACAACCCTTGCCAACATCTCCAAACCCACAAACACCAACAACCTTACCTTACCAGCAATCATGAAAAGGGGGATAGTAAAAAAAACAAAAAAAGTGGTTAAGGAATAGAAAATGGGGCTAGTAAAAAAAAGAATAGAAAATGGGGCTAGTAAAAAGCGTACATGTTGTGAGAAGAAGCACACATGTTTTTTTAGGAAGAGAATGAAAGACTAATTTTCACATAGAGCATAAGGGACTAGTTTAATTAAAAAATAAAAAACATACAATGTTGTGAGAAGAAGCACACATGTTTTCTCAGGAAGAGAGTAAGAGATGCACATGTTTTTTTCAGGAAGAGAATAATATACTAATTTTCAGGTAGAGAATAAGAAGCACATATAGGATCAATCTCTGTAGCAATGACCCTAGCTCCAACGATTTTCAAGGCTGAAACACAACCCTTGCCGACATCTCCAAACCCACAAACAACAACAACCTTACCTTAGCAGCAATCACAAAATGGGGGCTAGTAAAAAAACAAAAAATGTGGTTAAGGAGTAGTAAATGGGGCTAGTAAAAATAAGAATAGAAAATAAATAATAGAAAATTGGGCTAGTAAAAAAAGCATACATGTTGTGAGAAGAAGCACACATGCTACGAGGAAGAGCAAAAGAAACTAATATTATTTAGTTAAAAAAACACAAAAAATTAACCAAATAGATTATTTGGCTAAAGTTAAATCCCAACCATAAAAAGTGGTTAATTTTAAATCCCCAACAATAAAAAAAAGTGGATAAGTTTAAATCCCAACCATAAAAGGTGAAAAATGACATAATATCAGTAGAAATTCATGACCGTTAAAAGTCTTGCAGGGTGGTTTAATGGATTTGGCTGAGTCTACAGAGAGTAGTGGGGATCAAACGGTATGGATATTATGTGATGATTTTATGGTTAGTTCCCTACTAGGTGAAGGTCTTCTGCGCATTTCACATATATGCAGAGTAAATTACTGTAGCTAGGTCTAGAAATTTCGCACATTTCACATATATGCAGAGTAGATGACTGCAGCTAGGTCTAGAACTTCTACGTATTTCACATATATGTGAAGTAGATGACTGCAACTTAGCGGTGAAAATTTGGACAAACCCCTCTGACAAATTACTCAGCTAGGAAAAATCAACAAAATGCTCTGAACCCAAAAATCAACTAAATGATTTTGTGTTTTGGTGTTTGAAATCCATTTACATGTCTCAAAATCAACAAAATGCTTCTGGAAATGCTCTAAACCCCTGAAATCAACAAAATTCTTGTTTTAGATTTGCAAGTAGTCCCACATGCGTTGTAAACCCCATATTGTGTCAACAGAGAGGAAATGACTTTCTAGATATGGCTAGCCTACAGATTATGTCAACAGACAGGAAAGGGGTTTCTGGATATGGCCAACCCGCAGATTATGTGAACAAACAGGAAGGGTGCTTCTAGATATAGCCAACTTACAAACCCGTAAATTATGTCAACAGACAGGAAGGGGGTTTCCAGATACAACCAACTTACAAATCCATGGGTGACATTAATGAAATATAAAACATGTAGTTGGAGTATATGACCACATGCCATGCTGGTATATTACAATCCTACAGGTTTGAAATGACAATTGCATTTTTTTTTTTTTGGTAAATACAATTTCAGAACTCTGAATATGTTGATTCGTGGAGTTTAAATTTTTCTATAGAGCATAACACACCAAAATTATTCACATAATGGTTGATTAATGAATTTCATGCTAGTATATGACAGTCCTACAATTTTGAAATGACATTTACATTATTTTTTTCTTTTTGGTGTAAATACAATTTTAGAACTCTGAAGATGTTGATGTAGAGAATTTAAATTTTTCTATAGACCATAACACATCATAACTATTCACAACATAAGTATTCACAAAATGGTTGATTTAAACTACTTTTACATGGTTTGCAAAGATAAGATTCTCCTATAGAGCTTTTCTAAAAACGTATTATTTTGACAAGGTAGCTCCACTGCAAACATTAAAATTATAAAATAATTATGACTAAAATTATGAACAAATTATGACAAAAATTCATTGGCTTCATTTCTAAAACAAGTTCTACTAAACATGAATATTTAAGATCTAAATGTAATAAGTTTTACTAAACTTGAATATTTAACATCTAAATGTAAAAATAATTAAATAAGCACACATACGATATCTTTCTTTCCAATTCTACCCATTCCATATAGAAGGCTCTTGAATATTTAAGATCTAAATGTAAAAATAAATGTAAAAATAATTAAACAAACACATACTATATCTTTCTTTCTAATTCTACCCATTCCATATAGAAGGCTCTGAACTACATCAATATAAGTAGCATTATAATCTGTGAATTCGCAAGGAAATAGTATTGCAACCCTTTTATTGCGTTGATAATTACTGTTCTAGCATTGAATAGTAACAAGAGCACATTAACAAGAATACAAACTGGAAAAGTATATACTCAAAAAGTATCTATAATCATACATTTCCTATAGAACAAATTGAATAGAATTTTGACCCATTTAGAAAGATGAACTAGCTGTGAAACTGGCATAGGGATTTCCTATTTAATTATCAAATTCAAATTTGTATAGCAATATAGGGAAGATGCGTTAGTTCCCTGGGCCAACTAATAAATACTCTCAATCAATTTATAGCATAAAAATAAACACAAAATCACATTGCCAAAGCTTATATGCATGTTAAGAACACATATTTGCCTTAAGGTAATATATTTGAGACAGTCACTTCTAACGAAAAAACACTGGTTCTGCTTGTTGTCAAAGCTGGATGCCATGTTACAATAAAAAAAAAAAAAAACAAAGAGAATACAGTGGAAATGATACTTCGAAGTTATTTTTGATACATACAGATGTTCTGCCATTGTCAGAGATGGATGCCATGTTCTAAGAAAAAGAGAAAAAGAAAAATAGAGTATAGCAGAAATGGTACTTGTAAATTATTTTTAATACATACCTTCTCAAACAAGAAAACAATAAATCCTCTTGGTAATGAAACCGCAACAAAATAATTAATTGTTGCTAATAGAGATGACCAAAAGAAAAATATATTTAGAGCAAAAGAAAGTCATTTTGATGTTGTTAACATGAAGGATACTCCATCAAATATATATTAGTTGAATAATTTCTAACTTCTAATCACTAAAATTTTATTTCTTTTAGAATGTGACATCATTTAATCATGTCTAGAAAAAAATGTACAATTCTCAGTTTCTTGGATTTTTTACCCAATTTCCCATATATATATATATATATATATATATATATATATATATATATATATATATATATATATATATATATATATATATATATATATATATTCTAAAATTACCTTGATTCCTAAATTCAGGATGGGGCTGCCACACCCACAAGTCATGTAATCTTGCACAAAAATTAACTTTTCTTGATGGGATTAAGAATGAATGGAAATGACAAGTTGAAGTCATCCAACTTTTTTAGCTCAACTAGCTAAAGAAGCCTTGGACTACTACCCTTGTATATGTTAAATTCTTTTGTCCATCATAGTTCAGAGTTATGTTAATTTACCTAAAGTTTAAATAGCCTACGAACAGTCTCAAGTTCCTCGTATAAAGATAGAGTCTAGCCATAGATAACCCAAAAATTTCATGGGTAGTTTCTTTAATAAAAAGAATAGTCAAGAGAACTAAAAGAAACCACTAGAAACATAACCTTTGACAGAAAAGCAAGGAACTTTCATTTCATTAGTATTATAATATCATCATCAAAACCTATAGAAATCAACACAAATTGTGTACTTCGCTAAATCATTATTCAAATTTGCCATTGTAGAAGATACACCTCATAGGTTGAAAATTCCAGTATAAACAAAATAAGTTATGCCATTATCACAGTCAACAACCGAAATGATCACATTGCAAGCCTTATAATAGTAAAATGAAGGAGGAGGGTTAAAACCACACTTGGCATCAGTAAAAAACAAATATTTTCAAACCATAACTTAACACATACCCTCCCATAGTGAGATCAGTAAAAGTTTTTCTTCCTCATAAACTATATGAAACTTATAGGGATTCAAGTTAGAGGAGAAACCCTCAACTTGTAGCAACACCTCCTCCTCATGCTAATAAAGGTTTAACATTACCCTTGTGGAGTTCAATTTTTTAATAGAACTAAAAATTGGAAACTAGAGCCAACTCATTTGAAGGAACCTCGGTGAAATGGCTGACATGAAGGGTTGAAATGCGCAATGGGTTCCTTGTCGCATGAGAGAGAAATGGGTAATAAGTGAAAATAGGGAATTAGCAGTGATGCAGGAAAGAAAACAAAAATCATGACAATTACCTTGAAATAGGGAGAGAAACATTGCAAGCCACATCATTGATTGATTGCTGAAAGGGGAAAATGGGTACCTTGAGTCCAAGGGCTTTCCGTTGACAAAGACCTCCACAATGGCATTACCTTGCATATGTACACAAAATAAGTAATTAAACTAAGCCTAGAGGCTATAATGCTAACTAATAATTATGAGAACAAGGTTGTATCGAGGCATTTCTAGAGGGAGAGTGTAAATTTGGGTATTTCCTAGCATGTTGAGGATGTCAGAAGGTAGTAGTGAGACACTCTACCCAACAAACTGATAGAAAAAACCACAAACTAACTAGAGTTTCATAATGGGGTGTAGAAAGATTGGAATTGGTAGAATGAGGGTTTGGTTCGCACAATCTCCAAGGGTAATTACTCTTTATTGACCTACAAACCTCCTCAACCGATGATGGAGACCCAAAACATCGCAGTCGTTGATCGGAGGGTAATCCCAAGGTGATTGGATGGTGTTGGTTTGTTGTTGATCCTTTGGAGGAGAGAGCGCTAGGTGGCCAGCACTCATGGGAGCCTAGAACTTTAGCAGAGCCTGGGTTACAGAAACCCAAGGTTTGTTGGGTGAGGGTTAGATCATAAGCCAAAATATTATGGACTTCATCGTGATGCAGATAATATTTCGAACCATAACTTTAAAACAAAATATTATGTGATATTTGAATATATTTGAAATGGTAAGTGATATATGTATATTTATGTGAAATGGTAAGTGATATCACTGTGAGTTATCGTAATACTTATAATATCAATAAATTGTTGTCAAAAGAAATTTCTATTTGTAGGTATATGCTACATGTGGCTCCCATCAAACCATGCCCTAATTACACACATCTTCATGCTCAACTCACTTTGGTGGTCCATTACCAGTCTATTGATGTAACCTCCCTTTATTTGTTCAGCCCCTAAACAAATGTGTGTTCTATTTACATTTTATAAATTTATTTATTCCCAAGCTAACATTATTTTTTCCATAAAATTGTTATTTATTCCTAATTAGAAGCCTCAGAATGATAGGTGGGTGTTTCCTGACACCAACAGTGGAATCATTGTTCTTGTAGAGGGACGTCTAATGAACTTGGGTTGTACAACTGGGAACCCAAGTTTTTTCATGTCTTGCGCCTTTTCAAACCAGGTAAATATTTCTAAATCCCCGCAACCATTGCTTCTACATGCTAGATTGCTCAAGCATACCAATCCCTTGATTATATTGTTGTGTATGATCCATTATTATTTGTGACAAATCCCCATTCCATGTACCTAGCCCCATTACATTAAAAATCATGCAACATATGGTGGAGTGGGTCATGCATGTCATAGCAGTGTCCAATTTCACCAATTAATGTCATAGCCATGCTCTCTGTGCTTTTTCATAAACATTCTGTTGTTTTTTAATAGATGTTTTCAGGTGGGCGTGGTGGGGATGTTGAGATCTCATCTAGAGTTTTTGAAATGGGATATTTATTATATGATGTGATTTGGATTTGGATTCTTGCCTCATTTTTCGTCGCTTGTTGTTTATGTTTTCGGGTAGAAGTGTGATTTTTGAGATCTGGTCAAGGTGCTTTGAGGTAGGATCTTGTCTATATGTTGTCGTTTGGATTTGAAATTTGTTCTCATTTCTTTTGAACTCACACTTTTATGGTGGGTTTGTTGTTGTTTAGATCTTATTAGGGTGTTTGAGATGTGGAGTCTTGATTAGTTGTTGTGTTTTTGGTTCTAGCAATGAGTTTTGTGGTTGTTTTAAAGCAGTTAGGATCGCATCATCAAACTGTTATACAAATTTATAGTATAATATGGTAAATTCTAGACCGTTATTTATTAGTTTTGACATTATTATCTTATATATGTTTAGAGCATTAAGAAATATCTTAATCTTAATGCTAACCTTAGTCATGCAATGCCAACTTCTTGATGTTGGATCTGATATGGCCTTGGGGGAATTTTGGTCTCATTCATGATGTTATGAGTTTCACTACTCTTGTGAGTTGCCTTGATTCTTCAATGTCATTGGGATCACATCATGATGATTTCGGTATAGTTAGATTGCATTGCATTACATTTTAGGATTCACTAGTTTCCACTACATTAAAAAAATCAATTTTTGGGGTGTTGAATGAATGTGATCTCATGGTGGGTGTAGAAGCATCGTCATATTTAAAATCAAGGACCTTTACATATATTCAATTATTTGGTTATGATGGGTAATATTAGCTAAGGTTTTGAAAGCTAATTTGACTTGTACCGAAGTTTTGAATTATTTTGAATTATAGATCCACGCCCAGATTTCTTGGATCTTTTTTTTTTCAAAATTTTTCTATTTGAGATGTTGTTTTTGTTGATTGTGATTCTCTTCCTTATTTTTAAGTTTGAAAACTTGTATGGATGTAGGAACTCTCTCCGCGATGGTCTTATGAGACACACAAATGCCATGATTGCTGGTAAGGTTGTTGTTGTTTGTGGGTTTGGAGATGTTGGCAAGGGTTGTGTTGCAGCCTTGAAAGTCATTGGAGCCAGGGTCATTGTTATAGAGATTGATCCTATCTGTGCCCTGTAAGCACTTATGGAAGGCCTTCCTGTTCTCACCCTTGAGGATGTAGTTAGCACTGCTAATATCTTTTTGAAAACCACTAGCAACAAGGACATCATCGTGGTAGATCACATGAGGAAAATGAAGAACAATGCCATTGTTTGTAACAATGTTCACTTTGACAAAAAGATTGATATGCAAGGCCTTGAAACTTTCCCTGATGTTAAGAAGATTACCATCAAACCTCAAACTGATAGGTGGGTGTTCCTTGACACCAACGGTAGCATCGTTGTTCTTGCAGAGGGACGTATAATGAACTTGCGTTCTGCAACTGGCCACCCAAGGTTTGTCATGTATTTCTCCTTTATAAACAAGGTAAATATTTCTATTTCCCTACAATCATTGTTTATACATACTATATTTCTTAGGCATACCAATCCATTGATTATATTCTTGCGTATGATCCATTGCTATTTACCATAAATCCCCATTCCATGTACCTAGCCCCATTACATTAAAAATAATGCAACATATGGTGGAGTGGGTCATGCATGTCATAAAAATGTCCAATTTCAACAACTAATTTCATATCCATGCTCTCTGTCCTTTTTTGTAAACATTCTGTTATTTTGTAATAGATGTTTTCAGGTGGGCATGGTGGGGATGTTGAGGACTCGTCTAGAGTTTTTGAAATGGGATATTTCTTATATGTTGTGATTTGGATTGGATTCTTGCCTCATTTATTTGATGCTTGTTGTTTTTTAATATATGTTTTTAGTTAGATGCGTGATTTTTGAGATCTAGTCAGGGTGCTTTGAAGTAGGACCTTTTCTAGGTGTTGTGGTTTGGATTTGAAATTTGTTCTCATTTCTTTTGAACTCACACTTTTCTGGTGGGTTTGTTGTTGTTTATATCTTGTTAGGGTGTTTTAGATGTGGAATATTGATTACCTGTTGTTGTGGAATCAAATTTTATCCATTCAATTATTAGAAAATCAAAATTCATCATTGCCCTATAAACCACACATATGGATTAATAATAATATTTGTAATATCCAGTGTCCACAAAACATGGGAGTGCCATCGCATCTCCTAAAACAAGTCCATATAGCTTATGACAAACATGAGATGGAAAACTTTCCCTTCATATGAGGATCATTCTTTGCATGCAAAGCTGCAAATAGATGTAAGCAATTTTGAACACAATTAATATTACCACCTTAAAAATTCAAAATTCCTCACTGCCCTATAAACCACACATATGGATTAATAATATTATTTGTAATATCCAGTGTCCATAGGACATGGCAGTGCCATCACATCTCCTAAAACAAGTCCATATATCTTATGAAAAATGTGAGATGGAATCCTTTCCCTTCATACGCGGATCATTCTTTGCATGCAAAGATGCAAATAGATGTAAGCAATTTTGAACACAATTAATATGACCACCTTCTCTTATGGTTGTCTTAAGCGAAAAATATAGACTGCAAATGTAGTCTGTTCTTAGCAGAACATCGTAAACTTTATCTTCATGATAAGGAGTTTCATGCCATCTATTTGGGTAAAATGAAAGGTTATGTTCATATTAAGATGTAGGTCATTCCCACTACCTAACAAAGAAACGTTGGAGTTCCCTATGTTACTAGAGATAAAAAAAAACTGAATGGCAAATGGGAACCGAAATGAACTGGAAATATGGCTCAAGAACCCTGGGGATTGGAGAGGTGATATGGCCCATAAATTCAAGAGGAACAATTCTACTATACTATAAAGAATGAGACAATTGCAGGAAGTAACAAATAGTAATAAGAACCACATTCATAATCTTAGCAAAATACACTCAATCAAATTCTCAATTTCAACCCCTATAATGATTGACGTGGTAGCACCATTCACAATATAGAAATTACTATAACCATTAAAAAATTAAGATTGTAGTAATATTAACCATATAGAGTCACTCTAATTGTGTTGAATCCATAATGCCAGAGTCTAGCACAACTATATTGAAAAAAATGTTTTGACTCGAGTTAATCTTCCTTCTAAAACCTAACTAGCTGAGATGGAGTGAAACTTGAGGAAATTACATTATAGACCCTAAATTAATAACCAAGACTAATAGATGAATCAATGGAGACCAAAAACAAGTATAGCCTCTCATCCTCAAGTGGCTACTATGACCATTTACACTTTTAAGGAAACAAGACAAGCAAACCCTCACTCTTCATGTCACCATAAGTCTATGTAATACCTAGAAAATGTAGAGTAATATAATCTTGAGCATGATTACTGGAAATTCGTTGAACATAAGCAAAATGAGAGGTGGAACACCTACACATACCCGAAATGATTTAAAAAATGAGGGTTTTTGAATTGTACGTAACATATCATAACCATTCCATCAACTTCGTAGATAATACTGAGCAATAACGGAGTCTCGGGTAACCCAGTGAGGCTTAACATTGATACCTAATTTCGACCTCTTTCTACTAGAGCCATCACCCATGGAAACTAGAACCAAGCCACTTTGTCTGGTTCCATATTAGTATCAGAACCCCAAGTAAAAAAATATTAAATTTGGAAACTTAGCACAGAAACAGCATTAGGTTCATTAGAAAACCTTACACCGTCATTATGGAAAATAGCTATAAAATTTTGCAAGGAAAGGTGTAGAGGTTACCTTACTAAATGTCTAGAACCTACAAGGGAGAAGCTGTTTGAAAACCCTGTTGAAAATAGCGCGAATGAACCTCAGCTAGCATGGATCGGGCAGGTAGTTACTGTGACCAAACTCAAGAAAACCTTCACCGTCGGATGGGCATCTACATCCTTGACTATTGATGAGATCCAACTCCCGAGATAAAGAAAGGTATAAGGATTAGAAAAGGTCTCCATAAGTTTCTAGTGCGTGAATTCACTGTGGGGTAATGTCTCTAAGAATATGATAACAAATAATTTTACTTCATTGAATCCAAAATCATCAAGGTACGGTAAGTTAACTATGGTAATCACTTTATGGAAAGATAAACTCTTTTTCATTTTCCTCTTCAAGGGCAACCTCCCAATGAACTAGTGCTCAAATATAATCACTATACTTGACAAATCCAATAAGGAGGACTCAAATATTATCATTTATAAAACCTAAATTTTAACCACTATTGGTGACTGTGCTAATGAATAGGATATATTACATTTATGTCATGAAAACTACCTAGTATAAATTATTTAATAATAACTAACATAATGGACTTTATATACATTACATTAAATGACCACCATACTTATAATATTATTAACCATTATGGACCCCATTACATCACTAGGGGGGGATCCCAGCATTTCATCCCCTTTTAAACACATTTCTCTCAAATTTTATATCTATGGTGTATCTCCATAAGCCAATTTCATGTGTATGGGTATTTCCCCCAACCTTAAGAGTGAAGCAGTCCAAGAAGTGTGTCCATAAGGGATCATCCTTAAACTAAGGTCCCATGTAAAAGTACTACACTCCACACTAAGAATGAGGTCATCGAAGAAATGCATCCAAACATCCACTATCAGGTATAAATGTTTCCTTCGATGTTGACAATGAAGTCATCCAAGAAAGGATTACATAATCTTACATCCTAGGTACAATGTGCATGTTGGGTCTCAACTAATCACACATGAAATTGATGAATAGACATGAGGATTCCGTTAAATATTATCACCATGGTCATATGGATCCAAACATATTTCCACCAAGATACTATGTCATCCATAACTAAAATATCATCAACATAGATACAAAAGGTTAGTTATTGATACGAAGTTATGTACTCTATGGCATGTATAAGTATTATTACACCAGAATGTCAGGACTAATCATCAGAAGACTTATTTTACCAATGTCCCTTAATATTGTGGTGAAAACTTAGCGAGAAGAATTAAAGTGGAACTTCAAAGTTTAATTTGTTTTACTGTGACTAGGTTAGGTGTGACTAGGTTAGGTAGGAGGTGCCATCTGAGATTTTAATAATAATATCAACATATTTTACTAAACAACTATCTGTTTCACCAAGTTTCTCAATTGAGGCCCTAAATTTTGTTGAGGCCTGCTCACATTTCTTAGAAGAACATAATATGCCATCCTCAAAATCCTCCACTTCCTCAAGTTAAAAAATAATATTAGGGGAAGGAAAAATTACTTTGAATCGTAACACACCAATAGGATTTTTTCTACTTGTTTTATCAGGAAATATATTTCTATTAATGGAACAATATGGCTATGCAATCAATAAATGTTAATGCTCAAAATAGTTTTGTGAAAATTTTCCATTAGCTAAGGAGAACATATAGATGAAGGAGATAGTAAAGATGAGGCTCCCATAATAGGTACAACTTAACCTCCACCCATCAATATCCCATTCTATTAGTTTGAGTTAATTTGATTGTCCCTCTTTAATGCATCCATCACTACAACACATGAACTCTTAAAGCATAATATTTTCATATATTGAAAAGGATTGGTTTATCCAATCCATCTACTCTGGTACTTCTCACATGGAAATGTTGTCAATATATTGTGTGCAAACTTAAGATAATTTGTGATTCCATTTTTAGTATCATGAATTAATTATTCCCATCCATTCTCTACTTTATTTTGTATAAACACGAGAAGGAGACATGAAAAATTGGCATACTAGTGACGTGAATTCTAAATAGTCCACAACATCATAAGATGACCCATAGAAACATCATTAAAAGTCAACCCATATTAAATAGTTACCAGTCTAATAATTAATTATATACTTTAATATATGTTATTTTCTAAATAAACCATGGTTGATAATAATTTTGTTAGCAATAACAAAAAATATTATATAATAGAATATGTTTGTGTGTTTTTTCGTTAGGAAAAACAAAGTTGATCATATTTCTATTCAATTTGAAAAAAATACACATAGTAGATACTTATAACATTCACAAGGAATTGAGGTCATTATATTCTCGTTACAAATTTCTATCTCAATATTTAAATTTCAAGCAAAAAAATTAAGAAGTCCATAACCCTTTATAAAATTGACTATAAACATCTAGTATTTTAAATATTTATAATTAAATTATACCTTGATAAAAGTTTAATTACCTCCAATAAGGAAATGATGTACTCTATTGTCACCTAGAATAGAGTACTTTGACAAAGGTCTATGTAGATATGGCATTCTATTCACTCAAGATTGATTATTGCAAAAAATATTTGGAGTTCTACACTTCACCTAGCCATACACCTTATTGCTCCACATATTTCACAAACAAGTCATGCATGAGCCATCGATCCATTACTATGTTGTCTCTTCTTAGCCTTGTCCTTAATTACACAAGCACAAGTGATGCCATCTTCTCCTTCTTCTCCCTCATATACAATACTTCGATGGTAATGAACCCAACCCCTATGGTCCACCTATCATTATATAATTATTCCTTTGTATTAACATTTTACATTCAGATAAACCTACATTATATATTATTCTTCCTTTGTCTTCAATTTTGTAATAATCAATATAATAATTAATTAGTAAAATTTATACTTGTTACACATTTCAAATTTATGAATGGAATGTCAAGAAAAGGTATCATGTAGATATTGAACATTGCATGTCTTAAATCAATATATAATTTTCATATCTTTAGACATTGCACCACTAAAAGTAGCACCAATGCTCGTTTTGCACATACCAAATAGGATTTTACAAGGAGACCAAAATGCAAGATGAACACCACCAACATAGAACTTTAATTTGAAAATCCCAAAAACCCAACTTTCCCATTCAATAAGAAAACGATAGATAGGAAATGTAGGTGAAAATGTTGAAAATCATAACCACTTGGTTCTTTCTCATATAACTTTTCTTGATGAATGAAAATAGTGTATTCCTTTGTAGAAAGGTATGAGCTCTGAAATGTTCCATGATAATTCCATATTCTTGGGGCTTGGTTTTCAAGGCAAAGTTTAACATTCACTCTAAACTAACTATGATCATCAATAACCACTTGGTGAATGCTAGTAGTCAACCAGTAAACCAACCACACTATAATTTGAAACCGAATAGGTCAAAATGAAAATTAAGTATGCTAACACAAGAGTTCAATAAGAACTTGAAATTGGTTACTTGTGCCTACTAGGGAGATATTTCCATTAAATGGAATCATAACAAAAGAAACAATAGAACAAATTATAAGTGATCTGATTGATGACATTACCAAAGATGTAAGTGAAGGACTGGGAAATTTATGATGATCACGGGAATGATAGATCTCTAAGACAACATGATGGTGTTGCTGGAGAGGGACATATCATTGTGGATGGATGGATTTATTTTCTAAAAGGGTCTCAACTCAATCTACCCAATTGGATGGGTTGTTTATCTCAGATACAATGCGATTGGTTAAATTCAGCTTATCAGGTTCATGAGGGTAGGAGAGGGAGGTGAAATAGGGATGGGAAGCTTAACATTCCTACATGAGGAAAATATATGCTTGCATGTAAAGGTAAAGGGAATGCTAGGGAAGTAATTTGATGCAAAGAAAGGGTGAATTATGCCTCCGTTAATGCACATCATGAGATTGTGTTCAAGATTTTCCATTTTGAAGCTGCAACAAGACAAGAATGTAAGCACAAGAGAGAAGCTAAACATATTTTGGGTTGAGAAGAGGGCCAAGAAGGCCCTTTTTGGTTCTTCCTCTTTTAGATTAGAGACACAATATTTAAGAGTTTTTATAAGGTAGCAGTAAAGACGAGATGTATTATCAAGCATATGCTGGCAGGGGTGTTGTTGGATGGAAAAATTATCTAATGGATAAAATGAATGCCTTCTTCCAAAGAAAATTTCAATGTTGAGGAGAAACTTGGGAGGGGTATATGATTGTTCCCTAGGCTAGGTTAATTGCTTGTAATGGATTAAAGATCAACTTCTGCTGCAAAGTCTCACGACGAATATGATTATGCAAAAAATGCACATGAAAAATTGGAAGTCAAAGTCGAGGACTCATTACAAAGAAGAGGTTCAAACATTCACCACTAATTTTTTAATGGGATCTAAAATTTGACTTTCTCAAAATTGAATGAGGTTGGAACCATTCTGAAACAACTCGAAATAATTAATGTTAATATTAAAAATTTATGTAAAATTTGACATTATCCTTTTCTTTCCTATTCAAAAAGGAAAAATAAGAAGAATGTCAACTTTTACTTTAACTTTAAAAATGAAATATTACCATTAATCACTAGGGTGAAGTTTTGTAGGGCCCTAGGGTTAATATTTATTTATTTATTTATTTTTATTTTTTTTTTTTCAGTTTAAGTATTTTTTATTAAAAAATTAATATTTTGTGGTCATTTGCTATGTTGCAGTACATTCTTCAGAATTGGTCAGTTTAGTAGAGAACTAGTTACTTTGGTGTTTTAAGGTAAGTTCAATACAAGACCAACCTTAGCCAATATGAACCACCAAACTAGATTAATAAAACTCTAAAACCATTGGGCCCAACCAATTCCAATAGTTCTAGGGTAGTTCCAATAAGAGTGTGCCCTTCTCATCTTCCTCTCAAGTTGTTTTGTTGGATCCTTTCAGGAATGGTGATTTTGAGAGTGCCATAAACTGTCAGACTATTGTGTGCACCTAAGATCATAAGTAGTTAAGCCTTGAAAAACATAAATTTGCAAGGAACTAGTACGGACATCTCAAAACATATTTAGTGAGGACGTGCATGCAAGGGACTATTACAGACCTCCCAAGATACTTAGTGAGGACATGCATGATGAAAAAGCATTAGAAAAAACTATCCACCCTCAAAAACCCTGCCCAAAACATTGAATTGTGGTTCAAAACTAATTGTTGGTAAGCTATTAATGCTACCAACAATAATTCCCTCTCCAATTTCACAAGAATCTCCTACTCAAGGTACCTCCTCCACTATGGTTATAGTAAGTTCTTGCAACTGTGTGAGCTACAAGAAATTAAAACTTCCTTGGAATCTCCACCAATATTTGGGAGCTTGACTTCTCTACATGCCCCAACTATTTTGGGTTGAAATGATCAATTAACTAGATGATAACTAAGTTTGACTAAAGTCCCATTGCTCAAATGACCTTCCACTGGTTCCTCCAAAAGTTAGAACTAGTTCAACTGACAACAACCTCATATAATTGACCTTTATTGCTACAAATTAGCAATCACATATGTAGAACTGAACTCTAACTCCTCAACTTGAATTTACTGAGTAAACTAGGTGACACAAGCCATGTCACACAAGTTAACAACACGCAAGTTGTCTGTTAATGTGGAAATTTAAAAATTTTCAATTTAATCAAGGAAAAATCAAATTGAGAATTTCTTGTTGCATTTTTCAACACATAGTTCACTGGAATGTATTACTTTCACTATGAACTTGGCATAGTTCACATGTTAGGTTCATAAGGTTTTGGGCTGATGTGGTTTTATGTGTTGTGTATATAAAGAGTAGGTGTCCATCTCTTGCTATTAGAAACAAGACTCCTTATGCAATGTGGTATGGCCATATTCCTTCAGTGAGACATCTCAGGGTTTTTGGTTCCTCTTGTTATGCCTTCATACCTAAGGAACATATTAAAAAACTTAGTGCAAGGAGTCACAAATGTACCATCTTTGGGTACTCATACCTCCAAAGCATACCATCTCTATGATTAAGTGAGTAAGAAGTTTATAATATCTAGAGATGTGATCTTTCTTGAGTATTCCAAGATTCACAATGGTGATGAGTGGCTGCTTAATTGTTTGGATAGATTCAAACATGCAAAGTATTTTCAAGAGTTTGATAGTGAGATTCCACATCTCCTTCTCTTATCTATATACTTTCTATGAAAAGCCTTGAAGAAATCAGGTTGAAGGAAATTCCTTCCCCTTCTTTGTCAGGAAGGAGCTAAGAGATTACTAGTAGCAGGTAGCCAGATGTGACAAGCAGTGAGGGTACATGCAAGGTACACAACAAGTATTAATGCAAAGGAGTAATGCAAAGAAGTGTACTAACTATATAGACATCATCAAACATATTTCATCCCACTTAGGATGCCTTGCATCGTGCCTGGTTAGTCATAAGATCATGTTGGTCACAACCTTCGTAGCTTAAATAAACAAGTGGTAATACTCTTCGTCTTCTAATCTATGCAATAAACAAGTGAAAGGGAGAAAGACACATAGAGGAAACACATGGAATGGATTTCAATTCTTGCAACCATGCATGTCATTAAAGACATAATGATACGACAATGATAAGCAAACTTTTAAGCTACAGTAAGAAGTGTATTTCAAAAGATGTGCTTTTTTTCCATACCTAGCCTCCAAAGAGTTATGCATCAAATGAAGTCTTCATTTGGTCTTGATATTCTATCATACCTTGGGTTCCTTGGTCTACTTATTTTTCTCCTCAGCTCCTTCAGAGTCATCTATCATGTCATCTTTCTTTGTGGCACCTGAGAGACATAATTGTGTAGTTTCAGCAGGAAGTGACTGTTGCAGGAGAGGCCCTAGGAGGACACATTTACACAATTTTAGGATGCCAAGCACTGCTATGGGATGAGGCCCTGGGAAGACACATCTACGCATTTTCAGGATGCAAGGCAAACTGGGTAGTCAAGGGACAAAACTGCATAGTTTCTTGAGATAGTGAGTTTCGGTTGAGGGAAGGACATTGGAGGAAACCACAATGCATTTTTGAATGCTAAGGGAGGTTGGGATTTATGTGCATTGCACATTTCCAAGAGGAAAGGGAAAATATTAATGGTTACGTATGTGAACTGCAGAGTTCAAGAAAGTTGGATGAGGCTAAGTTGCTAAGGAAACTCCAAAATTTGGCTAAAGTAAGAGATCAATGGAATTGATGTGAACAGTGATAAAACTTGACTATGATCACACACTTGAAAAATTAGTGATATAACATAGACCATCCATAACATATAACACATACTTCACTTAATGCAACAAAATTTGTGGCAGCGTACGGCAAGTGCAACTATGATGATAGACTTTGGGAGGATAAAGGCAACATTTGTGTAAGAGTGTGTGAAATGAGTGTGAAACATGTCTATTTGGTGACGAAAACCCATTCTCATAAATATTTCCCCTTGAATTAAAAAAAACCTCCCTTTGCATGACAATGGATAACCCCCATGCCCAAAGATGACACATTCTATGTAAAGATAAAAGCATGAACGACTCTTAATATCGAAAAGGGGAGCTTGAGATCATCAACTTACCAATAAGTGACTAAGGAATGATCGATCACAATATCCATAGTAGGCTCCGAAATTTAAAAGCAGACCAAAACTTTGGAGGGTGTTGCAGTCGTCATAACAAAGCCTTCACCTTCTTGCTAGCTTCTTTTTCAACCAGTGTCTTCAATTCTACAAACTTGGAGAATGTCTCATATTTCTTCCACATGAAGAAGATCCAACACTTTCATGAGAAGTCATCAATAAAAATGAAAAATATTTGTGTCTGACAATGCATGTTGTCGAGAAATGTCCACAAACATCATAGTTGATCCTTTCTAGGACTACATGTGCTTTGTTGTCCCAATCATGGAATGTGGATATTGTGTACTTCCATAACGTACATCCTTTGCATACATCCTACTGCTTAAGTGCTCCTTTAGGGAGGCCAGTGGTTATTTGTTGTATATTATTCGAGGTACCATGATGCAAATGACCAAGTATTTTGTGCCAAAGTTCATCGACATCGTGATCTGCACTTTCTCTACCTTAGTGCTTAATGCAGCATAGTCTTCCACATCTAGCTTGTATAGGTTCTTCACATGAACCCCGATCTGCTTCACCTGTCCCATGGCTATGTGTCTCAGGAACACTTTTCCTTTGTTGAATATCACTTCACAACCATGGTAAACCAAACACTTTGTGAACGACCCCTAATCATTTACCTTTATCTTTTTTACTAGCACCTCGTATTGAAAATTTTAAGACAAAATATTTATTTTCCCTTTAAAAATTGTCTTAAGATCCCCCTTCATGTAGCAGTGCAGAATGCAACGATAGACAAGTTGTCTCTAATTGTATTAGCATATATGAAAGGGACAGAATGGGAATTGATGTTTGAGATATCTTGTCAGTAAAAGTTGTGACGTTCTTCTTAGTTGACTACGGTCCGCACAAAACAAAAAGACCAAAAAATCGTTGTCTTTATATAAGATAACTTGAATCGTAAGTAAAATAACGACCTCGGTATAGGCGCAAGATAGTAGTTTCTTGCAAGCTGGCGGACTTAGTGCGCATTGTCAAAGTCAATTTTGCAGTTGTTAGATAATATTGTCTTAAATTGACATGTTTGAGTCTTAATTGTTAATTGTATTAAATAGGTTTCATCTAAAGTGGCCATTGTCTTAAATATAGAGTTTTGTCTTAAAATATTTTTGTGTGGAACTGCTTTTGTCTTAAATATAATTTTGTCTTAAAATAATTTTGTCTTAAATATAAATTTTTGTCTTTAAATGTTTGTCTCAAACTACTTTTGTCATAAATATAAAATTTTGTCTCAAAATATTTTCGTCTTAAATTATTTTTGTATTAAATATAAATTTTGTCTTAAAATATCTTTGTCTCAAACAACTTTTGTCATAAAATGTTTTTGTTTTAAACAATTTTTGTCTTAAATATAAAGTTTTGTCTTAGCATATTTTTGTCTCAAACTATTTTTGTCTTAAATTTTATATTTAAGACAATTCAATTAATATTAAATTTTAATGTAAAATAACTAAAATAAAAAGTGATTTTTTAATACAAAATATTTCTTTTGTCTTAAAAAAATGTCTTAAAAGTGCCCTTGGTGTAGTAGTGTTGTAGAATGAGAATTACATGGTTGGATGATAGTATAGAATTTCAATTCTTTTATGTAATCGCAGTAGTATAAATAATATCTATAAAGATTATGGTATGAATAACTGTATGGACATTGAATGAAATGGTGGGTTTTCTTTACGAATGGGGAGCTTTGGTTTGAAAAATTGGTTAGAGAAGTAATATGAAGGTATATTGATACTATACTGAGAATAAATGAATTGGATAATATATTTTTTGGTATAAGATTTGATGAACAATGGTTAGTACCTGTTGACAAACAAAAAAATTCCATCTAGAATGCTCATTTTTCAAAATACATACCTATATAATATGCTCAAAATGGTGAAAGGAAAGTCTGAGAGAGATCAATTCACGCTCATTCACTAGAACAATAGTAATCACTTTTTAGTGACAAAATAATTGAAGTAAATAAATGATAAATCGTGAATAGTGTTGTAGCCCACGAATTGTAAATTAACAACTGCATTGAGAAATAGAACTAATTTAATTTAAGCTGACGTAAACTCGAAAGAGTCAACTCATGATTAGAACCTAAACATAGTATTCAAAAAAATACATTAATAATAAAGTGACTGTTCGTTTTGCTTCTAACTTATAATATGAATGAACATACTAAAATCACAAATATGGTCCCTAAAAGAAAATTGTAATATCTAAAACGTATAGTTGTAGTAAAAACAAACATGCAATATTATTAAAAATGGAATGTTTGTATTAATAAAAGAAACACCAACTGGTCAACTCTACGAAAGAGAGTCTGAACCAAGAGAGTTTGGCTCTGCAGAACGCTCTACATTGTCCATGTACATCAAACTTTATATAGTAATCATAGATTTAGGAAAGTTAGAACCATAACCTAAGAAATAGAAACTAATTCCTATCCTGAGGTCTCGTGAATCAACTCTCACTATTCTAGGATATTCTCCATTATCTCTAAAACTCCCCCTTAATACAGAAGGGGTTCACAAATATGCATAACATCTCCCTAAACATTTCAAACTTAATTTTGCCAAGAGGCTTAGTGAAAATGTCTGCAACATTATCAAATGTATTACAATATACAAGATGGATTTATTTTGATTGCACTTTCTCCATGACAAAGTGGAATAGTGTATTAATTTGTTTAGTGTTTTCGTGAAACACCAGATTATTAACAAGTTTGATTGAACTATGATTGTCACATCTTATTATTGTTGCATCTTTATGTTCTTCCCTGACATCCTAGAGAAGTATCTGCAACATGTTGCGGCACACATGGCTTGATACTCTGCTTCCGCTGAAGACAAGGAAATAGTGTTTTGTTTCTTGCTGCTCCATGTAATCACCCCAGATCTAATGCTGAATGCATAGCCTGTTATGAATTTGCAATTGCCTACATTTCCAGCCCAGTCTGAATTTGTAAATCATATAAATCTAACATCAGAGAAATCAGTATAACTAATACCATAGTCTACAGTACCTTGTATATACCTCAAAACACCTTTTGCTGCATTCTAATTACTCTCAAGTGGCTTGGACATGTATTGACTTAACACACTGACTTCGTAAGCCAAATCTAGTCTAGTAATGGTCAAGTAGATTAGGCTCCCAACCAGTTGTCTATAAAGTGTCTCATCTGCCTCTTTAGAGCCATCCTCACTCTGAAGTTTAATTTTATGTTTTAATGGTACTACTGCAGCCTTACACTAATCCATCCTAAATCTTTCTAGTAGACCTTTGACATACTTACCCTGGGATAGAAAATTTTGTCTTGAATCTCTCCAAATCTCAAGATCGAAACATATCTTAATTCACCAAGGTCTTTCATTTGCAACACCTGTGACATTTGTTGCTTGATTTCTTTGATTAGAGCAATAGCATCATCTGTAATAATTAAATCATCTACATACAAAGAAATCAACACTATACGCCCCTGTTCATCTTTCATGGTATACAGATTAGGGTTGTTTTTACTTCTATTGTAGCCAAGTTGCAAAAAAAATGAACCAATATTTTCATACCAGGACCTGGGTGCTTGCTTTAGTCCATAAATAGCTTTCTTTAATCTACAGAATAAATGTTCTTTCCCTTTCTGGACAAACCCCTCAGGTTTCTCTAGATAAACCCCCTCTTTCAATTCTCCATTTAAAAATGCAGACTTTACATCTAGTTGGTGAATCATATAATGTTTCTTAGTAGCTAAAACAATCAACATTATGATGGTATTTAGTTTAGCTACAGGGGCAAAGGTTTCTTCATAGGCAATGCCTTCTTTTTGTGAATACCCCTTTGCTACCAATCTAGCTTTTAATTTATCTATGGTTCCATCTACATTAATCTTTGGTTTATACAACCATTTACAACCTATGTATTGTTTCCCTTTAGGAAGTTCAACCAGCTCCCAAGTGTTGTTCCTGATTATAGATTCATATTCCTGTTGCATAGATGTTTTCCATTCACTACATTCATTTGCTTCCTTATAACTAGAAGGTTCAACAACATTCATCATACTAGTTATAAAAGAATTTTCCCTATATCTAGCAGGCAATTGAGCTTTCCTACCTGATCTCCTAAGCGTTGGCGTAGCTTCTGACCTATTCTAAGTTTCCTTTGTTGGACTCGGCTTGACTGCTACATCTGAATTCTCTTCTACTTTTGTCTACTGCTGGTGCTGCTGCTCATTTCCGTCACCTCATTCATCACTTCCTTATTCCACAAAAAACAGAATATCCCATTCCTCATTGCACTTATCAAATTCTTCATGATCTTTCTCATGGAATATGACATCTCTACTAACAAAAATCTTGTGAGTAGAGGGATTAAATAATCTATAAGCTTTATATTGTGAACAATACCCTATAAAGGTACATTTGATGGCTTTTGAATCTAGCTTTCTTGTGTATTCCTTTGGAATATGGGTAAATGCTTTAGACCCAAACACTCTTAAATGTTTTACTTCCGGTTTAAATCCATATAATGCTTCATAAGGAGTTTTAAACTCAAGACTCTTTGTAGGACTCCTATTTTTCAAATAAATTGTAGTATTCAATGATTCAGCCCAAAAACCATTTGAAAGATCCTTACCTTTCAACATTCTCTTAGCACATTCCACCAATGTTCTATTGTTTCTTTCCGTTACTCCATTATGCTAATGAGTATGGGGTACTGTGAATTGTTGTAATATCCCATGGTGTTTACAATACTTGATAAGTTCATCCTTCTTGTATTCCCCTTTATCGGAGCAAAGAATTTTTATATGCTTAAATGTTTGCTTTTCAATCATGTTTCTTAACTGCTTAAAGTATTCAAATGTGTGACTTTTCTTACTCAAAAAATATACCCAAGAAAACTTTGAGCAATCACCAATAAACACTAAAAACTACAGTGCACCTCCTAATGACTTTGTTTGCATGGGTCCCCAAACATCTGTGTGCACTAATTCAAGTATTTCTCTCTGTTTCTTCTCTGCTCGAACAAGGAATTCCTCTCTATGCATCTTTCCTAATGTACAAGCATCACAATCATTATGCACTTGTTTTGACATAGGAAGATCTCTTACCATTTCTTTTCTCCGATGTAACAGCAAATCATTGTAGTTGATATGACCAAATCTCTGATGCCACTACTCTTTTGTAGTCAAAATCATTGCTGTCAAAGCTTGAACTGGTGTTGGCCTTACATCCAATTTGTACCAACCACCTGTTCAAATTCCTGTAGCAATAGTCTTCATGGAATCTAACAGATCTTTAATATAACAGTTAGATTTAAAAAATTCAACTTTGAGCTTCTGATATGTAATCATGGATACAGAAATCAAGTTCTTTGCTACACTGAGAACATATATGAAATCATGAATTTGTCTTATAGTACCATTAGGTAAAATGACAGAAATTTTCCCACACCCTTTGTTCTGATGACTTCTATTATCACCTAGGTAGATTTATGCTCTGTCGTTGATTTCTTTAAAATATTTGAACCATTGTTTGTTCTGCATCATATGTGTTGATTCTCCCAAATCTACATAACAGATGTATGCATCAACGTTCTCATAAAATTCTGCCATGAAAAATATGGAGTTCTACTCATGATTATCATTTGTGAGATGACCTGCATGTCGTTTCTACTTCTTCTGTTTTTCATGATATTTCTTCTTCCTGCACTCCTTATCTATATGACCAAGTTTTCAGCATTAAAAACATTTAATTTTGGAGTTGTTTCTATTCGGATGCATACCTTCAGTCTGATTTGGTCTTTTCTGTGAGTTTCCTTGATTTTGTTGTTGCAGATTTCCCTTTCCTTTGAAGAAGTTCTTTTTCGCCATCAATGCAAGATTGGCACTCTCGGGCTTTAGAGTCAATCTTCTTTCTTCTTCTTGCATTAATATCCCTGTCAGTTCATCAAACTTTGGGATTTTCTCTCTCGCATTTATCTTAGTGATAAACATTTGGTAGTCATCGGTCACAACATTCATGGTAATGGTTACCAGATCTGTATCTGCAACTGTATCACCAATGTTTGCCAATTTGTTCTTCAGATCTTTGATCCTCGCTATGAAGGTAACAATTGTTTCATTATGCTCCATCTTCAAGGATAAGATCTTGCTCTTTAGGAACAGAAGACGATTTATTTTCCTGATCTCATACAAATCCTTCAATATTCCGCAAATTTCGTTTGTTGATTTACATTCTCTAATATGTGGTATGATGCATTCTTTCATTGACATCTTCAGCAGCATCCTTGCTTTACCTTCTCACTTCTCCCAGTCTCGGACCGATGCTGATCCAGTTGTTGGCTTCTACTCATACCCATTTGCAATCGTCCAAGCACTCTGCACTTCTAGCGGAGTCAACATCTTGAATTTCCAATTCACATAATTGGATCCATCAAGCTTGTTATGCTCATTTAGGTATGCTTCAATCATTTGATTATTTATCTTGACGATTTAAAAAAAAATATTTGACAGGTAAAAAGATATATGTTAGATTTACCCCAGATCTATATGAAAGACAGTGTTTATGATCTCCACGAGTCTTGGTTCTTCTCGTGGATTCTTTCTCAAGTTGATCTCGACCTCCTTCTAGCTTTCTCCACGCAACCTTCTTGCATGTCTCAGGCTTCCACTATGCGGCCTCATCCAAACGGCCTTCAACACTGTTTGACCCTGCGACTTCTTACCATAGCCAACAGAGATGTGTATCCACCTCCTTTTTTTGTTTACACAGTCAGCATGATTAGCCAACACGGGTTTGTGACAATCCTTGCAATTGTACAACACAAATTTGCGACTGCCGGCAAAATAAAAATGTGCGTAAGTCTCATAGTGGGATTGACGCGATTTTTCTTCCAAACCACGCGACAATTTCACATTAGGCACGTCGTTCACTCAGCATGCAGGTTCCTCAGCCCTGATGCTTTGATACCATGTTAAAAATGCAATGTTTGTATTAATAAAAGAAACACCCATTGGTCAGCTCTACGAAAGAGAGTCTGAACTATGGGAGTTTGGCTATGTAGAACGCTCTACATTGTCCATGTACACACACATTATATAGTAATCATAGATTTAGGGAAGTTAGAACCATAACCTAAGAAATAGAAACTAATTCCTATCTTGAGGTCTCGTGAACCAACTCTCACTATTCTAGGATATTCTCCATTATCTCTAACAAATATGGTATTCATAATTAAAATTGGAGGGTTCAGAATGCCATAACCCTTACTATACCCAGAAGTGTTATACAGGAGGAACAATTTAAATAAAAAGGACTACAAAATTATTTGGACATAAACGATGTCTTAGAACTGTACAACTATTAATAGTGTGGAGATATAGAGTTTATTGGACCAAATAGTAAAATTCATCACACTATCACGAGGAAAAAAAATCACAACTATCAATATTTTTTTGTACTAAGTAAAACCAAAACCCTAACTGTATAGAAAAATTGTAATACCCAAGAAAAGAGTTTGGGCTGAACAACCATTCACTTTAAAATTACATAATTTTACCGACAGGAAAACCCACGTACAAAACTGAAAATGGATAATTTTTCCTGGAAACTATCTTAAATTAAAACAAAGCAAATGTTACAGAAGGAACTCGAAAGCAAACCCTTAGTCAACCTTTTTTAAGGAAGAAAACATAACCATTCTTCATTAGAAATGAGGAAGAGTTTTACATTTACTTGCATGAAATGCAGTTCACTCAGTAATGAGCCTCGAAGACCAAAATTTATAGAAAATAAATAAAAATAGAGCAACCCTCAGAGAGCATGGCCGTAAGCATACTTAGATGGCATCAAAACCAGAGAGGAAAAGAAAGATAGACATTGAACCATACAACATACGTAGCAGAGGCTAGGAGAGATAGAAAAAACCTGCCAAAAACCACCTATGAAAATTCGAAAAATCCCTACCCGCATAACGAACCAGCAACAAAGCACTCAAAATGGAAAAAACCAAGGGAACAACGAGATTTTGTTCATGGTAGACATGTTTGAAGGAGATGTGAGAAAATGTTGCCTTTAAATCATCATCCAATTGAAGAGGGAGGAGACCCCAAGGGTGGAGTGGCCCAAAATCTATTGAATCAAAGTAAGGGAATCCCCAAAAATTGAAATCCGCTGGATGTCCATCCATAAGGAACATTGTAAGGCACCCCATAAAGCGATCATCTTGGTCCTTGTGTTGTCTCCCCTGCCACGAGACTAGCATAACCTATAATGTGATGAGGAGACAATTCTCATGGAAGCACCACAGCCACATATACCTCCCTAGGCAGCCCCGTTAAAAGGACATGGGAAATAAGCAGATCAAACATGGAAATAGAATCCGAGGAGGCATTTGCACGAAGCCAAGGACCAATTTCCATAAAAAAGCAACGATTTTTAAGGCAACTTGATATGGGTCAGAAAATTGGTCTTAAAAATAATATCATTCCGAGCGGTCAATACCCCACAATATAAGTCAACCTTGAAAACCCAGATACTAAATTTATGCAAAGAAAAATCACTGTAGGAAGAAAAACTCGCAATCGCAAACAACACAATGGTCCGAAGAAAAAAAATGTAATTGAAATATAGAAATTGAATTCTTAAATAACAAAGGTTAAAACCCCAAGGATTACTTGTAAGCCATGAATTCCTACGCTCTTGACCAACGACTACAAAACCCTAACAGGGTTAATACGGTAACAACCCTAGAGCAAAAAGATGTTTTAAATAATCATGTAACAATACATTAGAAAACCGAGGATTGTATTCCGTTAAATTATGGTGAGAACTTGCCATTGTGAAAATTTGCAAACAACTTCCAAACTCCAGGAATATTGACCAATCGGAGGTGGGTTTTCCCTTCATTACTAGCAGAATTTAATGCGACAATTACACAGTGAAACATGACTGGAAACCCTGGCTTCCAATGTCTTTAGGCAGGAATTCAACTCTGGATTATAACCCCAACTCCTCGAAAAAATAGAACAATTTACAAAGAATTGCGAAAAACACTAGAGAGATATACCTGGATGGTTAACATCCGAGATTGAAAAAGAGTAATCGACCAAACAATGAGCCAAGGTTTGAATCGCTGGAGCAGAGATCCGCTGAACACACAGAGGGTGTGAATGAAACGAGAACGTGGCAAGGGCGAGGATGGTTACACACTTTAACCAACCTTGACCACTATGAGCTGTAATATCCCAAAACCTAATCATCTACGGTTAGATCTATTGCTGCATCGCATTGGTAAGTACAGGAGGTGTGACATGGAACCCTCCGCAACCTGTGCGTATTGAAACTCGAGCCAACTAGGCTGGTACATAGTCTAGTCTAGAACTAGAATAATAATATTAGGTATATTACTAATATAATTATATTTAAAATATTAATTTCGTTGATATAGTGGAAAGTTTGATGAGAAAAAATACTATCGTAGCAAAAGTATTAGTAATATTATTAATTATTGAAACAAAAATATTATCATTAATTTTAATTTTATTTAACTTCTAATAATATCAAGATAAATAAATTAAGTGTTGAAGAGTTTTTATTTTTGAATTGAAGTATGGGGTTTACTCAGTGCATTCATGAGGCACAATAATTGTTAAGGTTTTGCAAATGGGGTAGCAAGCTAAGTGGACTTGATTGTGGGGAAAACTCCACAGTTAAGCGTGCTTGAGCCAGAGGAGATCTGGGATGGGTGACCTCCTCGGAAGTCCTCGTTACCGGGTGCAAGCCCGGGAAGAGCTATGTGATTCAATCCCACTTCTTCACCCCTGTAACCATCACCCGATGCAATGACTGCTAAGTGAACTATTCAAAAATCATGAGAAATTAGTCAATTACGACTACCTCTCATGGAAATCGTCATACGTGAATGACTTCCTTAACGCAGTTTTTATTTTATAAGACAATTTTTTAAAATTAGGTATGTTTAGAAAGTGAATGTAATCTAACAAACTGTGTAACACACTACAACTGTTGATAAGCATTTAGAGTAAGCATATGGTGAGCATATTCTCTTGAGAAATAATTTATACGCCAATTAAAAAAATAAAAATAAAAATTCAAGAAATGTTCATCCACCTTAAGAAATAAAAATAATATGGCATTGCCAAACCTAGCAATAAGCATTAGCAATCGACTTTATTATAATTCATGCCATAACCAAAGCCCCAAGGGTTTCTTGTTGCTAAGTACCTGGCGAGTTGGGAGGTCACAGTTGCAAATCTCTTCGAAGCCCTTCTGGTTAGGTATTGTTTGTTTACCGAGGAATGAGTAGATCCCTTCTAGTGAATTTTCTATTAAATGTAGCGGCCACGCAATACCCATGAACCACCCTTTAAAAAAAAATTGCCAACTAGTACCTTTAAACCACCCTTAAAAAAATCATATAATGACAAACAAAATCAAAACTAACATTAAATTATAATAAACTATCCTAGGCATTTTATATTATATATATATATATATATATATATATATATATATAAAATAAATGACCAACAAAGTGAAAGCTAACATAAAGTTATGGTGCACTATCTTACATGTCTTACATTATACATAGTTGCATATTGTATAAATTCATCCAATGATGAAATGTGGTTAGGTTTCTAACCATTTATATTAAAAGTTAATTCCATCCTAAAACTAAATTAATAACCCTACATGTTTTTGAGATACACTTGTAATGGTTTTTTTAAATAATTTTTTATTATTTAAATTATATTGTAATATTCATTCAACGATGAAATGTGGTTAGGTTTCTAATTATTTATATTAAAAATTAATTTCAGCTTAAAATTAATAAGCATAATTTTTTTGAGATACACTTATATTTAATTTTTGTATATTTTTTTCGATATATACTTATATATAATTTTTTATTATTTAAATTATATTGAAATAGTTTTTTATATAAATTTTTATTATTGAAATTATATTTTTAATTGATATATAAAATATAAAATATAAATATATTATATTTAAATCTAGATATATATAAATCAACCCAAAAATATATATATATACACAGAGGATGAAGATGCGAAATAGTGGCACATGATTGTCAGGGTTAAGCTGCAATAAAAACATTACCACTGGAATATCTAATTAAGTTCACACAAACAAATAAATCATTTTCTTGAAAATCATATAACGTGGAAAAGTCTTAATTAAAAAACCCATTACATAAAGACCAATAACGTACCTTGCCTCGATTTTGTCTCATGCTGAAGGTATATAGTTTAATTAATTTGTAATTTAATAGGGTTTATTGTCTTATTTAATTGCAGGCCTTATCATGTTCGGGGAAGACGCTATCGTGCTTTATGTGATAATGAAATAATGGGCGGTGAGACTCGAGGGGGAGACTATTGTTTTTTAATGTATAAAAAGTATTTTTTTATACATAAAATAGTTGTTTTGTCCATACAGAGGTATATTGTTTGTTTGATGATAGGTTTTCCCATGTTGAGGGAGATATATAGTTTAATTAATTTGTCATTTCTTAGCAATTTAATAGGATTTATGACCTCATTTAATTGTAGGCCTTATGATGTTCCGATAAGATGCTATTTCTTTTAATATCAAAATGATTTATTTAATTATGATCGAGTTCCGAGGAAACACTATTGTTTTTTTATGTCTAATATGATTTGGTGATCTTCTTCATATATTACCGTTCATTATTCTGAAATCAACTACGGAATTTCATAATGATTTCTAATATCCTCTTCCGAGTAAGGTTAAAAAGGAGACGGTATTGTTTATTACCTATAAAATAGCTGTTCATGTCAAAGAAATTAGGAAGGACTTCCTGATATACACCACTCTAAAAAATAAAACGACGTAGCATCTTAATTAATTCTAATACGTTCATTGATTAGTGTCACATCGACTTCATAGTATTTTAATGAATTAAAAATATATTCGTTGATTCGCCGATTATTGTCGCATCGACTTCCTAGTATTTTAATAAATTCGTAAAATAATTATTGATTTTAAGTTGTTTTTTCTAAAGGGCTAAATATTGAACAAAGTAAATTAATTATTGGTTTATTATTTTGTTTTTTTGGTTTATTGTGTTTATTAAATATAATTTTATTATCATTCATAAACAAATAAATAAAATGGAATCAATATATTGATTTATTATTTTTTACTGTATTTATCCAACATAATTTCATTATCATTCATGGAAAATAAATAAAATGAAATCAATAATGGACTTACTGCATCATACCTAATGTTCGCAGTTTACAATATTTATTAAATATAATATTATTTTCATGATCTAATTACTACATAATACTTAATATTTACAATTTATAATATTCTTCTATCCATAGACAATGAACAAGATAGAATCAATAATTTGCAGTTTTCAACCATAAATATATTTTGATTAACCATTAGATACCCATTTAAATCTTTTGTGTCCATTAATGTACCCATTCTATTTAAAATTTGTGCTTAAGTTTGCTAGCTACACTTCAGTCTATGGCTATTGCAGATTTCATAGATTTCATATCTTTAATTTCTAAAGAGCAGATTTAAGAGATTTCACGATATTTTGGAAATTTGACCTATAAAAATTAAATTAAGTATTTGATTTCTTCATATTTATCTAAATTGTAAAATATTTCAAAATATATCATAAATATTGTAAAATTTATGTGTGAGATAAAAATCAACAATTGACTATTTAATACCTAGTACCTTCGCAAAAATGTAATTTAAAAAAATAATTTCATAGAATATGAATAAGAGTTTACTTTGCGGCAACTTAAATACTAAGCAAAGTAGAGAGCAAAGTAAAAGATAACTGTATTCAATTGATGCTCGATTTTTGATACATTGAATCGGCACACTAATTATCATGGTTTCATGACCGTTGCATGCTCAAATCTGCAATGGTCATACATATATGTAATAATCATTGTAATTTAGATAGTAGTAGTGTATCTATTGTATTTTGTGAGTTTTTTTGGGTTTATTTTACAGTATAATTTTGCATAGATTTATCGTAATCATAAGTTATGAATTCTCTGCCATCTAAATATCTCATTTTTCTTTTTGCAAATTACTGAATATATATAAACTGAAATAAAAAAACTCAAAAACCTAAAAGAACATCAAAATTTCACAAATACTTCAAAACTTAGTGTTTATAAAACACCATCCCAATCAGGGTTTGTGAAATTGTCCACATGGAGTGATGTCATGGGTATACAATCAATCGCCTGGAAGTTGAAATTATTTTCATTTGCAGACCACGTTTCCTACTCACTTCCTTCCGATGATGTAATGCAAAAAATTAAATCAATTTCTCGATACCCACGTTTCCTACTCACTTCCTTTCGATGATGTAATGCAAAATATTAAATCAATTTCTCCATACGTATGTTGGTGGAAATTTTATTTTTTTAATTCACCGGCTTTATTATTTAAGTGATATATTCAGTACCATCGGTAACGTCGAACGCAGAAGAAAAGCGGCTCCGTTCAGGTGTCCTAGGTTCGTATTTTCAAGAAAAGCGTTCAGATATGTCCAAGGTATGCTAGCGCTAATTGTTATTTCATCCATTTTCTTCTTACGTGGTCAATATATCTTAATTATGGGCACAATTGTGCAGAAAATCGTAGTGAAGGTGGAACTAAATTGCAAAAAATGCAAACGAAGAGCCATGCAGAAGATCGCAGGCATTGAAGGCAAAATTTCAGTTTAATTATTATTTGCTGGACAGAGAGAAACTGGACTTAAAATCTGAAATTTTGTACTAATGTTTACAATGTTTTGTCCTAAATTTTACTTGGTCTATCTATCCATCGCAGGGGTTGACTCTATAGAGGTTGACGAGAAGAATAGTCAGATCACTGTAACTGGGGATCCAGATCCTGTTAACCTTGTCGATTGTCTCAGAACATGTGGATTCGCCGAATTGGTGAGCGTCGGGCCTGCGAAAAAGCCGGAGAAGAAACCCGAAAAGGTCGACTGGACTCCGAGTACAGCTTGTGTCGTTCTTCAACCAAGCCCATGTGATCCCTGCCCCCGCTACACTTATTACTGCAGCCACGAGGACCCCAACGCCTGCTGCATCGTCTGAATTTGTTGTTAAATCGCTTAATTTTAAATCGATATTTGTCTCTCTGAATTAGTACTCGCCTGCTCTGCACGTCGACGACGCCTCGCCTTGTATGGATATTTATCACCAAGTTTCCCCAGAGTTGTGAAAAACTCGAAAGGCACACTGTGTAAATAATGTTGTCTCAAAGTAGGGTTTGTCATTTAAGCTAAGAAAACGAGCTTTGCATGGGCAAAGATAAATGCACGAAGTTGTACCCTCTTTGTACTACAGGGGACATTAATTTCAGTCTCTGATTTGTGCTCTCTGTGAAGGAATATAGCCGCAGTGCATTTATGTAGAATTGTGTTTTAACTTTTCACTTTTGTGATTGGAATTGATTTGAAAGGAGTCGCCGAGGAATTGCCATCGTCAAAAGTGCCGTGAATCTCCAAAAAAATTTTAAAAAATCTTGTCTGACAGTATCTATGGTGGAAAGGGATTCAGCACCATCAAAAATGAAGTTTACTCACTATAATTTGGATTTACAAAAATCCTTGCCAGATTTTCTCTAAATATAACTGAAATTTATAGCCGAAATTTACATAACTTTCCCAACTTAGTTAAAAGAAAGCTATTTGAAATTCAATATCTATTACATTGAAATTTTTTCTGGCAAAAAAATAAATGAAGAAACAAAAATACAAAAAAAAGAAACAGATATTTCGAACCATACAGTTGGAAATAGATATAATCATTTCCAGGATAATAAGAAATTAATAAAGATGTGAAAGCATATTGGAGAAATAATTGATAGATAGTCTATTTAATAGGTTGGAGGACACGATAGCTATAGTTCTGGATATTAGGGTTTTTGGCACAGGATGCGTTTATGGGTTCTGGTCAAGTGCGGTTGGCTGTCGCGCGGCAGAGCCACGCAATTGATAGATATCAGCATAAGAAATTTGGCTCACTCAAAACGCGGATAATATGGGTGAACGCAAGGGTGTCTTCTCCTCAGGTTTGTGTCACTCAAAACGCGGATGATATTGGTGAACGCGAGGGTCTCCTTCTCCTCAGGGCACCGCAATTCTTCAGTGATCTTAGAAGGAAGGGTGGCGGGATCTGAGATGTGGGCTGAAGGGGGATTAACTGGCCCGTTCCACACACGCTTTTCTCGTAGCGTGAAGGGTTTTCTTTTTCCTTGCAGGGGGCGACCTTCTAGTGAAAATGTCTGGTCATCCATGCCACCGGAACTGTCAAATGCGTTCTTAGATCCATTGTTTGTTGCTGATTCAGATCAGGTCGGTTTTGGCTCACTTCTCTGATCTTTTTGGATCGGAAGCCCCGATCTAAGCTTACACAATCTGGGAAGCTCTCATAATAGTATATATCTATTAGAAAAAAACATTTGTGCTAATCGATCTAGGTTCAGTGGAGGGTTCGGAGAAATGTAGGGGAGAGGACTTTTACATCTTTATTAAGACTGTTCATGACAATTCAATTTTTTTGGATCTCAGATTATGTCGTAAATCTCCAGAAACAGATAGAGAATTAGTTGGGATTTCTTTTGGATATACTTCTCCTGCATGAAGGGCAAGAGTTACATCATCTTTTTTAACCGGAGAATTAACATTTTAGAAATTCCACCATTGTTTTCAATTTAAGGCTACTAGGGGCTGCTTTGGCTCAACCTGCTTTAAGGATGTAGTGAAGGGTAAAGTCTCTAATTCATTGGATCCACCACAATACAATTCCACACATTACATTGTTCAACCACACCTACAAGCATCTACTATGGAGATAAACTTAATATAAGTTAATCAACATCTTTTTGTTCTTCATTTTAGTGAAGTCATTTGTATATTCGATGGTTTTTGACATATTTCATTTTTCACAACTTGGACCAACAACTATGCTCAAAAGCTTTCTTCATTTTTTAGTTTAATACCCAAGAAGATTTGGAGAGAGTTTTGAAAGAAGGGCCATAACTTGGACCAACAACTATGCTCAAAAGGTTTCTTTCATTTTTTAGTTCAATACCCAAGAAGATTAGGAGAGAGTTTTGAAAGAAGGGCCATAATTTTCGAAAAGTACATTGTCTTCATTACCCCTTAGTTATCACCCCTTGGTTCTCATATTTTGATTCTACAACAATGGTAGCATAAAAAGTGCTAGTATGGGTGATACTACCATATCTTTCCCTTCCTTGGTAGCATCATAAGGTACCTGAAAAAATTGGAAACATAGTGGGTTCATTCAAAAGGATTTACTTAGAGAAAACTTAGAAAGGCTTTTTTACCTTTGCTAGAATATGTGTAGAAATAGACCTTAAAAAAGGAACCCAACTTCTAGATTATGGAAATGTGACATTTAGATCCAAACTGGAGACACATAGCCTCAAGAAAAAATACCCTAAAAGGAAAAAGGGGGAAGCCCACAAAGCAAAAGTATGGCATGCCCTTCAATCCCTACCTTATGGAGGAAGAAGGGCAAATAAAAGAGGATCCTCCAAACCAATAAGAAGGCTATAATCAGCTCTAAAATAGGGACACCATACACAAAAAAAAAGGGTACAAAATCAAAAGTTATCCAAAACATAAAATTGTGGCACAGTGGGCATTAAGAGAGTTGATGTGTGAGATAGTTCACATTTAGACCTTGAACACCCACCAAATTTAACCATGAGCAATCTAGAAATGGTTATAGAGAAGGCCAACTAAGGGGAAGCACATAAATAAAGAAAGAAAGTGAAGCTAAGTGATTACTATCACACTTAACTTCTTTGTTTTTTTTTTCTTATGCATATAAGGCTAGAAGATGCTCTTACTCAATGTCATAGCATATAGAAAATGTAACTTATTCCTTCTTTTTTCAAAATTTGAAATAACATTAGGTTTTTTTACCACTAGAAAAATAATTTTAATAAATTAACCCTTAATAATTAATATGTAAATATCATTTAATAGATTTTTTTTTGTGCATGGTAAACTATACTTCCTTTAAAACCTATGATTATATAACCACCATAGATCCATCTTAATTCAAGATCTAATAGGAATCAAGATGGATCAAATCTCTCAAGATGCAAACCTCGTTTTTGAGAGAAAAACTTGAGTAAGGTTTTACCCCTCATAAGTTTTGATTTCTCTCATGTTGATCATGCACTTAAGATGGATGTATATTGGTTTTGAGCAATACAGTAATAAAAGGTTTTAATTATAAGAAACTTTTAATTTTTACTTTTTTTATTTAATATATACAAATATTTTTTCTCTTACTAATTTTAAAATGTTACATGTCAACTTCATATTAAAAATTGATTAATGATATAGGATATATCAATCTCTATTTCCCTCTGTAGTTAAATGTCACATCTAATTTTTCTTTTCACATATGGTGGTTCTTAGTAGCATTATTATATACAATATTTTTAAAAAATATGATTAGATGATTAACTAAATTTATATTGAATGTGTTAGGATGAAATTTACAAATGTTTATACATTCATTAATATATTTATTTATATTAGAATATTATACTCATCATGCATATTGAAATATTGTATGAAATATTTGTTTTAATATTAGGCATATAAATCCCTCTCGCTAAAAAAAGCGATCTACCTAGACACTAAAGAAAATTAAAAACAAGGAGACAATTGAATGGCTTATTTCCTAAGTTTATTTTGTATGAATTGTAAATACAAGAGTAGGAGAATAAGCCTCTTACCTATTTTCGAAATGCTTCATGGAGATCTCTACTCCGTCTCGATGCAACTTCTCAATGCTCAAAAAGCCCTGTAATCTCAAACATAAGAGAGATCAAAGGCATATGCAACATAACAACTCAAACAAGCTTAATCTAATGATCAAGGAGATTAGAAATTGAAATTATCTTAATGAATATCAGAATGTTGGGTTGTGTTATATTCTTTCGACGACTAGCCAACAAAGTTAACTGGGGGGTTAGAGGGGGCAGAGTCCCCCCTTCGTTGTGCTGATTGCATAGTGAGAGGGTCACAGGGGGTTTGAGGGATGCAGGTAACCCCCCTCTATGAGATCTAGGGCAGCACCCTGGAAAACTTTGTTTTTTGGACCCTATATTAGGTTGGGCGGACCTACCAATTGTTTTGTGCATGTTTTTCGCACATGTTTTTGGACGCGATGGTTTGCCGTCCATGGTTTTGGATGCAATGGTTTTCGGTCCATGGAGGCTTCGGCATGTATAAATATTTATTGTAATATTGAAAGGAATATAATGAAAAATCAAGATGGTAGTCCTCGTTTTGGGATCCAATGGAAAATATCTGTGTATATGTGTTTTAATGAGTTATGCTCTTGCATTGTTTATTTTCTGTGTTTTAGAATTCGTATGCACATAATTTCTATATGGGGTTAAAACCTACATTTGGTATCAGAGCTATTTTAGCTTCAAGGGGACGCCATTTTTGCTGGGGGTTTTCACTCAGGCCTATGGTAGACCTTGTTCAGTGGGAGATCTGTCAGATTGATTCTAGTAGTGAAAGAAGATTGTGAGCAGTGGAAAGATAAAGATCGAGAAATTTAATGGTCAGAGTTTTGAGTTGTGGAAACTGAAGATGGAGGATCTTTTGGTGGATAAATATCAGTGGATCATGGTAGATTCGGGTATTAAAGCAACGAGAGTGTTCGATGAAGAATGGAAGAAGTTGGATCGAAAGGCAAAGAGCACAATACAATTGGGTGTCTCAAATTCAGTATTGTTGAATGTATCAGCGGAAGCTACGTCGAAGGCTTTCTGGGACAAGTTAGGGACTTTGTACCAATCTAAGTCTCTAGTGAATAAATTGCTCCTACGAGAAAAGCTATATAACCTGAGGATGAAAGATGGAGAGTTGGTGACAGAGCATCTGAATGCATTTAATACTGTGGTAAGTCAGTTATCATCTGTTGATATTAAAATTTCAAATAAAGATAAGTGCATCAGTTTTTTGTGTTCTCTACCAGATTCGTGGGGTAATCTGGTTATTGCAATAGGTAGCAATGCAATTGCCTTGTAGTTTGATGAAATAGCCTCATCCTTGCTGACGGAGGAAACGAGACACAAAAATATGGAGAGCCAGAATGGGGATGCCTTGTTTGTACAACGACGGTCCGAGAACAGAAGAAAAGAAAAAATTCATCAAGTGGGAAGTCTAAATCTCCACGAAAGCCTGTAAAGGTTTTGTGCTGGAAATGTGGAAAGGAAGGGCACTACAAAAGGGGATGTAAATCTAAAGCTCCTGATAAAGGAAATAGATCTAATGATGCTCCTTTTGTAAAGGCAAAAACCACCTCATATGAAGGTGGGGATGTGTACTTGGCTTCTTCAAGTACACATGTAGATCATGAGGCATGGTTGATTGAATCAAGTGCATCCTTTCACTTCACTCCCCACAGAGAGTGGTTCTGTGAGTATGAGAAATTTGATGGTGGTGATGTCTTATTGGAGGATGATAGGAAAGCTAGAATCATTGGTCGTGGAATAGTAAAGTTGAAGTTGCAAGGTGGAAGGGTTAGAACACTTACGGGTGTTCTGCATATCCCTGCATTAACCACAAATCTGATTTTTGTAAGCAAGTTGGATGATGCAGGTGTAAAAACAGTGTTCGAGAAGGATACCTACAAGATGGTTCGGGGGGCAGTGGTATTGATGCGGGGAGTTCAAATTGGAACACTGTACAAGCTGCAAGGTAGCACTGTTGTTGATGGGTGCAACAGTTTTGTGCTTCCTGAAAGTGGAGCAGAAAATCTAGTGGTCTCTAGAGAGAAGACCATGATTTGGCATCAACGGCTTGGACATATTGGAGAGGAGGGCCTTCGAATACTTCATGGTAAAGGTATGGTAGAAGGTATGAGTAATAGCTCTCTATATTTTGCTTTCTGTGAAAACTATGTATATGGGAAGTAGAATTGGGTGGATTTCCCCTGTGGTGGTAAGAGAGAAAATTAGATATTAGAGCTTGTGCACAAGTATGTGTTTGTACCTATGAAGGTTCCATCACTGAGTATGTCTGTGTATTATGTATCATTTATAGATGACTTCTCAAGAATACATGGATATATTTCCTTAAGAAGAAATTTGAAGTCTTTGACAGGTTTAAAGAATTTAAGGATTTGGTGGAAAACCAGACAGAGAAGAAGATACATGTGCTAAGGACAGATGACAATGGAGAGTTTTGCAGTAAGGAATTTGAAGAATTTTGTAAGGAGTGTGGTATAGCACGGTAGAAGACTACTCCATATACACCTTAGAAAAATGGAGTTGCGAAAAAGATGAACGAGAAGTTGATGGAAATGGTAAGAAGCATGCTCAGTGGTGTCGAGTTAGGACAAGAATTCTAGGCAGAGGCGGTGGAGATAACATGTTACCTGGTCAATGGATCACCTTCATCAGTGTTAGAGGATAAGACTCCACAAGAGGTATGGACTGGTAAGAAACCCTCTCTTTCACATCTGACAGTGTTTGGATGTGATGCATATGTACATGTTCCAAAGGAGAAACGAACCAAGTTGGATAGTAAATCTGAAAAGTGCATCTTTATTGGGTATAAGGATGGTTTAAACAGTTATAAGCTTTGGAACCCAGTAACAAGGAAGGTTGTGTATAGCCAAGATGTGGTGTTCAGAGAGGTGAAAGATTTTATTAAACATGAAGTCCAACCAAAGGAACCTGAGAAGATAGATTTTGAGCTAAAGGAGGAAGAATCAGACTCTACAAGAGAGGAGGAATCAGAAAATGAAGAGCCACAAACTCCGGGTGTGAGAAGACTAGTTCAAGAAATAAGGCAACTAGAAAGGTATAGTCCATCTGCTTTCCATTCAAATTTTGCTTTATCTATTACTGATGATGATCCCAGAACTATGAAGGAAGCAGTAGATTCAGAGGATGGCAAACTCTGGAAAGAGGCCATGGTTGATGAAATGGCATCTTTACACAAAAATGAGGCTTGGGATCTAGTGGAGTTGCCAGCTAGAAGGAAACCCATTGGCAACAAATGGGTGTTCAAGAAGAAGACAAATGCAGAAGGAAAGGTCGAGAAATACAAAGATCGGTTGGTAGCAAAAGGTTATTCTGAGGTGCTGGGAATTGATTTAGGTGATAATTTTTCTTGTGTTTCCAAGGTAACTTCTATTAGATTACTTTTATCTGTTTCTATTGCTTTTGATTTTGAAGTAGAACAAATGGATGTGAGGAAAACATTTCTTCATGGGGATATGGAAGAGGAAATCTACATGAAGAAACCTGAAGGTTTTGTGGTGGAGGGTAAGAAAGAACTGTTATGTAAGTTAAAGAAGTCCATGTATGGGTTAAAACAGTCAGCAAGGATGTGGTATCAAAAATTTGATACATTTATACAGGGACTTGGCTTCACTAGAAGAAAAGAAGATCACTATGTGTATTTTAAATTAATTGGTGATCGTGTTATTTATCTGGTCTTGTATGTGGATTATATGTTGCTAGTTGGAAATGACAAAGAAATTATCCAGGATTTGAAGACCCAAATATCCTCTAAATTCGACATGAAATATCTTGGTGCTGCAAACTATATTTGGGCATGGAAGTTAAAAGAGATCGAGAAAAGAAGAAGCTCTCGTTAGACCAGAGGAAGTATGTCGAGACAATACTCCAAAGGTTTAATATGAAAGATAGTAAACCAGTGAAGGTTCCTATTCATGTAGGTGTGAGGTTATCTGCTAAACAGTGTCCCAAGACACAAGAAGAGGAAGAGGACACGTCCCGTGTTCCATATGCAAGTGCAATCGGTAGCCTAATGTATGCAATGGTCTATACTAGACCAGACATTGCACATCTAGTGGGAGTATTGAGCAGGTTTATGTCAAAACAAGGGAAGGAGCACTGGATAACAGTGACACGGGTTTTCAGGGATTTGCATGGCACTAGTGATTATGGTTTTTGCTACCAAGGAAGTATTGGACATAGTGTTAGATATTCGTGGCTTTTTTGATGCAGACTAGGCTGGAGATCTGGATCAGAGAAGATCTACAAGTGGGTGTGCGTTTAACCTATTTGGAGGTGCAGTCAGTTGGATGAGTAAGAAACAATCTATAGTGGCACTATCAAATACAGAGGCAGAATACATGGCAACCACTCACGCAAGCAAGGAAGAATTTTGGCTGTAGAGATTGTATTCAAGTATGGGGTAAGTATAGGGAGCTATAACGATAGACTGTGATAGCCAAAGTATAATTTTATTGGCGAAGAACCCTGCATATCATTCAAAGACAAAGCACATTGATGTTTAGTATCACTTTGTGAGGGATGTGATAGAAGAAAAAAAGATGTTGCTAGTAAAGGTGGACACATTGAAGAATACTACAGATACATTGACAAAATATGTGAGCTCTGAGAAGTTCTCTTGGTGTAGAGAAACAATGGGCATTGCAGGGCTAGATAAATGACTAAGCTCTCTTGTGGCTCCCTGTGCAAGGAAAACAACAAGTGGGAGAATGTTGGGTTGTGTTATATTCTTTCCACGACTAGCCCATGTAGTTAACAGGGGGGTTAGAGGGGGGGCGGAGTCCCCCCTTTGTTGCACCGATTGCATAGTGGGGGGGTCACAGGGGGTTTGAGGGGTGCAGGTAACCCCCCTCTATGGCGTCTGGGGTAGCGCCCCAGAAAAATTTGTTTTTTGGACCCTATATTAGGTTGGGCGGACCTACCTATGGCTTTGTGCATGTTTTTTGTACATGGTTTTAGACACGATGGTTTTTGGTCCATGGTTTTGGAAACGATGGTTTTCGGTCCATGGTATTGGATGCTTCCGCGTGTATAAATATGTATTATAAGATTGAAAGGAACATAATGAAAAATCACGCTGGCAGTCTCGGTTTTTGGATCCACGGGAAAATCTCTATGTATATGTGTTTTATGTGTTATGCTCTCGTATTGTTTATTTTCTATGTTTTAGAATTCGTATGCAGGCAATTTCTATACGGGGTTAAAACCTACAAAAAAGAGACATAAATCATTCATCATTTTAGTAAGACAATAAAATGGAAAAAAGGATTCATTTTTAATAGTTCAAGGATAGAAAAGATCTTTACAACCTCTCCCTTGATGTCATGAGATTCCTCCCAAATGCCTCTAACCCTCTCCTTAGATGATAAGCATTCCAGTATAAATCCAACAACATAAGTGTAACTTTTATGAACCTCCTAATTCCTCTAGCCTATAGTCAATTTATAGGCCAAGACGAAGAAGTTTACGATCCAAAAGGGAAGGATGAGATCCTTTAATTGGGTTATTAGGGTTCCTTGACGAGAGGGAATTAGCTCCACGATATGAGGGGTATGGCTCGAATAGATATGACCTAGAAGCTTTCAATTGGGATATATTCACCCAGAATGTGTTATGGAATTCACCTTTTTTTTTTTTACTTTTCTTTAAGTGATGTGAGTGTCTATAGTGGAAGACAGAGCGCAACTATATGTAGGTTTTAGGAATAGAAAATGCAAATGAGCGGAAACTAACTAGGAAAAGCACGCACATCATACTTAACAAGTTATAAAGATATTTTACACAAATTCACATTATCTTCAAGGGTTTTTCTATTGTTTGAATTCTAAGGGAGTGTAATGAAACATGTTTATAGATGGCGAGAGATCCATTTTAACAGTCAAGTGTCATGGCGACAAAATGTCGTGTAACATTTACAATCCGCATTAATTTTTTGTCCAATATCTTTTAGATATTATATATGAACTCCATATTAGGAAAGGAATAAATTGGACATACACCTCATAATAAAAAGTGAAATTATAAGGAAAAAATTATTTTTTAATTTATTTTTTCTCTTTATAAAGTTGATATAAAATTATGTTATTTGTGATTGAACAGTAGAATATTTCTTTTGTTATTAATATATTTTTATTTTAATGTCACATGTCAATTGATCATGAAATATAAAAAAAATTATTTTTACATGCTATTTTTCAACTCCATATTAACTAGTGAAGAAATTACATATCTCCATCGTACTCTAAAGTATGTTATATCTTTTCACTTTCAATCACTTTCTCTCTATATATAAAATTTGATGTAAAGTTAATATGGAAATTGAAGTATTTTGTTTATGTCCCACATTGATTTCTTTTTGTTATTATTATTGTTTAATTTGTTAATGTAGGTATTACTTTATTATTTTTAAATGTAACATTACATAACAACATCTCCCTCATACTGGGCTATAGAACACCTCTGAGCACAATAATATTGGAAAGTTTGAGGTGAGTATCTCACTAGGGAGACCTCACCATAGGAAAAAATTAACTCTCCATAGAGAGGTACAAGTAATTTAATGACTCCATAATTAAAATTGAGCATGCAATACAATGTAACAAACCTATCTGGTTGAAAAGAAAACAATGGGAAACATGAACAAGATAACAATATCATGACATATAATCACATAGAAGGATCACAGTCCATGGAATTAACCTATATGGGGTTTTTGTTGTCTCATGTAGTACCCTCAATTGAGGGAGGTATTCTGAAATGTTCTTCTATGCACTCCATCTCTTATTCCAAGTCCTTCATATCATGGTGTAGCTTCGTAAGAGAATATAGGTTGTCTGATCAATGCTCATGTCACTCCAATAGAGTTATACCTAGGAAGAACTTCATATGCTAGTAGAGGTCAATTATATGCATGTAGTAATTAAATCTATCTTGATTGTGTCTAGTGTCTAGTACATAGTCTACTAATTCAACAAGGACTGTTATCGGGAAATCTAGTGTCTATTCAGAGCTACTAGTCCCAATAAGGCTGGTAGCTACCTGTTGATGCCTCGAAAATCGCTGCAACAACATTGGGGGATAACCACCCGGTCCGTACCTTAAAAGCAGCTCCTTTTCCGTTTGGTGTGGTGGCTCCAACTGTTCATCTAGGTCCAGTTACCTTCTCCCTATTGCTATTGGTTTATAATGTATCTTTAACTACCAATAGACAGGGACATCAGATCACTTCTTCTTGCTGATCAGGCAAGAGAATGACCCTTAAGCTGATTTGGGTTCAGCCTAGCCACAACTAAAGTTTTGCTTCTTTGAGGAGAGGACTTAAAAGAATGTAGAATTTACTCTAAATGCAAGCTTATTCTATGATGCAAGCAAAAGAAACTAATCTAAACCCTATCTTAATTAGACAGATATAGATCTAACCCAACTAAGAGCAAGATAATTAAAGTATTGGGATTTAGATATGTCTTGTTTATAATGAATATCAAGTTAATGAAGTAGTTCAATTAACTGATATTATGAATATCAAAACACATCATATTGAGACCTTTTAACTGAAATAATAAACCAACAACACTCAGGAAGTAGTTCACATAAATGATATTGATTATCAAATCAGCAAATCCAATAACTAAATAATAATATGTGGAAATAGTTCACAACATATTACCATTCAATAAATTAGTTTTAATAAGGCAGATTTCTGAGTAAATAGTTACTCAGAAATCAGAGATTAATCCATGAGAACAGAGATACATGATAACAACATTGAGACAAACTACCCATATTGACAATAGTGCACAAACATGAATAAAATGAGACATTCCTGTTACCATAAAAATGAAACTGATATTTGAAATAGTAGTATTAGAAATACCAATTTATTGCATCCATTTCTCTGTCCTTGGTCTCCAACAGCCCTTTACGTTGCTTGAACTTCTGCTTTCAAAACTAGAGCCACAATAGTGCAAACTTTGTTCTTCATGCATAATTCAATATACAAAGGGAAAATCCTCAATAATCCCCAGATCTGAGATTTTTCACTCCTCCCTCCTACAACTCTAAATTCCCTTTACAATAGTGTTTTTAGAAGTCTCTAAAATTGCAGCGGAGAGCAACCCTGTTTACATTCTGCAACCTATTATTTATAATATTTGTGAAGGAATTTTGGAGAGGACAGTTTGTTGAAGAGAAATCTGCCAAATATAATTTTACTTGCTCCTAATTCTGATCTTCAATTGCTGGAGCATTCTCATTGCTTGAAATCCTTTTCTCCATATTTTTTCCACTGTTTTCCTGCAAAAGAAATCAAAATAAATTAAAATGCAATCAAAATATCATTTCTGGCAATTAAATCAAACCCAATCAAATTCTATTTAAATAAATAATTGAAAATAAAATATAAGCTCTGTATTGATGCTTGGAATGATTTGATTGGCAAAGGATATCATTGGCCAATGGATCTGCAATTAGAAGAGGCTTTGGATAAATGAAATTGAAGAAAATAACTCAGAAAATCGATTTTGTTTTTCAAAATTCGGAGCCTGATCTTCTGCCTGATTTTTGACTCAATAAATGAGTAAATCTGTTGGTGAAACCTCCTCCAAAATGTTCTCCTTGATTTTATCTTTCCAATGAGTTGTCCTGGGCCTCATTTGGCCAAGTATAACTCAATCTATGAGCTTCCAAAGTTGAGGAGTCAAATCTGGCATGAATCTGGAAATTGTGTTTCTGGGCTAAAAATCAGAATTTGAATTAAAAATCTAATCCTAAATTAGTTTCTAATTAATTCTAATTTAATTATTAATTATGACATAAACTAATTAATCAATAAACTATTTATTAATTAATATCTAACTAATATAATTAACAAATTAATCTGATTAATTTGATTAATTAATATAATTATTTATTTATAATCTAATTAATCTAAATAATAATTAAATTTTAATTTAATTAACTTAATTAAATTTTAATATTAATTAAATTAATTAATATAAAATTTATTATTACCAAATATTAATTTTAACATTAAATACCCCTACCCTTTATTAACTCCACACTTAAACTAATATACCAACCTACACCATACGTATGAATCCAATAAGCAAGTCGTTTGAACCACTTATATAAAACCTTGTTTTTTATTCCTTTTCGCATCGGCAATCGGGAGAATGGGGGGGTTCATTAAAACGCATCAAGTGAACTTCCCCGATGCGATATCGCATCGGGGTTATGGGTGTTATGGTGTGTATTGCGAACAAGACTTCAAGACTTCCGACCCGATATCACATTGAATTTATTGTCTTTTAAACTTTGGTTAATGTTACATTGTCCTTTGGTTAATCGGCAAATCGCATCGGGGGTAGCTCAAGGGGTATATCGGGGGTTTTGAAAATGTGTTGCGAATAAGACTTGCGATGCGATAAAAAGTCCCGATGCAATTATTTTTATTTTATATATATTATTTTTATATATTAAATTTTAATTTAATTAAATTAATTATATTTTATATAATAATTAATTTAATTATTTTGAAATTTAATACATAAAATTAATGTTTTGTTTTTAATGAAATTTAGTTATGAAATTAACTGAATTACAGCTACTTGAAAAATAAATGAAAAATAAACTACAGCCACTTGAATGTTTGGATTTTGGGATTAGAGTTTGATTTGGAAATTAGAGTGAATTTCTTAAAATCCCGATAATTAATAATTTGGCTACATAACTAAAAATGAAAAATGTTAGTAAAAACTCGCTACGGGTTAATATTTAAAATGAATGCCTTATTGAACTAATTTATTTACAAAATGCAATATTGTACATTTTATACATTTTTAACCCAGGCTAGATAAATGATGAGACTTCAAAGGAGTGCCATTTTCAAACTAGTTGACCAAATGAGGCGAAACAAGCGTCAATGGGAAGCTTATAGAAAATCGATTCTAACAAAGCAATCAAAACAAGAATCCAAAGAAAAATAAAAATTAACAAAAGCGTAGGGCAATCAACTAAAATAAAAATCCAAAAAGGTTCTTAGCCAAAAATTTTATAGAAAGGGTCCCCATTATTCGAAGTGGACGCATCAATAATGGGGGGTGTTGTGTTTTTACCACAAAAATTGGTGACACACGGGAGAAGAACCAGTTATCTCTTTTTGTTATGAATGAGATTTTCCTAAAATTAAAGTAAAAATAATTAAAGAAGAGAAAATTTTGCGTGAAATGCTTGATTAAGTTCATTAGTCTGAATAAAAGCAAGAATCATCTAATTGTAATTTTTCTTAAAATTCCTCATACATTAAAATATTTCAAAACTCTACATCAGTCCTTAATTAGTTGTAGAGATAAAGCATGGGTCACTTTACAGCTTAGCTTTCAAAATATACTCGCTTGTCATAGGTAGAGCCACTGCTGCCAGCAAACGTCTATAGTTTCGACAGGGTTACCTTTTAATCATAAATGATTCAGAATCCCATCTGTTTAAGAATTATTGATCTAGAGATAAATCCATTTATATATGTTTATTTTCTTTGAATTTTATTTTTATTTCTCTTAAAAGCCATTGTCCTGGTTTGGTGGCAGATAGTTGACAATGCCATTCACTGGTTATAATCAGACTGAACAAGCTGGCTCGTGATGAGACCCCTTGTCTTATAATTGTTTGCAATCATAAGCCATTACCCTGGTTTGTTTAGCAGTGTTGGTAATGTCAGCCTATTTTCCCCTATGATCATGGTAAGCAGGCTCATGATGAGACCTCTTATCTTTTAAGTTTAAATTTATTTCTGGATTATACTCTAGAAAAATAAAACTCTTTGGGACAGGGAGAATCATTGACTCCTTAAGAGTTAAGAATGACAATTTCAGAGTTGAAGGTGCTTTGCTGTAATGTGTCTTTACTTGGTTAAAAATAACTTTTCTTGACTGATAATAGAACTTTGAAAGATCCTAATGAAATTTTGAAATCTCAAAATGATTACAATTTGATGAAAAAGAAATTTTCAGATTTTATGATACTTTGCCAACTTCTCTTGATTGGTAATCTCTTCCTTAAGTATATCTACCTTTATAAGAAAATCAAACTTCACTAAGAGATTTAAGAAAAAGTTAATAGGTGACTATTAACAATTTTTTTTTTCCGCGTATTTTGACCATTGTTAGGTAACAAATAGGCCTTCCATTTAAATGATGGCAAAGTCACTAAAATCAAAACTGAAAACCAAAAGAAAAGAAGTCTTATGCTAAAGTGAGAAAAGAAATCAGCAATAAAAATAAAAACAAAGAAATCTCTAAAAATGGAAAGGAAAATCCAAGTTTCACAAGATAAACTCAAACAAGAATGTTTATACCAATGTCTCCAACAATATGAAGAAAAAGAAAATAAGCATGTAATCATTCCTTCTTATGTTGAGATTTAGAAAAACATACCTTGCAGAGTTGTGAAGCTATAGGTTTTTAGATAACAGTGATTGTAAAATTCAGCCACAATGAAAACTTTATGTCTGATACTAATCTTCTTGTTTCAAAGCATCATCTTAATCATTTTCTAATAAAAGGAATGCTTAAAGAAACAAACTAAAGGTTCAGAAACTTCCTGGTGTGGCTGTTTCAATGAGGATTATTGCTGCTTCTTGAAATAAAGCCAGGAAAAGAGTATGGACTTCGAAAATATGATATGACAGAGGATTGAAAGCTTTAAATGGAGAGCTGCAAAACAGAGTTTTATATCAGCATAATTTAAAAACAAAAATGAAACTAGAATGATGAAATGAGAATTAATGAAAATGGGCACATGAATCTTACCATTGGATAATTGCTTTTGATCTTACCTGAAAGGTATCAATTTCTTCAAACTAGCTGACTCCTTATTTTAATTATCATTAAAAACATGAAGAAATCCCACTAACCAAAATCGTATAACCCAAAATCATTATTTATTTTATTTAAACTAAAGCAAGCAGTAAAATGTCAAAATAGAATGCTTAGTGCTCAGGGGAATTGAAATTAAAACAAATGCATCAGAAATGAGAATGAGAATTTGCAGTAATGACTATTCCTCATAATATTATAAGTTTCATATAAACCCCATGATTTTATAAATTGTCCAGAATCAAGACCAAATCTATGATAATAAAATTTAAATATGAATATAGAGAGGTCTTGAATTCCATTTTTAATTATGGAATTATATATTTAAACTAAAATGTATGAGAAATTGAAATAATTCAAATATGCTGCAAATTGGTCATTAACTGCTTTCTTACCATAGTGGTTACCCAAGCTCGCTTTTTAAAATAACACATTGCTGTATCGGATGATTGACATAACATGTTTCTTCACCATGCTTCAAATTTAATCTGCAAAACTTCACCTTTATTGCTATGCCATATATCGATTAAATGTTAATGGCTCAAGGCATGCATTGGAAGCTATCGCATCGGAGATTGCAATGGCAAATTGCTGATAAGAACATGTGCAATGAAATGAAGAGATCGCATCATTAAAGAAACATTATATCGGGGATCAGAAAATATTTACATTGTGTTTCGCACATCGTAGATTCAGAGAAGTGACGTGAGCATAATAAATGTGATGAAATGATTGCACTATCGGTGATGCGATGGATGTCGTAGTTAATCGGCAATTAGAAACTTTGGGTACCCGATGTAACACAATATATTTTTTGCAATGCCGATATGCGATGAAGAGCGGACCCGATAATTTTTTATGATGGGATTTTAATAACATATCGGATCCAGGATATCGGCCATAAATAAAATTGCAAGGAAGCGATTGTGATATCGGTGATGTGATGAATGACATAACTAATCGGCGATCGCAATCGGCAATCTTAAGTGCATGATATAACAATTTTCAATATGCCGATATGTGATGAAGAGTGGACCCGATAATTTTATGATGAAAATTTGATAACATATCGGATCCGAGACATCGACCCTTTAAAAGTTATGCTCTTACCATTATTGTGATTAAACGGACGCGATAATTTTATGACTTTGATTTGAATTTCATATCGGGTCTGGAATTATGTGTTTATCGCAATATCGGTAAAATCGATTATCGAAGATTCATGTTCATGGAAGTATACTTCACTTGGAAAACTCCGATATGTGAAATGCAATATGGCATATGAGTAAGATAATACATCGGAGGTCTTTGATGAACAATTTGTTAGCAAAAGAAATACTAAGAACCACTTCCGATGAAATCCTATGATGCGAATGGTCTTATGATATTCCTTGAAATTTCAATTGGGTTTTCTAATGAATGAAAGAAAATCTACAAAGATGCTTAAATTCTAATGAATCAAAAATGAAATTTCCCTGAACTTGTTGCAAATTTGAAATGGGTTTGCTGCTTACTACAAGTTTTGAAAACAAAATGCAAACCTGCAAATAAAACAGAACACAAATCAAAAATAAACTAAGGAAAAGAGAAACTAATAAGAGATGAGAACGAACTTGCAAATGCGTACCTGGAAGGAAATTGTTTGCGAATTTTACCTTACGAATCTTCAAATTCTTCCTTTGATTTATCAAAATTTTGACTTTGTTCAAAATCATCTCATCATTTATTCTAAAGCTAAGTGTGCAATCAGCCTAAATAAAATCTGTTTATTCATGTCCAGGGAATATAAAATTTATCAGAAATAAATATTAAGCTATGCTTCCCTTTCGAAGTGAAACAACAATTTATTTCCTCTGCTCATTCTGAATTAATCTTGAGAAAAATCTGTATTATTATAGTGACTGTTCATTGATGCCTTCAGTAAATAAAGATGATGCATTTTACAACATCAGATAATAAACTAAAGATTAAAATGAGATTAAGCCACTAATTGTAGAAAAATATCAAAACAGATTTAAATGTGTGCACTCGGAAAAATGGGTATCCTTAAGATCAGCTTTTAGCAAATTCCAAGGAAGATAATATGAACTTCATATCATTACCGTGAAAAGTTGGACCGGCTAATAATGATTGAATTAAAATTAGGCTTATCATAGTCAGTCATACATTTCATGGAATAATGGGATCATGAAGCTTTTATATCCTCAAATCCTTACCATATAAATTTCAAAAGAAAATCTTAAAAGGAAATCTCGAAATAAAGAAAAGTGGCTTTGAGGCAATCGATACCAAGTGCAATTTTAATTGAATTTAATCAAGACATTATTCAAAATAGGCAGAGCAAGAATTAAAATTTTCTGATAAGGAAAAATGTTTCCACTGAACATGTATGAGAAGGCTGATTGCTTTGTTTTATTTTTTAATCTATAGAACTATTACAAATAAATTAACTACATAAAACAAGCTAGCTAAATTAATTTTGCTCCTATTCTAACCATATACATGAAAATGACTAGGTATAGTCATATTTCCAGTGTAGCCATTTTCTCATTTTTATTACCGCTTTTATGTACAGTTCAAATGTTAGTAATAAAAATACATATTTGGCTAAACTAAGGAAAATAAATATGAAATCAGAATGTACAGTTATTGTTAGGAATTTAATTAAAATCTCTCTCTCCTGAAATTTCCTTTCCAATTGACTACCAATTGGATCATAAAAATCTGGATGGATTTCTATTAAGGATTGAGAAATGTTCAAAGGAAGAGATAACTGGCCAGATTGTGAAGATGAGCTTTTAAATTCAAAGGCCTGAAAAAATTTGTTAGTGTTATGTACAAATGTTAAATCATTGTCAATTTTACTTGAAGGTAAAATTCCCAAACAATTTTCAAATGAGTCAATGAAAAATGGATGGAAGCCTTTCAAATAAAATGGCAATTTATTAATTGAATTGAATTGCTGGCTAGATTGCAAAAATACATTCTCTTGTTGACATTGCCTTTGAAAAGATAGAATCTTTTGATGAAACATTAGCATTGATATAAATTGGAATATTAATATCTTTTCATGCTCATGATTATAATATGAAACTTCGATTTCCCAATCGGACAATGCATCAATTGAGTGTTTGATAATAAGGTGTTCAATATGCCAGCGAAGAGTGTGAAAATTTTGCAAAATAAAATCATAAAATAAATCTAAGTTTAAACAAAATAGCTAAGGAAACAAAAATGAAATGAAATCACTATTTGTACAACTAATGTTACAGCACAATTGGAATCGTTTTGAAATAATTTCATTTTCACAAGGAATGGCCAGAATTATGGAATTTGGGTAATTTTGAATTCCAACTTGTGAAATAGAAAACGAATTATGATTATGAATAGGAATGGGAGTTTGATCCTCATGATATGAATCATAAATTGGAATGTTTTCTTGAATAATGAAATCATGAAAATAATTTGCTACTCTAAAATGAGGATTAGTTGGGATAATTCCAAAATTGAAGCGTTCCTCATTTTCAGATGTTATTTGAATTTTCTCATGAGGATTCTCTTAAGAGGAATAGAAATCAACATCCTCAATGTCAGAGTAATTATCATAAATGACTTCACAAGATTTTCTACAATTCCCTTCTATCTCATCCAATATATCAAAACAAGGAGGAACAAGAATTTCTGGTTCATTAATGGCAAAAGAATGATCAATTATTATTTCTTTATCTTGATAAAAATTTAATGGTAATTCATTTAAATCATCCTCTTTAATTTCTGAAATATCATTAATACCAGGAGGAAAAATATTACCATTATTGAAAATATCAGGATAAAGGGAAAAATGTGAACCTGAAACAATGCATTTAAAACTGTCTCTGTTTGAGAACTCTTGTGCATTATTCTCATTGTAAATTTCAGATTGCAGATCATTCCTTTGCGTGCATATGCTTTCTTGAAGAACGCTGCTTTGCTGCTCTGATTTTGGCATTTGCTTATCATAGAGAAATTCAGAAATTTGTACAGTAGTTTGCATTTTGATTGCTGCTTGTACTTGCTGATTTGCGATTTGATTTTCCGAATTTACTTCAAAGTAGCTTTCATATTTCAAGGCGGCTTTTTATCCAAGATTGCTGTTGTTGTCTTCTTGCATTTGAATGGAAATATTTTCCAAGCTTTTTGAAACCACTTTATCACAATTTATTTGCACATCCAAATTGGGATTCTCATTTGTATTGGAAGGGGATGGAACAAAGCTTGAATCAATTTCATATGGATTGGGAATGGTTGGAAGAGAACTAATATATTTAAACCAATCTAATGATTCTTCTTCCGTACGTTTATCTTCGTCGCTAAATCTTAAACAATTCAAGTGAAATCGAATATGAAAATCATTAACAGATTCATTTTTAAACCTTCGTAGATATTCAATTTCTTGACATACCTGTTCATAATCGTAGCCGTCAAATTTACAAATGAAAATTGAAACAAATTGATCCCAGCTATGGATTGAGGCAACTGGAAGAGTTTTGCACCAGTTTCTGGCTTTTGCCGCAAATGTGAGAGTAAAAATTCTGCATAAAATGCCTTCATCAATTCCTTGAAAATCATAATTTGAAACATTTTGAATAAATTGAAAGACATGGTTAAAAGCAGAAGAATTTCTCTTACCATTAAACTTTGCCTGAGACAAGAGTCTTACCACTTCGGGTGGAGTATTGGAGGATGCACGTCCATGGATACAACTCCATATTGGAAGGTCAAGAGGAGCCATCACAATAAATAAAGAATTAAAATTGAAAAGACTCCAACAGACAAAAATCTCAGGCCCTCCTTCTAGCGCCAAAAATGTTGATGCCTCGAAAATCGCTGCAACAACATTGGGGGATAACCACCCGGTCCGGACCTTAAAAGCAGCTCCTTTTCCGTTTGGTGTGGTGGCTCCAACTGTTCATCTAGGTCCAGTTACCTTCTCCCTATTGCTATTGGTTTATAATGTATCTTTAACTACCAATAGACAGGGACATCAGATCACTTCTTCTTGCTGATCAGGCAAGAGAATGACCCTTAAGCTGATTTGGGTTCAGCCAAGCCACAACTAAAGTTTTGCCTCTTTGAGGAGAGGACTTAAAAGAATGTAGAATTTACTCTAAATGCAAGCTTATTCTATGATGCAAGCAAAAGAAACTAATCTAAACCCTATCTTAATTAGGCAGATATAGATCTAACCCAACTAAGAGCAAGATAATTAAAGTGTTGGGATTTAGATATGTCTTGTTTATAATGAATATCAAGTTAATGAAGTAGTTCAATTAACTGATATTATGAATATCAAAACACATCCTATTGAGACCTTTTAACTGAAATAATAAACCAACAACACTCAGGAAGTAGTTCACATAAATGATATTGATTATCAAATCAGCAAATCCAATAACTAAACAATAATATGTGGAAATAGTTCACAACATATTACCATTCAATAAATTAGTTTTAATAAGGAAGATTTCTGAGTAAATAGTTACTCAGAAATCAGAAATTAATCCATGAGAACAGAGATACATGATAACAACATTGAGACAAACTACCCATATTGACAATAGTGCACAAACATGAATAAAATGAGACATTCCTGTTACCATAAAAATGAAACTGATATTTGAAATAGTAGTATTAGAAATACCAATTTATTGCATCCATTTCTCTTTCCTTGGTCTCCAACAGCCCTTTACGTTGCTTGAACTTCTGCTTTCAAAACTAGAGCCACAATAGTGCAAGCTTTGTTCTTCATGCATAATTCAATATACAAAGGGAAAATCCTCAAAAATCCCCAGATCTGAGATTTTTCACTCCTCCCTCCTACAACTCTAAATTCCCTTTACAATAGTGATTTTAGAAGTCTCTAAAATTGCAGAGGAGAGCAGCCCTGTTTACATTCTGCAATCTATTATTTATAATATTTGTGAAGGAATTTTGGAGAGGACAGTTTGTTGAAGAGAAATCTGCCAAATATAATTTTACTTGCTCCTAATTTTGATCTTCAATTGCTGGAGCATTCTCATTGCTTGAAATCCTTTTCTCCATATCTTTTCCACTATTTTCCTGCAAAAGAAATCAAAATAAATTAAAATGCAATCAAAATATCATTTCTGACAATTAAATCAAACCCAATCAAATTCTATTTAAATAAATAATTGAAAATAAAATATAAGCTCTGTATTGATGCTTGGAATGATTTGATTGGCAAAGGATATCATTGGCCAATGGATCTGCAGTTAGAAGAGGCTTTGGATAAATGAAATTGAAGAAAATAACTCAGAAAATCGATTTTGTTTTTCAAAATTCGGAGCCTGATCTTCTGCCTGATTTTTGACTCAATAAATGAGTAAATCTGTTGGTGAAACCTCCTCCAAAATGTTCTCCTTTATTTTATCTTTCCAATGAGTTGTCCTGGGCCTCATTTGGCCAATTATAACTCAATCTATGAGCTTCCAAAGCTGAGGAGTCAAATCTGGCATGAATCTGGAAATTGCGTTGCTGGGCTAAAAATCAAAATTTGAATTAAAAATCTAATCCTAAATTAGTTTCTAATTAATTCTAATTTAATTATTAATTATGACATAAACTAATTAATCAATAAACTATTTATTAATTAATATCTAACTAATATAATTAACAAATTAATCTGATTAATTTGATTAATTAATATAATTAATTATTTATAATCTAATTAATCTAAATAATAATTAAATTTTAATTTAATTAACTTAATTAAATTTTAATATTAATTAAATTAATTAATATAAAATTTATTATTACCAAATATTAATTTTAACATTAAATACCCCTACCCTTTATTAACTCCACACTTAAACTAATATACCAACCTACACCATACGTATGAATCCAATAAGCAAGTCGTTTGAACCACTTATATAAAACCTTGTTTTTTATTCCTTTTCGCATCGGCAATCGGGAGAATGGCGGGGTTCATTAAAACGCATCAAGTGAACTTCCCCGATGCGATATCGCATCGGGGTTATGGGTGTTATGATGTGTATTGCGAACAAGACTTCAAGAGTTCCAACCCGATATCGCATTGAATTTTTGTCTTTTAAACGTTGGTTAATGTTACATTGTCCTTTGGTTAATCGGCAAATCGCATCGGGGGTAGCTCAAGGGGTATATCGGGGGTTTTGAAAATGTGTTGCGAATAAGACTTGCGATGCGATAAAAAGTCCCGATGCAATTATTTTTATTTTATATATATTAATTTTATATATTAAATTTTAATTTAATTAAATTAATTATATTTTATATAATAATTAATTTAATTATTTTGAAATTTAATACATAAAATTAATGTTTTGTTTTTAATGAAATTTAGTTATGAAATTAACTGAATTACAGCCACTTGAAAAATAAATGAAAAATAAACTACAGCCACTTGAATGTTTGGATTTTGGGATTAGAGTTTGATTTGGAAATTAGAGTGAATTTCTTAAAATCCCGATAATTAATAATTTGGCTGCATAACTAAAAATGAAAAATGTTAGTAAAAACTCGCTACGGGTTAATATTTAAAATGAATGCCTTATTGAACTAATTTATTTACAAAATGCAATATTGTACATTTTATACATTTTTAACCCAGGCTAGATAAATGATGAGACTTCAAAGGAGTGCCATTTTCAAACCAGTTGACCAAATGAGGCGAAACAAGCGTCAATGGGAAGCTTATAGAAAATCGATTCTAACAAAGCAATCAAAACAAGAATCAATAGAAAACTAAAAATTAACAAAAGCGTAGGGAAATCAACTAAAATAAAAATCCAAAAAGGTGCTTAGCCAAAATTTTTATAGAAAGGGTCCCCATTATTCGAAGTGGACGCATCAATAATGGGGGGTGTTGTGTTTTTACCACAACACTACCTTAGAAACAAACAAACTAAAACCACTTTTGTTTTCCTTTATGAGAAGTAGATAAGAGGGGAATAAAGGAGACCAACCCCTGTCTTGCGCTTGGTTCCTTGCTCGATTCCTCTCCCTTATGATAGATCTTTGCCACTCGCTTCCTCATCTACCCAGCTTCAAAGAGCACCTATGAAATCAAAGCAGCATAACACTATCCAAGAACATAGATCTACTATCATAAACAATATAGGACCAGATATATATTGACCACACAAATGCATATATCATCAATCATACAAGAATGTGGAGGAAAACTTGAATAGCTTTATTAATAATCAAGAATAGCGAAGAGGATTACAACCAATTGTTCTGACCCAGTGTCGTCCTCTTGGTAAGAAAGCCCTCCTTCAGCTCATGAAAAGCTTAGATCACCCAACACTATGATGCTGCACCAAGAAACTAGCAGCACTTCCTTACAAGATAAAAAATTCCAGCCTCCGGATCTCTGGGATGAGGGGTCCATATATAGATGTTAGGGGGGTGGGTTAGCTTTTGAGATTTGATTAGTGTCCTCTCTCTGATAGTTCTTGATTCCACTTGGAGATTGATGATCTCTTACTCATCCCTGGGCGAATGCAGAGAGGCAAGTGTCACAGGAGAAGTTTTTGGAAGATTCCATGATCCTCCACCTCACAAATTGACCCTGCCATTTGTCCACTCTTGCCCATCGCACCCCATAGAAGGGATTTTCAGTATGAATCACACCTCCCGTGTGCATTTAGGTGGGATGCAATGCACTTTGACCATGGAGCAGGTGAGATGGTCCAGTTTTGACTAGTTTTGTGTAGTTTTTTCATGGAGAACTTCTGGGAGATGATGTAATCAGCTGACCTTGTTCTTTTCGGGGTTGGAACAACACTTCTAGGGACTTAAGAGCCCTTGCTTTATGGACATTTATGATTGGGGTTGCAGTGCCCAAAAATGTCTATAACAGTTGCCCCTTAAAGCATGAGGTCGTTAATATTTGGATGTTCGGTGAAATGCTTTATCATGAGGATCTGAAGTTTTTTTCAAGCTGGAGGCAACCTGTAATAAGATACAATACAACAAATTATCTTCACAAAATTTTCCTGATCTAGCTGAGGCGGGCATTCCCATGCTTAACTTTATAACTTCATTTTCATGTACATAAGACAGAAAATCGTCTGTGTTCAGACTGATGATTCTAGTAGAGCCATCATCCCTTGGATTGGATAATTATCTGTGCAGCAATGATGTACATTTGATGTATTTATTTTCCTTAATATATATCACAGCCCGGATGGATGAAACTAGATCCAGGGTCTTCAATCTCATTCGATCTTCACTCAAAGTACAAGTCGATCCATGTGAGAGATGTTCTGGAGTCGAACATGGAAAGACATCGCCTAATTACCAGCCAATGATGTAAGTTGTTAACAGGCGCGAGAGGAATCACTGATAATGATGATGACCCTCAAGGTACTACAGTACAATTCACGTGGTGTGAATAAGGGACCTGGCGCCAAACACCACGCAAAATCTTTCGGTTGAAGGCCATTGATGTAAACCTGTCGCCGGAAGTGAGAAACTTGCCATTGAGGCATGCAAGCTTCAAAGTACTGAAAGGGTGGTTCCTAGATCGACTTCCTGGATAATGAGCTGATGTCGACAAGAAGCGATCCGTCATAGGAGGGCCTTAGTGAATCCCACATCAATGACACAGAACGGAGCAAATTATTTTAACGAAGGTGAAAACGATCTGATGATATAAGGTTCAGGGTGGCGGTCATGAAAGAATGGAGTGTAAATGTATTGCAATGGATGAAACACAAGTGAATTCTCTGAGCGACTTATCTTGAACATACCGGTGACACTGACATGATGGATTGGTAGCATTAACCCCAAATATGGATGGTGTGATGGACCAATGGTGATATCACCAGTGAACAGAACAACCCAACCTGACATGGATGCGGAGTGAAAGTGTCATGTTCAAGAGCGACTTGCTACCAATAAAGTTTCTTCAAGTTTTCTTCCCAATTTTTCCCCAATCATTGCCGACCAGTACCTCTTTATTTTTGTCAAGCTTGAGGAGGATAGCATATGCTTGTTCTATAATTTGCCCTTCGGGCAAACCCATCGCTATGTTTCAACGAGCCTAGCGATAGTGAAACTCGTTCTTGTCTGTATGGACAAGTTTGTCGCTATTCGGTTTTAACGAGTTTAACGACAAAGATAACTCGGTCCTTTTCAATTTCAGAGAGTCTGAAAAAGGGATGTAAAGAAAACTCCAATAATCCTTTTTCATCATATAATCCCTTGAGTCTGAAAAAGTATAAAATAATACAAAAGGGATGAACTTTCGGTAATTTTAACCAGCCGAATGAAACTAGCGCTCAATCTTTTTGTGTAATAATCCCTCAAGTCCAAAAAGATTAAAATCTAAAGGAGGGATAGCACTTCCGGTCACTTTAATGAGCCGAAGAGGCCAATTTCTCGACAATATTTTTATATTTTACGAGTCAGATGAAAAGAGCTTAAAGGAGACTCGTTTTTCGAGGAACGAGTGATAAATTCAGGTAGCAACTAATTCCAGGTAAGGTTTGGAATTTTCCAATCATGGCAGTGTCATAAGGATGGCTAACAGGATCACTCTTCACAACTGTTCCTCAAAAAGGGTAAACAATCAAATGGAGGTGAATGATCGACCAATACATAATGGAGGTGATGATGAGAACACGACCAAGGCTTCAAAGGCTGATGATAATGCATTCACGATGGTTATTTATCAAAAATTGGTTCATTTTTTAATGATTTTAAACTCTGGGGGAATGTTTGCTCATTGCTTATGTTTATTTTTTAATGAGCTTTAATTTTGTGTTAAAACTGCTCGATCCAGTCGTATAATAAAGATGTCTCATTTCAAATTGCATTTTTTCAAAGCTTTGCCCCACATCCTTTCTTTATGAAAGTTAGGAAACGACCAATCCTACGCGTTTAAAGGGTTAGAGGACCTACAAATTTAAAAAATAAATGGTCACTCTTCGCTTACACGCCAAAAGGTTTACATTCCCCCGGGTATAGCGAAAAATTTCCAAGTTACCAAAGATTGTTCTATCTGCACTGTGGACAAAACACTTCCTCGGCGATGTCTACCGAAATAAACAAAGGTGAGTGGTGTAACTGGCTCCACTCACATAACTTTGACGAAGGAATCTTATTCCAGTCTAATCTCATAAACTAGTCATATATCCTTCGCAGAAACCTACCCTATACCCAAGGCTTTCCTGTCGAAACAGACCAGGGTGCATGCCCCCTGGGTTTCAATCATGTCCTCCAAATCACTCGCGCTCATCAGGTGGACGGACTGGGGATTGACGAGACATTCCTTGCGTGAAAAGACCTTTCAGGGATGGTATTTGACTATTTGCTATGTGTGAACCGGGGAATGAAAGTTGGTCTACGCGCTTGACCACTCTTCCTTCATGCAGAAAACGCATTACTCTAAAGAGTGAGGAGACAATGGCTCCCATGCAATAAATATAGTCGCGTCCAAGGAGTAGATTATAATCCAGGGGTCCTTGGACTACCATTACATTCATGTGAACAGTTTTCCTTCTCAATGTTATCGGCACATTGGAAAGGATCCCTAACGGTCGACTGGTTCCTTTGTCAAAGCCTGTTAGATTTCTCATTTCAGGCAAAAGCGATGGAAAACCAAGCACTTTCCAAGTAGTTGAGGAAAGGATACTCACAGAAGCCCCTTCATCTATGATGGTACCGGCCATAACCATTTTATATATTTGAGCAATGATTCGAAATGGTACATAGCTAGTAAACGGGGTCTGCCTAGTAGATTCCAATCGAAGGAAACAACTAGGTTGCTTGGAGGTGGGACCGAATAGACGGCCAGATACGACTCTGATGAACTTCCTTCCTGTGAAAAAGGAACGGGTATACTACCTCCATGTTCATCAAAGTTTGTGCTTATGAAGAGAATTTGAACGGTGTTGTTCTTATTCTCTCCGGTGACTGTATCATCTGAAGATGGACCTTCTGAAGGCAAGACCGGGTCAACTGCCGCCTCGACCTTTTGACTTTCATCTAGTGTGGATTCAAAGGGTTTATCTTCAATGATAGATGCTTCGGCCGACCACAATGGCGTGTTAGCCAGATTTTCAACTAGCGATGGACTCGGCAAGAGTTTCTTATATCCAGGAGGACGCCGTAATGGTGAAACCAAACAGTCGTCCAAAACTCTTTTAGCCTCATCTAAGAAGGACAATGGTGGATGGAGTGATCGCCTTCACACAGTTTACAAGGAAATTTACATTTTCCTTTTTGTCCAGGGGCTTCACTTTCACTTGTTGACGGTGTATTCTCAACATGATTGTCAGAGGTTGATGACACCGGATTGTGCAAACGAGGAGACCAGTCACTTAAGATCCGAGGGATGCAACAACAATCTCGATGATAGTGGTCTCCTTTGCAAATGAAACATGGCGATTTAGGCTTGGATGGTGCCATGTGTGGAATTTCGCTAGATGATGCCTGGTTACCCCTTTTCACCTTTGACTCCTTCTTCTTCTTCTTTTTCTTCTTCTTTTCCTTCTTCTTCTCAGTTACTTGATTTTTTGCTTTACCAGCTTCATCAAGCGAAGAGGAAGGAGGAGAGGGAGAACTGGACGAAGTAGAAGGTTGGGGGTAACTTTGGTATCGTTTAGTTGCTGACTCGATTGTTTAGGAATCATGGTGTTCTGAATGGCAGAGGTCGAGAAGAGCCATACGGGCAAGCCGATTGTCAATCCTGGAAGTGACAATATGGCCATATGGAGTGCACCAACATCTCCCCAAGAGGAGAAAGGACTAGGATTTCCTCCAAGGGGAATCCTTGGTTGGTGGAATCCATTTTTCTCAACCTAAGACCAACGTAGGAAAGGTGATGTTTATTCTGATTAAAATAAATTTAGACGCTTTGACACAACTTGTTTTTTCAATTTTTAAGAGTCAAGAAAAAACAAAAGATGACTCTAGCTGCCTTCGATTTTTAATGAGCTTGAAGTGAAAAGTGCTCAGATGGACCTTTTCCTTTAAGGAGTCTGAAAAGGAATGAAAGAGACTACTCTGGAAATCTAGACAGAGGGATTACCAAACCAATCAGAAAACTGCAGAATAATTTTTATGGTACGGCAGTTAATCTTCCCGAATGCTGTGTTCAGTGCATTGCAATCGATAGGGCAGCACACATGGCTTCCTATGGATAAAGGATAAAGCCTATTGTGGTATCCCAATATATACTCGACGGTATGTGGGAGAAGAAGTCCATACTGGCACTTATCGTCTCAAAGTGGAGGAATCACCCAACCAGCAATGAAAACAACAGTTACCAGGCTTTACGACACTAGAATACGTCTCTAGCCTAGACTTCTAAATGTTGTGCGTTAGGTTCCAAAGCGTTTTTAGATTCATTAAATTTATTCTACAGTTGATCTTGCTTAAGAAATTCTGCTTTCAGGTTCACCACGTGATGTATATATATAATTCCTGAAATGCAATCTAAGATGATAAACAATCGTTTAATCTTATTTTTGCAATGAAAATCCTAGCTACTAAGGAAAGAGACATGATATTCTTTCAACACAGAGAAGGGAGCACACACTATATGCATTGTCCTAAATCAAACCAACAAACAGTCTAAAGGAAAATGCACATGCATGTATTTTTTTTTAGCCTTCTTAATGTGTGAATGATAAAAAGAAAACTAAGCGCAAATCTGAATTATTTTTCAAAGCGACATTACTAACAAGTTTCTTTTCAAGACAAAAGGAAGACAATGACGACACTTTGCGATTTGGAATTCAAAACTTGCTTTTGACACTTGAAGAAAATATTAATTCAAATAAAATACAAGAGTAACAGTGTAATCGACTATCAAGAACAATCGGATTCTCTTCTATGATTAAAAACGACACTTGCAACACTTTCAAATCAAGAAACGACAGTTCAATTACACTACTTATTTGTAAGAGAGAGCTGAAAATGGCTCACAATACATAAAAACATTTATAGTTCTTTGCACAATGGAGGTGGAATAATGGCAAGGAATGGGGTTTCCAATAGAGGTATACTGACTACAGACAGCAAAACTCCTGAATAGAGCTAAAAAGAGTGAAAAAACCAAAGTCTGGAGGCAAAATTAGCCCTTTTTTATCAGCGCACCTGTTACACAGGGATTCCACTATGCATACCACCTACAACACACAGGAAGTGCGATGCATACTGATATCCTTGAAGAGAGGGTGCGATGGTATAGTGCGAGACTTTTGATCCAGTTCTTGATCACAGTTTGCAGCACAGTTCAGGGATTTAGGTCGAGCAAGTGGTAATCAGTAAATAAATCACAGGGGTAGATCTAAGGAGGTTATTAGAGCCACCACAAGGGCAATTAGAGAGCTTTTATATCGATTGTTCAGTTCTTAAACAAAACCCGGAGATAGACTGAAGCAACATTGATCTACTTTACACTTGCATAGCAAATGTAGTTCGAATGCTAGCTAGCTTGACTTCAGGCTCCATCTGTAAGTTTATAAAGCAAAAAAATATAGATAAACAAACAATCTATTCGCTCCCCAGCAGAGTATCCATTTTGTTATCGGGAAATCTAGTGTCTATGTAGAGCTGCTAGTCCCACTAAGGCTAGTAGCTACCTTAGAAACAAACAAACTAAAACCACTTTTGTTTTCCTTTATGAGAAGTAGATAAGAGGGGAATAAAGGAGATCAACCTCTGTCTTGCGCTTGGTTCCTTGCTCGATTCCTCTCCCTTCTAATAGATATTTGCCACTCGCTTCCTCGTCTACCCAGCTTCAAAGAGCACCTATGGAATCAAAGCATCATAACACTATCCAAGAATAGAGATCTACTATCATAAACAATATAGGACCAAAGATATATTTACCACACAAATGCATATATCATCAATCATACAAGAATGTGGAGGAAAACATGAATAGCTTTATTAATAATAAAGAATAGCAAAGAGGATTACAACCAATTGTTCTGACCCAGTGTCATCCTCTCAGCAAGAAAGCCCTTCTTCACCTCATGAAAAGCTTAGATCACCCAACATTGTGATGTTGCACCAAGAAACCAACAACACTTCCTTACAACATACAAAATTCCAGCCTCCGGATCTCTAGGATGAGAGATCCATATATAGATGTTTGCAAGGGGGGTGAGTCAGCTTTTGAGATTTGATTAGTGTCCTCTCTCTAATAGTTCTTGACTCCACTTGGAGATTGATGATCTCTTACTCATCCCTGGGCGAATGCAGAGACGCTAGTGTCACAAGAGAAGTTTCTGGAAGATTCCATGATCCTCCACCTCACAAATTGACGCTGCCATTTGTCCACTCTCGCCCATCGCACCTGATAGAAGGGCTTTTCAGTATGCATCGCACCTCCCATGTGCATTTAGGTGGGATGCAGCGCACTTTGACCATGGAGCAAGTGAGATGGCCCAGTTTTGACCAGTTCTGAGTAGTTTTTTCATGGAGAACTTCTAGGAGATGATGTAAACAGCTGAACTTATTCTTTTAGGGGTTGGAACGACACTTTTAGGGACTTAAGAGCCCTTGGTTTATGGACATTTATGATTGGGGTTGCATTTCCCAAAAATGTGTATAACAAGGGTCACCATGTTCGAGAGATGAAGTCCATTGGAGGATCATTCACCCTCCACATAGGCGAAATATTCTTAGATGGGCCTTAGAATGAGGTCACAATAATAGAAGGTTGCTTCCCCCAAGAGATGATGCATATGGATATTGTCTTTGTGGGACCTTTCTTGATAATTGGTCGCTCCTCTACACACCTAGGCTCACTAATGCAACCTGTGGGTTACTAAATGGGGCAATTTCTAGTGGGGGTTGGGGGGAGGGGGGGCAGAAACACAAAATTTAAGGATATGCCGGGTCACTCAAGAAAATTGAGGAGATTTAATGCCAGGGAAATCATTGCCATAGGGAGTTTTCTACCATTCAAATTGGTGATATGGTGGAAGATGAAAGGGAAGTGAAACAAAGACTAAAAGAAGATGAGTCCGTTGTGGATTGAAACATTAAGGGACCTAGGGTTAGAGTACGAGTTGAGGTCAAGGACAAGCCAGGGAGTCAATCAAAGGGAGTGCATGAGGGTCGAAATAAATTTGGGGGATGGGAAAAAGGATGAAATGCCAAAGATGACTAATGAGCCGATGAAAAACTAGTAATAAGACTCTTGATGACTGGTTTATCTCATGAAGAGGATCCTATGAAAGTGGGGAATTCTGAGCACAAAAGTTACAATGAACCTCATCATGCTACAAAATATGGATGAATTCAAAATAGAAAGAACACGCTTATGAAAATGAAATATAGCATTTTCATTATAGTGTTATTGGATGGGAGATTGAATTGCTTCCTTGAAATTACAAATGTCTAGCTAGGGAAATTGATGTTTCCTAAACAAAATATCCAATGAACCAAGCATATCTTGGTTGTGGGTGGATTTTTTATATTCCGTATCTCTCATAATAGACAGAGGCTTCTGCCCTCTAGGAACTATGACATTGCATAAAGAATTGCATAGAACCATGGGGCCATGATTAAATGTTGCTCCTGTTGGAGAACACGTGCAAGCTCCCAAATGACAAATAAAATGTTTGAGTGAGCACCATGGGTGTATTGCAAGATGAACTAAGTGATGATCAACATGATTCAATTTAGATTAATTAAACCTATCACAAGGTTGGTCTTCCGCTCCACCCAGTCTTTAGGTCAGGTGGCACAATGGTAGCACAAAGTCCCCCAACCTCCTTCTCCCTGCCCCTTGTATTGGAAATCACCTTATTTGTAGATTAACTAATAGAATTAATAATAGTGATAAAATACAAATTTAGAAATAATAACCATGATAAATTTGTGATGGGAAATAGGTTATTACAACTATATGGTCTAGGTTTATAGGGGCTTGGTAGAATGGAGGTGCGAGAAATGATATATTCTTTTGGCAACCCTAATCTAGGGTACTATTGAATTAGCTAGTTGGGTGCTTGGAAAGGGGTTTGGTCTTAGTAGGAGGATTTTCATCAGAGGAATATTGGTCTTCTAGTCCTTGAAGCGGTGATTCTTGTTTGGTTACTTTGGATTTTCACCTCAAGTTACCCATGTTTTTACCCCTACTCATGTAAATGATGGTTTGATGTCTTTGGCATCGTCAAGGTTTTTAAAATATTTGAACCCCCTTACTCATTGGAACCTCCTTACTCTAGAACACTAGGTTTTTCTTCAAAAGGAGTGAATTTGACGAAATTTCTGGGTTATGGGTTTGAAAACCCATTGATTCGGCAGCCGAGGGGGACTTACATTTTTCACTTGTTGAAATTGACTTCCATTCCCTGGTCTTAGGTCAACTTTTGATGTCTAAAGGGGTGGCTAATGACTTTAAGCCTACTACAAGTAGTTTCCTGAGGTCATTTTTTGTGGAAGGAAATGGTGGCGAACAAGGGAATTAATTTTTTTATGATAAAGACAAGGAATGCATGGGGGAGGAAGAATCTCATATTATTACTAAATCGCCATGTGGATTAGGGAAAAAATCCAAGAAAAATAGGGAATTAAAGTTTCAAAATCTCTACCACTTACAATCTCAGTCTAAGGGAGGGTTTGGAAATGGAGCAAGCAAAGTATCTAGAAGAAACTTCATTGGTTGAAAGGGAAAGAAGGATAAAATTTAGCATCAAGACATTTTAGGAGTGGATTCTAGTCATGATAGACCCAAAGGTAAATAATCCTCCTAAAATTTTCATTTTAGTAGGAGGTTGGATTCAAATCAATTTCAACTCTCATGTGGAGGCAGTTCAAATTGCAAAATCTATTTGGTCCATCAATTCGACCCCTATCGTGTTCAACTTATTAACCATTCTCTTCGATGAATGCTAAGAGCAGTTTGATGTGGTTCCCATATAGGTTATATTTCCTCTCTTTCCCTCTAATATGTGCAATGCGAAGAGTTTTAGAGATATTCAAAATAGTATATGGACCTTCCTAGAAGCAAATTTTTCATTCCAAGTGACTAAGGACATGTCTTTGGCCAAAATTCTTGTCTAACTGTGATTTTGTAATGGCTTCCATGTATTCATAAACATTTTGAGAGAAGAAGAGTGACCCAAGTGCTTAACTATCAAGGGGTTGTTATTTCAATGTAAATGATGTCACAAATACAAGCACGTCATTGCCCATTGCAATATCACATTTAAAAAAAGTGTCGAAATAGCGGGATACCAAGAAAAAAATGAATATGTATCCATATATTGAACCAGAGGTAAGCTTAAAATATGGAGAAGTGGTTGCAGAGGAGGGGAAAAAACTATGATGAACCCATCATGTTCCAATCATTTGGATGTTGGGTCACAATCTCAAGATTCTCTTTCTTATTTCGAGAATTCACCTGAAGCCACTAGTAGATTGGATACTCCCTAAGACACATTCTTTAGGATTTACTTCATACCTCCCTCATGTAATTAAGCTTTCAAGTTATCCTTTTAGTTTTGGGAATGGTTGTGGTATTTGTTCAGGAAGTCTAGGGTTTTATGTCGCATATACACCTTCTAAGGTTGTTTTTGCCATAGTCCATTGCCCTCTCGCCTCCCCACCTCTAGTCCTTTACTCACCAAGAACCAATGTTATTATTATTATTATTATTATTATTATTATTATTATTATTTTGGGGGGACAATAAATGAGGGATATCTTTTATAACTTTCAATCTATGTATATTTCCCCCCTTGTTGATAGCCAACCAAGTGGTTTAGCACAAATTGTGTTGTCCTATCTTATGACTCATGGGAGGAAATCTGCTTTATCCAAAGACAAAGAGGAAGCTAAAGATAGATGATGGTAGGTAAATAATTATCTATTACTGGGATTCTTATAGCTTTAAACACCCAAGGGGTGGTTTCCTAATGAAAAATCTATCCTCCAATTGCATATGTTTGACAATTTCCTTTGAAAAATGTTTTCTTAAGCGAATGGTTATGTTTGAGTGTCTAGATATCAATTTTCTCTAGGAAACCTTGGGAGATGGTGAGGCAGTGTCAAAATCATTGGAATGTTTACTGGGACAGTTCTCGTTTATTACCTGCAATGCTTGACACTACTTTGGGGGTCTTGCTGCAGGTTGGGAGTTTTGTAAAGTTTATGTTCATAATATTTGAATAGTTACCTCTAAGATATGACTTCAAATATTCTCCTTTGATTTGGGTGATCATCTACTTACTTTCAAAGATCTTTATGGGCCTTATGGAAATAGAGTGGAATTATGAAATAACCTCTTTGCACTGAAGGTGGTTTCAGCCGATAACTTGATTTTTTTTTTGGGGCGGGGGAGTGGGGGGTGCGTTTAAATTTCTCCTTGGGTGTTGTTGAGTCTATGGGACCTACGGCCAAACCTCATAACGTTTTTATTTCTATTATAGTAAACTTGTGGATATTTTTGTTTTGGATAATATACCTATTAAACTGAAAACTTCTTACAGAAATAGGTGTATCATGAACAATCGAATTGAAAAAAGGATTAACTTATTCTTGGTTGCTAAAATAGTGGGGGAGGAATTTAGTGTTATTTCTCAATGGGTTGGATCTAGTGGAGAGTCATACAATTTTCCCATTCTTATGGAGATTAAATAATATGGCCCTAGTCGTTTAAGATAAATGCTACATGGATTAAAGATGAAGAATTTATTCATACATTCAAGGATGGATTCCTTATGACCTAGATAATAGATTATCAACTACTAGACAACTCACATGTAAACTTAAATAGGTGAAGGGTATGGTTATTGATTGGCTATGCACGTGTTGATATAGAGTGTGATATTTTAGTTATTTCTGAAACAAGGGAAGGGGGATATATGAATGTGTAATCTATAGAATCTTTAGTCCTTCTGGAATCTCACAATAATTTCATCCTAGAAGTGCAAGAAGATTCATTCACATCAAAAAGAAGATTCATTTAGCTAGAAGATGGTGATGAGAATAAAAAAAAATTACAAGCCTTTGCTAAGGGAAGGAAGATGTGTAATACAATATGGAATCTACAAGATTGGGAATATAGAGAGGTTTCTAATTATGAAGGCCTTGCTTCTTTAGGTCAAGACCATTTTAAAATCTATTGAAGGAACCTGAAGGGGCGAGTATTGTAGATGTAATCAGGGTTACTCAATTATTCCTGAGGTTCATGAATGAGGAAGAAAATAGAGCTCTAATGGAGGAGGTATATGAAGAGGAATTGAAATTTATTTTAAGCATATTTTAGAAAGATAAAGACCCTAGCACAAGTCCGTGGGGTATAGATTTTTTTAGGGGTTTTTTGTGCTTATTAGCAACGAGCTATTGGGAGTTGTAAATGAATAAAAAAGAGAAGGGACAGTATTGGAATATTTCAACTCTATCTTCATATCCCTTATCCCCATGGTCTAAAACTCCATCTCCTTCGATCCTATTTCTGTGAGAAACTATATCTACAAGGTCATTGCCAAAAGACTAAAACAGTTTTTGTAAAATTCTATATTAAATGAGGAGTTTCGATTCATTGAAGGGATGTGGGTTCATGAAGCCATTGGGGTGACTCAATAAGGTCTTCATAGTATCAAGGATATTATATTATAAGGAGAGATAATAAAAATTGGTCTCTCAAAATTATATGACTATTTAAACTTGATGTATATGAGCATCCCTCTAATGTACTTGGGGTTTGGTATTGATATTTCTTAATTGGGTTATAGGATGCAATCACTATGTCTCCTTTTACATTTTTCAATAATGAGTCAACATGTCCTTTTTTCCATTCCTAGAGAGGTCTTTTCAAACAAGGACATGTTAATTTCATGCATGTTCCATGGTTTAGTATTAGCCCAATAGTGACTTAGCTATAAACAAATAAAGGGATATTTTTCCTTAACTTCATAGATGAATGAATGATAAGTGAAATGAATTATTCAACTTCTGTAATACAAGTGTATATTATTTTCCATAAATACAAGTTCTTACAAAATTTGATGGAATTTTAAAAACCTTTCAATGATAACATGTGGCATTCATGAGGAAGAGCTACATCAGTAACTTTAGATAGAATCAAGAAACAAGTTACAACTAAGTATGGATATTTCCAAATCCCCAACACTATAATGGCATTATCTTGGGTTCTCATTCTCTTCTCCTTTTGTTTCAACATGTCAATATTTATTGGAAATAAGGAAATACTGCTGCATTTCATCTTCAATGGGTGTGGTGAAGTTGAAATTCCCCCCCCCCCCCCCCATTTTATTATTTCCTAAGGATTTTGGTCATCCTCCATTGAAGCTCTTTTTATCCCCCTTTCTCCAATATACGTGGAATTCATCCCTATGCTTGGACTAATCATAGTAGTACTTGGCCATCTATATGATTTCCTCCAACATCCTTGGCTCATTAAAATAAATGTTGTGTTGGTAGGGTTGTGGTAACCCACCAAGGTATCTTTAAATATTTACTTTCTCCAATTTAATGTAGGGTACATGCCTAAACAACAACATAAATTTGTTGGATTAACAGCCAATGTGATCTATTCCAACTTCTTATCATGAAATTCTTTAATCTTATTTCTATAGTACCAAGTTGCAAGTTATAGAATACAAGTCATACAACCCATTATTCCATCATAGATGCTGCAACTTTGAGTGCTACAACTCAAACGTCCTTTAAATACAAATTTATACCACTTGTATTGTGGCTCCTCATTATTTTTATTCACACAATACCATTTATACCAATCATCTCTGAACCATTTCTACAACTCACTACAAGAACAATTATTGCAACGCTCAGACAATTGACCATTTGGAAAAGGTGATATAACATTGGGACAACTAGTAAGGATGAGCTAAAAATCAATGTTTCATAAATCAAGTCTCATAAATATATTTCCAATGCATTTTCTACTTATGAATCTCTTTAATGACACCTATTATGCATCCTATTCATTTAATAGAAACATGGTATTCTCATGTATTTTCTTTTTCCTTATTCAAAATGATTTCAGATTGAATTATATGAAGTTATATGTTTTCCCTTGAAGATTAATCTTTTTAAGACCAGTAATTCACAACTTTCACCTCATCCTTCCCCGCTTTTTTCTTGGACCATCCTCAACCAATGTAATAAAGTTATGCAAGCCACTTGCAATGATGAGTAACATTGTTATCTTATTCATTTCCATAATAAATTTGATGGTGAATTCCCATCTCAAGAACCATCAGGTCTTGGACTTTTTGAAAACTATCTTTCTAATGTGAATTCCTTGAAAAAATTAATAATATTAGAAATTAAAAAATATAATCTTAATACTAGCTGTGAAAACCATCTAGGAACATTTAGTTAAATCTTGTTTAAAATTGGTTTGCTTGTAGAAAATATCCTACAATTAAAAATAAAATTTCATCTTCAAGTTTTGGTTTCTATTTGATTAATAATTCATAAGTTTGACATATATGGTTCTTCGATATCTTAATCTACACCTCACATGGTGATCCAAGATCTCATGTTCCACATTGTTCTTGCCTACATAATTTTACATCATTGTGGACCATATTAGGCTATTATACACTTGTCATGAAGTTTTAGATAGGTTGTTACAAGAGTTGGTGTTCCTTTTGAAGTTATTACAAGTGCCATGATGGGGGGCTAATACAATTGTTGTAATAACCGCTAATTAGTTGTTACAATAAACATTAGCTAGTTGTCACAACACCTATCAACTAGGTTTTGAACACATATTAGCCAGGTGTTGCAACATATATCAACCAATTGTTGTAACACCCATCAACTATTCCTTGAAACACCTACCAATGACTTTCTACAACATCTCTTAATCACTTGTTGTAACATCGTTTAGGTAGGTGTGGGTATGCTTAATTTTCTTCTATTTAATCTAACATCATTGCATGCTATGGATTTATATCTAGAAATACAATTAGGCTTCAGCCATGCTTCCTTAGAATTTTCTATTTCTCTCCACTGGAAAATATATTTTGTTTTGTGGGGTACCATCACCTTTCACTACTTCTTAATGTACTAAAATCTTGCTATTCTCCATCAATTTTTAAACGAAATTACATAGCTACGTAGACAAAACATGGATCAAACTTTTTTAAATGTAATTTTGTTGAATTATTCAACAAAAATGTTTTCGTTGGATATCTGACACTCATTCATTGTATGTCCTAAACAAAAGCGGTCATTATTTTCGACACAATTGTTGGATATCTGATGAATATTTGTGAGAAGTGCATCAAATATATGATAAACAACTTTATTGAATTTTCGACAGAGAACATCGAATAATACATTGGAAGTTCATTGGATTGCTAACAAAATTTTGCGTCCAATATTCAACATCTAATAAGGATATCCAAAGAAGGTTCCATATCTCTAATGGGTAGTTTCTAAATATTCTCATTAGATATCCAATGAGTAGTTTCATTGAGTTTCTAAAAGGGAATGTCAGATTCTCCAACAGAATTTCTCGGATGTCTAACAAAACTTTGAATGGAATATTTTAATTTAATGAGGCTATAAGATGTAGGTTCCATAACTTCAATGGGTATGTTTTTTTGTAATTTTCATCACATATATGACAAATATTTACATTGAGTATCTATAGGTTTGATGGATATCTCACAAACTTAGAAGAATTTAAAAATTATAACAATAGTATGTTAGGATGGCTTATGTTCATCCTTTTTGCCTCTAATACCTAAGAGCATTCCTTTTGATTGATTCTAGGTCACCAACTCATGTTACGTGAAACTAAAAATACCTAGATTATAGGCCCCTCATAATTAAATTCAACCCCCTCTAACTTTAAGAATAACTACATATGAGGATCATAGCTAATGAATGACATTCATCAATAAATTAAACCCTTCTAGGAACAAAGAATTTAAGGAATTCACGATAGTTTGGATATTTATGAGAAAAAGTACTAGAGATTTTAGAGTGTACAACCATGCTCTTTATGACATTTAAATTTTAATTTATGCTTTATAATTCAAATTATAATTCAAATTTAAATGTCACAGAGATTGTAGAGATTTAGTGATCAATTTGGAAGTTGAAGATCTTTTTTAGCCTATGAGTACAATGAAAATAAACCTTAATATTGTGTAATATTCAAGGGTAATAGGTGCTCACTCACTTGTAGGACTTTGCAAGAACATGTGAGGGGCACGTAGAAATCCCTAGTGGCATAGATTCCCTAATAAGACAGGAGAAACTAGTGTAGTAGTAGTCCTTGCAGATATGCAATTTCAGTCTGTAATTAACTATGAAGAAATTTGCCAATATGTAACCACCTCACCCTGTACTATTAGTTCTTGTTAGCTCAAATACCTCTAGTTGTCGGCTCATTATAACTCCCAGTAATATTTGTTGGTTGAAAGCATGGAGTGGGAATAATGTTTAAATCCCATGGATAGATGTTGGTCATAGAGAGCTCTCTTGAGAGGGTCAAACAAAACCTCGTAAGGTTCCCACACTTGAACAAATCTCTTCGTGTGCTCCTCAGTTTGCTCGGGATTGGGACATACATTTGGATGATACTTGTGAACTAGTTGCAAACCAGTTGCTTGTAGCCTTTTTTGATCTCCACTAGAGTTCCATTCTTGGGTATTCCCAATAGGTCATACAAGCTCATGCTTTGCTACTCCTCCAATGCCAATGTTGAAGAATGGCCCTACATATTCTTCCCATCATGCCAACCATGGCGGCATGTTCAAGAAATGGGTTTCAACTTCACAGAGAGGTAATGAGATTTCATGAGGTTGTGGAATGAATTAGCCTTCATCCTACATGAATCTGCCTGCAATGCCCAAACTCACTTCATGTTCTCTATACAAAATGGGTTTCATGGCCATTTACTCAATTTTGTGTCTTTTTTTCTTCATGTACTGGGTGATTGAAAGATGCTAGCAACTGGGTTTTAGAAATCATTATTATGATATAGAATAAGAATAGGAACACAACCACTCATGGAAAGAAAAACTATATCACTGGTAACATAATACCTCTGAAAACAAATAACAGCACTCATGAAAACTATGAAGTTGAGTGTTTGAAGTATATCAATCAACCTTGTGGCTGAGAAAAATACATTCAATTTCAATAAGAAGAATTAAAGGTAAGTAATGCAAAATTAATTTGTTGTAGATCAATCAATTTTTTTATAGTATCAAAATTCCATTTCCACACATTCAACATTCAATATAAAGTTATCCAACCATCCAACATAATTTCAAAATATTAGCAAATATAACAATTTCGACATGGGCACCCAAAAACTACAACCTCTTGGATAAGTGTGTATCTCCTTCTTAGGATTATTAAATAAGTTTTTAATGGATACATTATAACAAACTTCAGGAAGAATCTTGAAATAATAGAACACACAACAAAAATAAGTAAAGACTATGCATATAATCTCCAAATACATTCTTTAGGTACATACTAAATAACAACCCTTCATATAGATATAAGCTAAAATTAAATATCAAAATATCTCATCTCGATAAAGATATAAGACACATTTCAACTAAAATTGTTCTTAAAATATGAAATATTCTTCAAATTAAGAATGGAGTTGATAAATTACATAATACACATTTCAACTAAAAATGTTCTTAACATGTGAAATATTCTTCTAATTAAGAATGGAATTGATAAATCACATATTTTCACTTCTGCATTAGGTTATTTAACATATCAAATATTCTTTAAATTAAGAATGGAGTTGATAAATCACATATTTTTACTTCTGCATTAGGTTAGTTTACCTAGCTTTAGAATTTTAATTTTTAGATTTAGAATTTTAACTTTTAGAGTTTTAAAGAAAGAAACCACAACAGAAAATTTGCCATACATTAATGAGTTCAAAGGAAACCATAACAGAAAATTCACCATACATTAATGAGTTAAAAATTGTAAGTTGAACATTCATGTTCTCAACTAAATTGATTCAGACATGAAAACATGCCTGACAAATATCCTAAATCCATGTGTCCTCAAATTTCACGACAACAACTACCGAAATTCATTTTCATGCATACATAAAACATAAATCATAAATTCCAATTGCACTCTTGCATTCCCACAAATAGGAAACCACTTTTAAACTCCATCATAAATTAATCAATTAGAAAAGGTCCTATCTTAAAAAATTGCTTAGAAAAGAAAACTTGAAAATTTTTAGGCAACTCTTGGCTTTGATATTTAGAAATATCGCTATAAAAGAAATTGGAAAATGGAAAAACAAAATCGAAAATGTTTAGTTAACCCTTGGCTTTGAGATTTAAAAATCTCGCTATAAAAAGAAAACTCGAAAATGGTTAGGCAACCCATGGCTTTGGCTTTGAGGTTCAAGATTTTTGCTGGAAAAAAAAACTGGAAAATAGTTAGGCAAACCATGGCATTAAGGATCATGTTCTTTGCTTTCATAATAGGCCATGTAATGTTTAAAATGTTATCTCATGATATGATGGAGAGGAAAACTTGTTGCCTATAGTGACTGTGACTATCACTAGTTTCTTAACCAATCTCAAGTCCTCGAGATGAGAATACCAAAAAAAAATACCCTTAACTCATCTAAGTTTTCTAGATGAGAATACCTAAAAACACACTATCTAAGAACAAATCTAAGTTTTCCAGATGAGAATACCCAAAAAAGCACTATCTAATAACACTTTCTAGATAAGAATACCCAAAAAAAACATTATCCAAGAACACTTCGAGCCTAACGATGGTTATAACGTTCGAGGTTTAATTTCTTCTAGATAACCCCACTTAATGTAGCTGTAAGAGAATAACATAAATCATTGTTGTTAAACTGCTACAAGTCACAACAATATCCAGGCACATCAAAACGAAAGAAACTTTGCAGCACCTGATAAGTAACTATAATTTCATTTAAAGGTGAACATGTAAGTGTGAGAAGGCCATAGCTCCTACCTAGCATAAAAGGTATCATAATCGTAGACATAATTTAACTCTGAATGATGGGTTTGAAAACTAGTGACTCATTTACACATTATTGCCTCCATTGTTTTGGAGATATTGGTAGTCTCACTTTGTTAGAGCATGAGGAAACACAGAACCAGGTTACTCAAAGAATCTTTTGCGACCAACTACCTCAACAAGTGCGCAGAGGAAACAACTAGCTCAGAGCGCAACACTGAAACATGAAACATGCGTAACAGTCATGCTGAAACATGAAACATGTGTAACAGTCACACTGAAACATGAAACATGAGTAACAATCAAACAGGAGCAAGGCTCAAGGTGAAATAGTAGCATCTGGACAAGTGTAAAGCATGCATCTTTGGACATTGCATGCATCATTTTCTAAAAAATAGTTTAAGAAATAGATATTCTATATATATAAAAGTTACTTTATATATATTCTTCTGCCATTTATTTAATTTATTTATTCAATTAAATGAATGCATACATAATTTACTTATTTGTTCAATTAAATGAATGCATAGATAATCACTACACAAATACTTAGTAAAATTTTAAAAATAAAAATATTAATAAAAACTAAGATAAGAAATATAATAAATAAAAAAAACTTGTAAACATGTGGGGGAGTGCATGCAACTCCAAGTATCTCAAACTTTTTCTTAGATGCTTGTTTTCATTACACGCTACATGTATTTTTTTGTTCCCTGGTTGGTTTCACCATGGCGATGTTTCTACTTGCAAATAGAGTTAACTAACTTCAGTGTATTCATTTTCTTGTGAACCTCCATTGGTTTTTTTCATGGCTTTTTCTTTCCCTGCCAAATCTATTGTGCGTGACGGAGTCAAAGATTTCATCAGCTACCAAGAATGAATTAGGGTTCACCTTGCATGAATATGTCCATGGCCATTTGCTCAATTTTGTCTTTCTTCTCCCTCATGCTTTGGCTAATCAAAAAATGAGAGAAACAAAGTTTTAGAAATCATTATTATTGTATCGAATAAGAATAGGAACGTAGCCACTCATGGCCAGAGAAAATATACCATTGATAGCATAATATATTTATAAAAATAGCATCACCCCAGAAAACTATAAAGTTGAGTGTATACAATCTATCATCCAACCTTGTGGCTAAGGAAAATACATTCAATTTCAATAAGAAAAATTAAAGGTAAGGAATGCAAAATTAATTTGTTGGAGATCATTCAATTTTTTTATAGGATGGGAGCAAAGACGGTGAACAAAATATTAATAACACCCAATATTGCAGCTCTATAACAATCAAGGAAGAGAGTGGGAGTAGATATGGTCAAGTGAATATTAATAACACCCAATATTGCTGCTCTCTAACAGTTGAGGAACTAGAGGAAGAGAGCTGGAGAAAAGACAGTGAACACAATATTTTTAACACCCAGCAGTGAGTCAGAAGGGGCCATCACTTGGGTCCAGAAGCAAACCCAAAGAAAATCTTTTAGTTTAGGAAGATTGTGGTGATGATGTCTCATGTCGTACAAGTTCAAACTGGCGCCTATAGTGTTTAGTGTGTTCGTCAATTTTTCTAAGGGCTTCAGGTAGGGTGTCTCCATGTGGTGAGCACTCTAGGGAGGGTAGTTGATGTGACTATCTCCATGGCTGGTTCAGTGAGATTGTTCTCTGGCACATGTCAAATACTTTCACTGTCTAGGACATTTCTCTGGCATTGCAACTCTCTTTATATCTATTGTTGACTCTGAAGGAAAGGTCATCGCAGGGAAGGTAAGTATCTGAAGAACAATTTATGTATGTTAATCTAGCTAAAATCCTATTAGAACATGGTCTAGATTTTCTCTTTAGATATTTATCTTTAGCAAAAAGGGGTGAAGTTAGCCTACTATAAGAAACATTCACATTCAGATTCATGACTTAGCTGAGCAAATGCGCAAAAACATTCAAAAGGCACATGCCTACCTAGAAGTATGATAATTACTCATTTTTATTATTATAAAGTTATAGTTGATTTTTCAATGATAAGTTAAACTAGAATGTTCATTGGCTCATTTACATTTATCCTCCATTCATCTGGATTTAAACTCAATTCATTTCCCAAAAGAATATTTTGCAATTTTAACCATTCAATTGAAATTTTAACCATTTTCGAATATCCGATCACAAAGTTCAATCGATGCAAAATTCTAATGTTCAAATAAAAAGTGAAAGATGTGAAAATGAATCTAAACTTCCTTTTTTTTTTTAGTTTTGAAGGGTTTTGCTGCATAGGAAAGAAATATGAATGATTAATGTAGCCCAATACATGCACTTTTGAATTTTTTTTTAACCATTTACGCTATGTGACAGAGATAAATATTAAACCATCCAGCCCTTGTTTTCCAGTTCATACTATGTGACAGAGATATTTACCTTCACTTGTAGTTGTAGCCTCATATCATAGATTCACTACTAGCAGATGATTTCCATGGATGAACTTTTGATGATGGTTGGATTTTTTCATGCATGTAGGTCCTCTTATCTCTTGGCATCTGCTACTAGCTATGGCTATCGATCTGTAAGGGATGCTGCTACTTACTCTGCTATTAGTGATGCTAGTGGTACTGATTCCTAAATCCATTATTAGTGATTCCGGTGGATAATATGTCACTTTCTGCTATTCTCGTTGTCTTTCTATTGTTGTTTTGGTGAGAAGTGTCTTTTTGTTGTTCATGTGTGCTAAAGATCCCCAAGGCATATATTTTTGCTATTATGGTACACTGAGGATGGTGGTCCGAGCCTTCAAAGGAAAATGGTTAAGATTTGAGCTGCAAAATCCTAGTTGACCTACATTCATAATTCCATCCATAAGCTCAACTAGGACTATGCATTAATAATTGACCCTCTCCGCATAATTGAGGTGTTGCATCATTTACTATTTGTACATAAATAAAGTTAAGATTAATAGAAACTCCAGGACCAAATCCAAATGTTGTATTTAAATATTCAAAATCATGTTCTTATGTCTCTTCCTTCTTCTTCTCTCACTAAACAAGAAATTCATACAAATTGTTCAGAAGAACTAGTAAAAGATTTATCAAACTTAAATTTGAGAGAAGTTGAACTTGATAAATGCAAGAAAGTGTGTGAAACAAATTAAATGAAAGTTTTGTGTTTAGACAAGAATTACAAGGTAAATATCAACAAATGAAGAATTTAGAGGAAAATCACCAAAACGATGAAGTAAAAATAAATGAATTGGAATCCCAACATACAACAGAAATGCTAATAATTGAAGGCAAGAAAATTTTTTGGGACAAAAAAAATGTTGAAATAAATAAATTTTGGAATTCCATTAAGCTTATTGTAGATAAAATGGCTATGGTACCCAAGGCTAAGCATACCATCCAAAAGCTTGAAGCAAAATTGGAAAACATGCCACAACACATTCCTATAATTGTGAAGTTTTTGAATTCAAGGATTTTGGAGGAGCTAATTGAATTGGATGTACAAGATAGGATACAACTTGTTAGAGAGACAAAAAAGGTTATTATAAAGAAAAAATTGATGAACGAGACTTAGAACCAGTTGAAAGTGATTAAAAACTACTATATCTTGTTTTCTAATGATTTTGATAAATGGTTAGGTTTGCCATCCTATTGGGACTAACATGAAAATTTATTTCCTATGGAGTTATATCAAGAAATGTTATATAAGGAAAGGAATAAAGATAAAAAATTAACAGGATAAGTGGAAGCATTGAGAGGAGAAATTATTTTTAGGCATCTTAATGGATATTTTAAACTCTGGTAGCAATTGAACAACCTATTTCCGATAAATTTGAATTACTAGAAATATACAAAGTTGGATGGAACATATAGTAAGATGGTTGTGTTTTTCTAACCAACTAGAGAGAAATTGAATTAGGTCATGAAATTTTCTATATAAACTTTGTGACTGTCAAAATGGAAAGGGGACTTTTTCCACTATGACAAAGATTGCTATAATTTATTTTGATAAAATTTTGATGTATTAGGTTTTATATTGGTTAAATAAATATATTTTTAGTTATTAGTTAGTAAAAAATCATTTAAAGTTAGTCTTTTTATCGTAATTGAATCAATTTTTCCAAGAAATGTATAAAAACAATGAAGATCTCACAAAAACGGTTCAAAATTTTTGGCTTGTCCACATAATTTTGTATCAACAAGTATGCGAAGTCTATGAGACATTTTCTATGATCATAAAGATTATAGCTCTTGAATGCATTTACAATGTGTTAGCAAAAGAAATGGGATACATTTGAAGCAATCCATAATAATTGCAATTCTTGGGCATACAAACCATTAAGTGTCAACTGGTACATCACATCCTTGCGAACATGCCTATAATATAAAATTTTCATAAGATAAATCCAATCACTACATCTATATGAATTTTGCGTAAACTAGCACACATAAAAGTAAATAATTATCAAAGAATTATGTTGAGTTATAATTATAAGGAAATTGTTGATGGTGATAGACCCCCCAACATTAAGGGGATCTCCCCAGTAATAAGTCCCAACTAGACCTCAGACAATTTGGAGTACGAGTCCCAACAATGGGTAGTAATTTAGTGCCTTGATCGCAGTATCACACAAAGATAAGTATGATTATTTTGGTCATAAGCAAATGTGTGACCTTGCAGTAAGTCAAGTGAGATCCATGGGGGTTCTAACACACAGAGGGGAAAAGGAAGTGTGTCCTTACAAGCCTGTAATAGTACACAACCTCAAAGAACCACAAGAGTGGAATGAAATCACAAGGTGCAATGTATAATATTTTACAAAACAAACTGACAAGTTAATCGAACAACATGTCTTCAAAAATATTTATACAATTGCATACAGAATAGCTCATAAGAAAATGTGTAAGTTAAACAACATAAATTGCTAAAAAAACCATAATAATTCAACTACAATAACAACATATGCATGAAAACATGATGGCTTAGTTATATTATTACTAAATTAAAGTTACATCGATACATACACCATTGATAGCCACTATCCCCAATAGTGGAACATTACAGTCATGGGCACCTGCTTCTCCAAATAAGTATACTCACTTTATGATGTGGAGAAGCCAATGCTCGTCACAATACTCCCAAGACTTCTCTACACCTAACCCTAGCCAAAATATTGGCTCCCAAAAGCCTCTTCTATGAGTTATGAGGTTCTATTTATAACAAAGGGTCGGGTGACCCTTGACATTCCCCTTTGTGACTTTTTGACTACCCTCATGACTCTTCAACTTATTTACAAATAACTAATTACATTACATAGTGACTGTTCACATTCCACTAATGACACTTGGAATTTCACTTACAACATATTTACAAATAATATAGATTTTCCACATGTACCCATGTGAGACGAAATAGCCTCGAGATAGCCTAACAAGACAAAAAATTATGACTCTGAAGTTTGGGGAAGGACCAACTCGACAACCTCCACTTGATGACTCTCGGTCACATACTGATGCCAAGCTTGGTACTGCGTGATGATGTCCCCAAACTACTTGATGGTGTCTTTATAACAGTGGACTCTTGCCTGGACTCTTGCCTCGATCGCTTCGAGGTATATGGTCTTGGAACCTGTGTCCAACTTATCCTAAAGCATATGCAACATGGTTTTGACCATGATAGGACCACTAATGTACTTTTGTGTGTTATGTTTGCTCAGCTCCAAGTCACCCCTAGTGGTCTCTCGCCTTAGCTGCTCCGTGTGCTCATCGATCTCTAGTCGGACCTCGTTCTTGTCTTTAGATTTAGTGAGGGAACATAATGATGGTATCATTTGTGTTCTCACCATGGCATCCAAGCACTTGTACAACCATGCATATGAAGCATGGATGATGCTGATAAATGGGGTGAGATGCACATAGTTCTAGATCAACATCAACACATTTGGTTTTTCTAAATCTGCCTACGGCTTCATCATGTTAGTAAAGTAAAGTGGGGCCCCTTTGCACCACATTTTCCAATCTTGCACATGGGCGATGGCAGCATGTATGTCCATGAGAGTTTGGAAAACCCTTTTGCTTCGCTACTGAAAGCCATACCGATGGGAAATTACCATATACATGGTGACGAATCCATCGTAGAGATTCTACATGGTAGCCTATAGTGTTTATACTTTAGCAAGTATCACTTTCCTCATCTCTGCCATTGCGGAAACTACACTGCTCTCTGGATTGTTCTGCCTCTTGTTAGGCTACGTGAAATTTATTTTCCCGTTTTCATTCTTGACCATTAGGTACTGAATATTTGAGTTTGTTGTTCCCGTATACACCAAGCTGGCTTGGATCATGGAATTTGGATTTTTCCTTATGTCTGACATTGTCACCCTTTCCTTCATGAATCTATTCACTCTCCTTATCTGATGTTGGATGTTCCAACTCTTTGACCAATATGGGCATTGTTTCCTTAATCATTGCATCTTCCCTTTATTCTTCTTCTTATTTCTTCTTCTCTTCCTGTTATTTCCTCCTCAACTCCCGTTCTTCCTTCTATTCTTATTCTTCTTATTGAGTTCTCAGTTCTTCTACATGTAAGCTCTGCCTTTTCTCTTCCTCCACTCTAGTGTCAATTTCCTTTGCTTCCTTTTTCTTCTGCTGCCAAAGTTGCTTGCATGAATATTGAATCCGCTTTCACTTTGTCACTTTTTTCTCCCTGCATTATGTCAACAACTTCCTCTTTCCTTGATCTTGTACTGGATTTTTTCCTTCCACTATTGCTTCTAGACTTGCTTCCATGGTAGTGTTGACTCCTTTTCTATGGATAGTTGAGTGTCTTGACTCTACATATATTGGCAAGTTAACTAGTACTTTCTCAACTTATTCCCCAATACTACTTACAGTGTTCTTTCTTGAAGCAACTCTCTTTGGTGCCATGGTACAACACTGTTGGAGAGAAGTGCTTCATGAGTGTGGTACCTTTGGGAAAGAAAGGACATTGATGGAAAGAAAACATTAGCTCTTACAAATCCTACTTCAAAGCATGATCAAGTAGCAATCAAGGCATCTAGTGAGAGGGATTGCGTAATTTTGGCCAACAGAGGTGACTAACTAATTGTGGGAACTATGCACTATGTATTCCCAATAGTTAGTGTGAAGGCTTGACGACTGGAACTACGCAATGCAAAGTTTGGTTTGGGGCAGAGCCTGGGAGAGATTGCGCATTGCATAGTCTCACTGACCAAGCTGGGAGACTAGCTCCTAGAACTGCATAGTGCATAGTTGGAGCTAGGATAGGACAACCTATGCATAATTCCAAAAGCCAAGGGAAAGGCCTTGAGCTACCACATTGCGGAGTGCATGCAAGTGAATGTGAGAACCGTGCAAGGGGGGCCCAAATTCTCCCAAGGGGAGTATGTAATCAAGCAGATCTAAAGGTTGGTGTTATGTTGAGTGCATATATGATTGAGTGATGATGAATGCAAGTAAAACAAGTGCAAGTATCAATCAAACATAAGGATAATGAAGCAAGTGGAGAGATTCATCGCAATCGAGACCATTAGTGCAAAAACATTGTAATGCATGCAACACTTGGGAAAGGTAATGAAAAACTTTAAACAACACTTCTTCAAGGTAAAACAAGCTAAAAAAAGTTAAAAATATGGAATTTCCTCAAAAAACAGGTGAAACATCACTCTCACAAGCTAAACAAGAAAAAATCAATAGAAAAGGCAGCAACAAACAATAAAAGAAAAACTCACTTGGAAAATTGACAATGATACTCCGAAGGTTCCTTGATCTCCTCAGGTATGCTAGAGCTTCATGATTGAGTATATAAATGAGCTCTAGATGCATCTATTACATAGAATTGAGCCAATTGGAATTTATGATGGGTATGTCTAAGATCAAGGATAAAATCAACACTTGGTGGAAATTTCTAAAGATAGCCATGTCCCACCTTTGGGAAACTAATAATAGATCCCTACATGCAAGGGATTTTTTTTTTAATTTTACAAGAAAAGTTATCATGCATTGCCTAGAGGGATTGCATAGTTCGACTGTGAAACCATTTGGCTTATGTTGTGAGTAGCTTCTGAGCAGAAAGACTTTTGCACAATTTATGGGCTAAGTGGTTCAAGCTATCTCTCATGCTCTATGAAGTTTCCCAACTGAAGGCAAGCTGTCAGCTGGCTCTACGAATTTTTTGAGCTAAAGGTTCACTGCGGGCTTGGACTACATAATTTGTGCACTAAAGGATGGTTTCCCTCTAGGTTTGTACAGTTCACTAAGGCAGGCCTGGAACTAGGTTGAAACCAAGTGACGAGATTAGCTTGTGGGTTACATAGTAAACCAAGTTAGAAAACACAAGCCGTAAGCAAAAGATAAAACTCAATTAAATAACAAGTACTTGGGTAAACATAAGATGAGTTGTTATTATTTGATGAGGGAGGCTCCAAAATGAAGCATATGCAAAATTTTAAATGGTGGTTGTAGCTGATACAACATTGGTGACACACTGGTAGACCTACAACTCTCTGTATGGACCTTGTCTCATGTAAACTGAGTCTAACTCTTCCAGAAGTATTGTTTGATTATTTGATCATCATGGTTTCTTCACTAGATTTAGTTAAATATATAGTCCATACCATTCTCTTTATCTACTCCACACTTACCAAGACAAGTCAACTGAGTTGTTTCGATTGGGGATGAGGGGTATATTGTCGCACAATTAATATAGATGTCATAGTTTTAATTTCATCTCTAGTGTTGTTCTCCCGCGAGTAGGTCTGACCAGTACCCCAACGGATTCACTTCAAGAGAACAAAGATTTCTCCACTACCAGTGAGCATGGACATTACCTCACTGGATTTACATTCGTCACCTCTCTATGTAGGAAGCCTTTAACTTTTTTCACATTTATTTTATTTTTTTCATTTTTCATTTTTCAAAGAACTGTGCATGGGCACTTATTTATTTCATGACGTGGAAGAGGGAAGCCAACTTATTGAGAGTAGAAGAGGTTGGCCCTTCATAGAAGGATGTTTATATATAATTTTGACATACTTTTTAAGGTTTTCCTTCTAAGCTTACTCTACTTGACTGAGTTGACAAGGGTTAACCGAATATAAAAAATTGATTAGACTAGGCAGTACTAGTTGAAAGTGCAAGTGTTGTGATTTCACCAATAACTCACTCTGAAAGGGACTTATTTTCCATTAGGGTATGATCGGCTAAAAGAAATGCAATATATTAATAAAGATATGGAATAAATAGATAACCAAATGTTGATAGTTGTACAAGTCCTCTTATATTTCACCCTTCTTGTCATAAGAAGCCAAACATAGTTTCATGGGGAAAATATGCTAGGGTGTGAAAACAAGAAAACAAGAAAAGGAAAGAAGAAAAATGAGAAATAAATCAAGTAAGAAAAAGAAAACGGGAAGAAAACACTACTCTTAGTCCTAAGCTAAGCAGAGCATGGGCCAACTCACATGAAGTGATATTTATAATGTAGCCACCAACGCATTGGTTGACCCATGTAAATGATGGCATGAATAACAAGAAATATATTCAAGCCAAACAATAAACAAGAAAGATAAAATAATGCCAATCGAAAAGTTCGAAGTTTGAATGAGTGTACAAAAAAGAAAAGATTGAACGCACATGAAAGGCACCCTGCATATGTGTCATGGTGTTGTGTTACATTATGTTTGGATTACAAGGATGTACGCTCTTTTGAAAGTGGAAAATGAGAAAACATGAAGAAAGAAGAAAATTTTTGTTTCGTAACACTGATCACTACTTATGACTCCTTGAATGCATGAGCAATAGGATTATGTGATTCTGTTGGAGGATGAAAAGATTGTAAACTATATTGAATTTCAATGCAAACAAGAGAGTGATGGGGAGCCTCAGGTGATTCAACATATTTCAGATCGTAAGTGGAATTTTCCTCTAGGCTAAGAGAACCAGAAATAACCATGAGCTTGGGCTGAAGTGCCTCGAGAGCTTGAGGAGTTTCCACTTCATCAAAAGATGGATTATCAATGACTGGTGGGTTAGAAATATTGACATTAGGTGGATCAGAATCATGATAAGATGAATGTGTGAAGATATCATGACAGCCACAATAAAAAAATTCAATATGGACATCGACATCCTCATGATTTGATAAATCATACAAAGGGGTTAATGAAAAACAAAAATTTTCACCCTCTAAATTTCTTGAAATGAAAGGTGAGATATCATGTAGATTCAGGAAGAAAGATTTTTCCTCTCCACAATTCAATGACAGACTAACATCTTGAGTGTTTTGTGAATGATCGAAAGTAGAAATATCTAGGGATAAATTTTCACAACAAAAATTGGAAATGACATAATTGTAAAAGATGTTAGGATAAAGAGGAAAAGGTGTGCACAAAAGGAGGTCATCCTTCACTTCAACTTCTTCTTTAGATTCCCACACATACCAATCAAAAATGATAGCGCAGGTTGGTTTCTCCATACCAACTCCATCGATAACTAGATCCTCATGAACATCACATGTGGAATATGAAATGGATGAACACAAGACACCAAAATTTGGAGGATCAAAGGAACCAAAGGACCAATATCGAGGGGATGAGACCATGTGACAACCATCAGGATTGCAGCCCAAATCTATGTAGAAATCTAGGGTAGGCTAGGTGGGAGAAAGTGACAGTTCAACAACTGGATTCACAACTTCTCACACCTTGTCCTCTATATCTAATGTTGTTTGATAAGAAGAGGACAGAGAGTCACTTGTGACAACAACCTTGGTCTTCTCAGATTTAGAAGCTCTAACATCGAGGTATGCTGGAAGGGGTTCAAAAGATTCTAATTCATGTGGATTTCTAGATAGGTGAAGAAGATACTTAAACCTTTCTGTGAAAATTCCCCAATCAAATTCATCTTCCAAAAATTCAAAATAGAGATGACGGAAGAGTTGATAAAATTGCGCAACTGATTCATCAAGTTCTTTTCATAATTTTAAGATTTTGTAATTAAGTGCTTTATAGTCATAATGAAAGAAAGCATGACCTAATTGTTTGATCATATGATTGAAAGAGTTAATAGAGGTTGCGAGCAGTGTGAGACACCATTTCTTAATGCGCCTTTCAAACTTTTAAGCGAACAACCCACAGGAAATATCATCTAAGGGGACTTCATTCCGATCACAGAAACCCAAAAACTAAACTCTATATCTGAAAAGGGTTGTTTCACCTTCACCATCATATTTAAGTTGTGACAAGTCATCGATGAAATCCTCGACACTTCGAAATCATTAGTGTGAGAAAAGAATGTTGAGGTTGAGAATGTGATGTAAGTCATGAATGATGTGCAAAGATTAAAAATAGACTTTGAGGGCTCATATTGTCATCTAGCCCACCTTCTAGTGCCACAAATGTTGATTGTGCTGGCCCTGCCAACATTAAAGGGATCTCCCTGGTAAGAATTCCCAACTAGACCCTAGACCGTTTAGAGTAGGAGTCTTAGCAGTGGGTGCTAATATAGTGCCTTGATCACAATAGTGTGCAGAGATAAGTATGATGACTTTGGTCGAAATCAAGTGTGTGACCTTGCAGCAAGTCAAGTGAGATGTGTGGGGGTTCTAACACATGAAGGGGAAAAGGAGTTGTGTCCTTTATAATCCTATAATAGTATGTAACCTAAAAGGAAGACACGAGCAGAATGACATCACAAGATACAATGTGAAATAGTCCACAAAACAAAGTGATGGGTTAATCCAACAACACGCCTTCAATAAGATTCATACAATTGCATACAAAATAGTTCATAATAAAATGTGTAAGTTAAAGAACATACATTTCTAAGGAAACCAGAATATTCGAATTACAATAACAGCATATGCATGAAAACATGTTGGGTCAATTATATTATTATTAAGTGAAAGTTCGATCATGGACAGCTTCTTCTCCAAAGAAGTATACTTGCTATATGTTGTGGAGAAGCCAAGGCTCGTCACAATACTCCTAGGCCTAGACAAAATCTTTCCTCCCAAAAGCCTCTTCTATGAGTTATGAGGTTCTATTTATAAAAAGGGTGGGGTGACCCTTGAAATTCCCCTTTGTGACTCTTTTACTACCCTCATGACTCTTCAACTTCTTTAGAAATAAGTAATTACATTACATGATGATTGTTCACAATCCACTAATAACACTTGGAGTTTCACTTACAACATATTTACAAATAATATACGTTTTCCACTTGTACCCATGTTAGACAAAATAAGCTAGAGACAACTAGCAACACAAAACACTATGATTGCGAAGTTTGGGGAAGGACCAACTCAACAACCTCCACTTAATGCTTCTCGGTCACGTACTCATGCCCAGCTTGGTACTTTGTGATGATGTCCCTAAAATGCTTGATGGTGTCTTTCTAATAGCAACTCTTTCCTCTATAGCTTCTGCGTATATGGTCTTCGATCCTGTATCGAACTTATTGTGAAGCATATGTAGCATGGTATTGATGATGAAATGACTGCCAATGTACTTATACATGTTATGTGTGCTCAACTCCAAGTCATCCTGTTACACTAAAATTTGTCACCATGACTATTTGCAGTTAGTATGGCTCCATCAACTATCATAATATCCTCCTTGGCAAGCCTCATACCTCTGCTCTCCATGTCAAACTCCAAGAAAGAGAGAAAGTCATTAAAAATCTATATATCTCTGGGTACGCAGTTTCTCTTAGCCTTACCTGCGTGTACGCACCCCAAGTTCACAATACCTGCGTACTTGTACGCTCTGTCTGTAAAGCAATGGGTGCGTACTCCTTTAAAGGTCAAAAGGCGCAAGTTTCACTCCAAAAAAGTTACTTGTAGTCATTTCTAGAGCATTCTAGAAGCTGTTTGACGTGTATGGAGCGCCTCCAGATGGTTCATGTATCCCTATCAAAGACGAACTTATCCCATCAAGAGGGGAGCTATCCCATCCAAAGAGGGGCTTATCCCATTGATGGTGGACCTGAATAACTTCCTCTAGTGCACTATAAATGCAGGCATTGGGCCAGAGGGAGGGGAGGTTGAAAGCTGAACATTCCTAAGGGTAGATGCTGCTGGAATTAGGACTCCCTTGTAAAGCTTGAGAGGAGAGATTCCCATCTTTTCTAGCCTTATTTGAGAGTGGGTGAGCTGATCAAAGTAAAGGAAAACTCTTGTTGGACCCTAGGAGGGACCTGCACAACACCAAGGCTCAGGTTGTAATGGTTTCTTTTGTTTCCTCTTAATACAAATGAACTCATTTTTCTCAACAGATTGTTATTCATGATTTGTTTCATATACTCCTTGGTCTGTATGATGGATATGTATTGTTTTATGAGTTTATCAGGTGCTATTTAATCTTTTGGCTTGTTAGTGAATGCAGGTTTCAAAGAGAAGGAGGAGCTCATCCAGATCGGCGAGGCTGGACTACTACAAAGCGTTGGACTAAAAGTATGTTACAATCACCTGATTACTTGTATTTTCGATGCATGTTTAGAGAAAGGTAGTGTTTATTTGTCTTGTTTGTCACTAGAAAGCCTTTGCTTCTAGGGAGGTCGGTTGTGTCCGCACTATCGACTCTTTCCGCATGACAAAATGGTGACTCCGCTGGGGAATCCATTGATGTGAATGTTTTTTCCTTTGTATGAAATTTTGATCTGAGAAAAGTCGTTTGTTTTCTAGTTTTTGGCTGTCTGACTGTGTTTTTGGGTGGGCTAGCTTAGGGTTAAATTATATTTTAGTTTTTCTTTGTTTTGCTAGAAGTATGCAGCCTCTGAGTTGAGCACAGTGCATACCTGTACGCACTATCACTTTGTGCACAGAGCGTACCCGCACCTGTGCAAACAGGTCGCCTGCGTACCCTGTCAAAATTAAGAAAATTTCAATTTTCCTCTTTTTGCCTTTTAGTTTTGTTTTTAATTTTTTTTTTTCTGCCCAGATCCACTGGTTTTCTACCATAAATCTTCACCTAAGCTTGTTTCGTCAGTGTCAGAGTTTTAGTGAAATTCATAGAGATTTTTCCTTAAGGTTTGATTTTTAACTGGTCCTGTAGTGACTTTGGCGTTAGAGGTTGTCAAACTTTGGATCTCCCTCGTTTTGTTCAATCCTCTTAGGAGTCGGGCTTGTCATAGAATTCACCCTTGTGAGAGACCTACCTTTGTGTCTTCTCTTTGCGAATCTCGAAAAAGTTTGTTGATTGAACTTTGAATTTTATTCTTGAGAAAAAGAACAAAAGATTTTGATTTTTGTTTTTGACTGGTTTTTGGTTCTGCATTAACTAGTCCTTAGTTGCATTTTGACTGAGTAAAACATCCAGGAATCATCTTTAGTAGGCTTTTGCCTCGTTAGATTTAGTTTTTAGGTGCATTTCTCTAGATTTGCTTTTGAGTGAAATTGAGTTGATTTGATTTCCATAGCTTTTTTAACATTGATTTCTGTTAAAGTAAGTTTTACATGCTCTATTAATTAGGAAAAAATACAAAAATATCTTTTGAAGGAAAGTTTGCTTTGGTAGCATTTGAGTCTTTGAAAGAAAAAGGAATTTTCGTGAAGTGATTAGTGGTCATGTGTTGTGTGTTTTGAAAAGATAAAGAGTTCGTTTCTTTGATTTTCATTGCCAAGAAAGTTGTCTTTTTATCAATTTTGTATTCTCCAACTCTCTTAGCTAGGGAATTCATTGAAAAAGACAAATTAGTTTAAATCATCCTAAGTGCATCTTTTTAGTGGATTTTGGTCGAGTCTACACACCATCAGTTTCATCTCCACTACCTTTTGTCTTAAATAAAGCCATAAAATTAACGCTTAAAGTAAAATCAACTTAGTAACTTTTTATTTACTAGGGCTCTGAAACACCAATATAGATCAGGCTATTGTCTTGGAGTAGGAGAGTAATTAACTCTCCAAGACAGCAAAACCAAACAAGTAGCTCATCTTGTGGTAGGATAAATCCAACTGTTTCATTTGTACTCTGGGAAAGCTCCTCTTAAAGGAGAAGCACGAGACCGTGTCCGAACCAGTGAGGGATCAATCCTCCTTCATTGGGAAAGATGCCAGATACGCACGTATTACAAACGGTAAACCTCAAATTATTGTCGAGGAGCCTGGGATCACTTGTCGGTAAACCTTGGATTATTGTCAAGGAGCCGGCAAGGGGATTGAGCTTGTTACTCTGCGCTTGCATGCTATAGGGTCGTAGACTGTTCCCCCAAGTGCATTTGTTGCTGTTGGTAACCTTAGTGACCATTATCTTTAGGATTCTATCGAGGTGACGGTGGAGGGAAGATCCCACTGTACCTGGAGCAGACGTCGGCTAGACTCACTTGGATTTTCCAGGGGGTTCACTTCACTCGAGATGGTTAAACTGGAGGAACTTTTGCCGGTCTATTCATTAAGAAGGTTGTCGGGGTAACTGTTTCGCCCACCACTTCTGTACTGAATTCGGCGATGTTGGGTTTCATCTCCAACTAGTGTTTTTGGTCTGGAAGGCTATTGTTTGTTTATGGTTTGACGCCCTAGATTCTTTAGGCGTGTGATTCAATTTGTTTGGTTCTTTAGAGACTTTAGGAGGTTTGCTTTGATATTTTACTTTGTTTGCGTGTGCAGTAGTTAAAATTCTTTAACTATGGCTGAATTACCGAGACAGTCCCGTAGACTTCGAGGCAAGTCTCCTGAGATTGTGACCGTGGCCGATTTTTTGAGGAAGTCCCGTAGACTTCGGGGCGAACCTCCTGAAGAGGTTCCGGGTCATTACGAAGGTTTGAAAGTCCTTGTAACTCCTAGTGGAAGTAAATTAGGTTCACCTGAAGAAGGCGAAACATCATTGATAGTCCATCCAGATTACCATGGTCTAGAAACAGGTTATAATCCTGAAGCTATTGCAGTTTCTGAGCTTGCTGGTAGTTTTTCATCTACTAGTGATATAGGCGAAGAACCTGAAAAATCTAAACCTGTTACTCCAACTTCTAGTGCACCTGATTCACCTAAGGTAGAAAGAGTAATCACCAAAAATCTTCCTGCTGGTTTGATAGCTATTGAAGAACTTGCTCCATAGGAAGAATTTGGCGTATCTATCCTTGAAGATCAACCTACTATTGATCTAAGGGAGCGTGAATCCATCTTTTACAGTCCTCCTAGAAGTACTACTTGGTACCTTCTGTTAACCAATTATTTAGACAACTCAGGGATAGGTTTTTCTCCACCTCGTAATCCTTTTCCACTTGGAGGTATTTATACTCATGTAAATATGTCTGGTCAGTCGTCCGTGTTCACTCAATCTCCTGAATCTTTCTTGTACGGCGGTCCTTCTGTTCCCTCCGGATATCAGTCACTTTCTGGTACTTTTGCGGGAGTATTCCCTCAACCCATTGAACATGGGTTATTAGCTGGAAACAATGGAAACAAACTGTTGGGTGTAGGAGACATTTACATGATGTCAGGTTCAGTTCCCGGTTCTCAACCTCAAGGTGGCCAATTACCGCCTGGGGGGCAGCCTCAATTAACGCTTGGGGGGCAACCTCAAGGTACACAAGTTGCATCTGGGGGGCAACCTCAAGGATAGTATGTACCCATAGTACAATACATTCCTCAAGGTCAACCCCAGCCTCAATATGTACCCCAGGGTCAACCTCAATATCAATTCATAGCTCAAGGTCAACCCCAGTATCAGTATTTACCTCAAGGTTATCAACCTCAAGGTAAATACTCGAGTCAAGCTTATCAACCACCTCAAGGTCAAGCTTATGTTCAAGGTACGGGAAATGTACCTTTCAATTATCAATCCTACCCTCAATCTGGTTATGGATCTCAATATCCTCAACCTGTTATGGGTCAATACCTCGGAATGAACATAGTGTGGGATCCATCGCAAGTTCAACAGATATTGCAGCCAAGCGTACAGTTGTCATCTCAAACTGGACAACCTTTAGTTGCTGGTCCATCCCAGCAACCAGTCCAGTCTAATGTTCAAACTTCTGTACCTTCGGTGGTTACTCAGTCGCCAATTGCACCTAGTACTCCATCTCAAACGACTGCTGCAACTACCGCAACATCTGCTCCTTCCACCACACTTGCTTCTGGAGTATCGACAGCTCCGGTTTCTACTGTCTCTACAACTACTCCTCAGACATCTTTACCATTGTCTGGATCTACGATTCAAACTACGGTTCATATGCCTGTAGGACAACCTGGTTTAAGTACGGTTATCACTAGTCAACCACAATTCACTTATCAACCGTACCAGGGACAGTACCAATACGGGTCTGCTGTCCTACAGCCGGTTTACCAGTATCAACCGTATCTTGGGTACACTTATCAACAACCTCAACAACCCCAGTACGGTCCGATTAATCTTGGTTTTCTAGGAGGATATAATATCCCGAATGCGATACGTATTCCAAGTTATCCTGGATATCCTCCTCCTGGGACTGGTCTTGTGACCCAGAGTTTTAGGGATCCTAATCAGCAATTACCGTTTATCGCAACTTTGGATTTACCAGACTTGTCGCGCCTAACAAAAGATCCAATAAATTATCTTCCGTTCTGGCCACCAATGCCAAATAAGTTTCCCAGCGATATACCCAAGTTCGAAGGTAAGTCTGGGGAGGATCCGTCCAATCATGTGATGACTTACCACCTCTGGTGTGCTTCAAATTCCATCTCAGATGATTTGATCTGCTTACGTCTTTTCCAGCGTACGCTCATTGGTCTCACGGCCAAGTGGTATATTGAGTTACCACGGGCCTCTTTTTACAATTTTAGTCAGTTAGCTACCTCGTTCCTAACTCATTTTCAGTTGCCGGTCAGATATGATAATGGCACGAAGCTACTAACTTGATTAAAACAGTCGACGTCCACTTATATTTCCGATCATATACATGAATGGAGACGTCGACGGCGATTAGTGAAAGTTTTTATCCCGGACCAAATCTTAGCTGAATGGTTTGTTAAATCATTATTACCGAAGATTACTGAAGACGTAGCTAAGGCCGAAGTAGTTACTGAAGAGCAAGTAATTGCTCAGGCGCAGTACCTTGACTTAGTTTACACTCAGTCAGGTACGTTACATGAAAAGATCCCAGATCTTCCAAAGTCAAATCAAATCGCTGCTGCTCCTTCAGGATCTCATGCTACTGATGGCATGATTGGTACGGTAAATACTAAAAGCAAGAAGAAATCTTCAACAGGGAAAGTTTTAAGAACCCCCCCTAAATTTATAAATATAATAAATGGGCGAATCTCCATGGTATATAGGAAAAATGAAAGGCGATTTTATCAATAATATAATATGTATATATAATTTTTTGGCGAATCTCTCACCAGGAATGGCAAATATTTTGCTCAATTATAAAATCTTGTAAGATCTTGGCGAGTCTTTCACTAAATAATAAAACTTTGTAAAGTCTTAGTGAATCTTAGCATAGGCTACATGCTAGTTTAATTCCCCGGCTACATTCCAGGTGAATACCATGGGTCAATACCATGTGCCATTTTGGTGAATACCATGGGTCAATACCATGTGCCATTTTTATTTTTATTAATTCTAATATTAGGGTTAATAATGGTTTTTTGCATGGTATTAATAACAATCTAGTCCATGGTATTTGTCCCATAGTATTTTGGCCATAGGTTTCACTTAAATATAACCCATTTTTTAAGTGTTCGTAAATATAAGGTGATTTATGGAGTAAATATAAAAAAATGTTTTATTTGTTTACCATACCTCTCGTTTATTTATATTTTTATTAATTTACCATACCTCTTTTACAAATATGGTATTTGGCCCATAGGATTCACTTAAATAAAACCTCTTTCTTGAGCCTTCATAAATAGAACGAGGGTTATGGACTAAATATAAAAAGAGGTTTTATTTATTTATGATACGTCTAGTTTATTTATATTTTTATTTATTTACCATACCTTTTGAGTAAGTATGAAAAGACATTTTATTTATTTACCATACCTCCACTTTACTTATATTTTTATTTGTTTACACCCTTACATGTATATAAGGTGACTTATGGAGTAAATATAAAAAATGTTTTATTTATTTACCATACCTCTCATTTATTTATATTTTTATTAATTTACCATACCTCTTTTATAAATATGGTATTTGGCCCATAGGATTCACTTAAATAAAACCTATTCTTGAAAATGGGCGAATGGATTCACTTAAATAAAACCTATTCTTGAAAATGGGCGAATGGAAGGTTGTAAGTCCTAATTTCAAGGGCTAAATTTACTTTTTTTACCCTCTCCCTTAAAATAAGGTGGGCTATTTGAGGTGATTTGTAAAAATGTACTATGATACAAAATATTCGCTCACTAAAAATTTAAAACCCCATAATTTCGCCAAAGGTCAAACATTCGCCCCTAAAATTATCTTTGATCTTCAAAGAATTCTTCGCCCATTATAACCTTACCAGATTCCCCGACAGGAGAATCTTCTCTTGAAATTTCCGCTGATATTCACACTGTAGAGTCATCTACGGCCAAATCAAAAAACGGTGGGAAGAAGAAGGGTAAAGCAGACAAGACTCCAAAGGAGAAAACAGAAAAGTCGGAAACCAATGACGAAAAGCGCAAACCTCGATATCCTTGTCTTATTTGTGAAGAGGATCATTTTACAAGAGATTTCCCCCATCGCACCGAGGTTGTTAAACTCGTCAAAGGTTCCTCAACTCCTGCTGTTTTGAAAGATCCATTTCCAAAGCAGGAGAGTAAGATGATAGGTTCTTCCTCGAGCGCCACTGAAGAGCCCATATTGATGATGTCTCATGTAAGGATTGCGACTCGATCGCAAGATTATGGTAGTAAAAGTCTTGTTGATGGATCGAAAGAAGCAGAATCTTCTCATTCAAATCCATCAACCTCAGCTCCTGGTTCCGATCCACTACAGATCGAGAAACCTAACCCTGACTTAGTAATAAAACCGCCCGCCAAGGGTGTACTTCGAAGGTCTGCTTTCAATCCACATGTGAGAGCGGCCCAGAATTACAACATTGTTGAGGATTTAGCTATTTCACCCTCAACAATGTCGGCTTTAGAAGTGCTGCAATCGTGCCCAGCATAGCGAAAATTACTTTTGTCGGCTATAGGAGCTGTTGATGTTCAGGACCCGAACCTCATAATCTTTGATCTAGAAAATAGTACACCGCGTTTACCTCATCAGATGGCTTTCCAGATCCCAGTGATAGTCAAAAACATGCCTATTCATCAGACTGTAATTGATGAGGGAGCTTCCACGTGTATTATGTCAATACAGTGTTGGAGATCGCTTGGTTCTCCTTCACTAAATCAATCCCCGACAATTCTTAAGGCCTTTGATGGCCGTGGGTTCCATCCATTTGGCATTCTACAGGATTTGCCTATAGGGGTTGAAGGAAAAACCATTAGTCTAGATGTGGAGGTGGTTGATGCCTCTCTAGACTACAACCTTCTTTTGGGTCGAAGTTGGTCTTATGCTATGACAGCGGTCGTTTCATCGGTCTTCAGAGTAATAAAGTTTCCACATAATGGCAAGATCATAACCATAGACCAGCTGGCTTACTTTTCGTCCGACCTAGCCTCTTCAGAGAGTATCCAGCATGTCGGTAAAATGACTATCCCTTATAAGGATGTTGGCGTAGGATTAGTTAAAGATGCCGGTTTACTGGGAAGTTTTCCTTTTCCTCCAATCAATGTCGTGTCTTGATTTGCATCTATTCATATGATTACTTCAGATACTATTATTTACGACGATCCTTGGATTGTTCCATCTGAATCTAAGATAGACTCATTTGGCGATGCAATGACTTTGAGTCCATATGAAATTGCTTATGAAGCCGTGCAGTCTTTTTCCGACCTAAGTTCAACCAAAATCAACCAAATGAATGTGGTCTGTGAGGAATCCCTTTTCGCGTCAACCTCGGAGTTAATAACGTTTCCCGAAGTTGTGTCATCTGACGAACAACTTTGTGAAGTCCTGTGTGTAGACGATTTACCATGGAAAGATCTCCATCACAGATCTTTGTTTTTACCTGAGGATGATCGTTTTGAAAATGATTTCTCATCAATCTTTACAGCTGAATATGTCAAAGACGCTCAGAGTCCAATGAAACATCCTGATTCAGAGCTAAATTTGGGAAACGTTTCTCGTACTATTCCCATTGACATTTCAGTAAAGCCCGAAATTATTGAACACATTCATATAGGTGCCTCGTGTTCAGATGATGAACTTCAAACATATAAGGCCCTATTTCAAGAATTCCGTGACGTGTTTGCCTAGTCTTACGAGGAAATGCCAGGAACTGATCTCGCCATTGTTGTCCATGAAATCAAGACTTACCCGGACGCTAAACCCGTCCGGCAACGTTTGCGTCAGATTCACCCACGAAAAGCGGCTGCAATTAAAGCAGAAGTTGAGAAGCTGTTGAAAGCAGGTTTCATTTATCCGATATCGTTAACGGATTGGGTATCGAATATTGTTCTGGTTAACAAAAGATTGGGAACAATAAGAATATGTATCGACTATAGGGATATCAATCGTGCTTGTCCCAAGGACAACTATCCAACACCCTATATCGATCAAATAATTGATGATTGTGCCGACAGTGAAATATTTTCCTTTATGGACGGCTTTTCCGGCTACAACCAAATCAATATTCTACCTACCGATCAACCAAAACGGCTTTCATGGGGGACATTTTCTTATTGCAAATTACCTTTTGGGCTTAAGAATGCCGGAGCCACTTTTCAACGGGCAATGTCTTATGCATTTCATGACATAAAGCACATTGTGCAACCGTATCTCGATGATCTGCCCGCTCACTCCTTACATCGAGCTGATCACCTTGTCCATTTACGAGCAATTTTTATGAGGTGTAGGCATTATCGTATACGGTTGAACCCACACAAATGTGTCTTCTGCATAGAAGTGGGACGATTGTTGGGGTTTGTAGTTTCAAAAGCCGGCTTTCGCGTTGATCCCTCTAAGGTAGAAGCTATCATCAAATTGCCTCCTCCTTCGAGTCTGCGCCAACTCCAAAGTTTGCAAGGGAAAGCCAACTTTTTACGCCGATTCATTCCGAACTACACCGAGATTACCAAGGGTTTTACCCGGTTGTTGAAACAAAATGCTCAATTCTCTTGGGATGAGATAGCTCAGAAATCTTTTGATGGGCTAAAGCACGCGTTGACCCATGCACCGTTGCTGCATCCTCCCAACTACAACCAGGATAACTTTTTGTACCTCGCCGCCGCTCATTCCACCATTGGAAAGGTCTTAGTCCAGGGAGACAAATTCAGAATGGAACATGTGATCTATTACCTTAGTCAGACGTTAAATCCCACTGAGCTCAAATATTCACATGTGGAGAAATTGGCTTTGGAAGCTGTTCAAGCTGTCCAGCGTTTTCGTCACTACATTCTTCTCCGTAAAACTACAGTTATTTCGGATTGAAACCCTATGATTTACATTTTGACTAAACAATTGCTAGGGGGCAAGTAATCTAAATGGATCGTTATCCTGCAGGAGTTCGACTTGGAATTTGAAAAGTCTAAGTCTATGAAATCTTTAGTTTTTGCGGAATTGATGTGTGATTTCCCGCGTGCTGACACAGAAACTGTGGCAGAGGAACCCATTGCAGATGAATCTTTGTTTCTCATCAGCACTTTAGATCCATGGTATGGGGATATAATTGTCTATCTCCAAACCCAATCCTTTCGGCCCGAACTTTCAAAGTCGGAATGTCGAAGAATTCGATTCCAGTCCCAACAGTACCAAATTATTGGAGATACTCTTTATCGTCGTGGGGCGGACTTGGTTTTTCATCGTTGCTTAACTCACGAAGAGGCAGAAAGGGTTATGAATGACTATCATTCTAGAGCGTGTGGCGGTCATATGTCTGGGTATGCCACAACCCAGAAGGTGTTGCGTGCTAGCTACTTCTGGCCATCCACGTTTAAAGATTGTATCATTGCGGTCTGAAAATGCCACAACTGTCAAGTGGTTGATAGCAAGATGCGCGCACCACCTGCTCCTGTCCACCCTATAATTGTCGTTGGTCCTTTTGCCAAATGGGGTATCGATTTTATTACATGTAACCCTCACTCGGCCGGGGGGCATGCGTATATCATCCTTGCGGTTGATTATTTTACTAAGTGGGCCGAGGCGATGCCTACATTCGAGGCAGACGGCAAGACAACTGCGATTTTTGTATTCAATCATATTATTGCTAGGTTTGGTGTCCCACAAGTGATAATCACTGACCATGGGCACCATTTTCGAAACATCATGATGACAGAACTTACAGGCCAGCTTGGTTTGCGTCACGATAGCTCAACTCCTTATTATCCACAAGCCAATGGGCTGGTTGAGTCTATCAACAAAGTTTTAGTTATCATGATTCGACGAATCATTGGTATTCATCGGTCGAATTGGCACAACATTTTATTTTCCGCGCTTTGGGCATACTGAACCTCAGTGAAAACATCAACAGGGTTCACTCCTTTCCAACTAGTTTACGGTTTGGAAGCAATGCTGCCCATTGAGTGCGAAATCTCGTCACTTCAAATGGCTGTCGAATTACTTCCAGCTACTTCCAAAGAGGAGAAGCGTCTGTTATACTTAGCTCAATTAGATGAGACTCGACGTGATGCTGCCTTAGCAATCGAGACTCACGCAAAACAGATGAAAGCTCAGTATAATCGTAACGTGACCCCTCGAAATTTTGCGGAAGGATACCTAGTGCTATTATATGATCAAGCTAACGATAAATTAGGTGCTGGAAAATTCGTTCCTATGTGGCATGGGCCCTACATTGTCAAGCGAAAGCTAGCAAAAGGGGCCTATGAGCTGGTAGATTTTGATGGGGACTCTTTGGGTAAGCCCAGAAATGGACTTTACCTAAATAGGTATTATGCTTAAATGATGGGTATGGAGATTTAGTTAAGTTAGTTTTTTCTTTCTAGCTGTTGTGTTTATTAGTATAGACAGTGTTGTGTTTTTCGTTGTTATTCTGGCTTATCTTGGTTTTACTTTTGATATTGCAGATGTCGACACCTCTCCAAACGTATATTGGATTCGCTGATGGTGCTTGCCATAGTACACGGAATATCTCTTCCGCAGCTTGGGTTATCTATTCGCCCTCTGACGAGTTAGTTTCTATGCATGGGGTGAGCCTCGGTCAAACAACAAACAACATTGCAGAATACAGTGCAGTGATTGAGTTATTATCTGAATCTATTTCATTTGGGATTCGGAGTTTGATAGTGAGGTTAGATTCTAAACTCGTTGTATTACAGCTTAATAGAGTATATGCCATTAGAAATCCAGTATTATTAAGGTTATTTTTGAGAGTGCATCTCTTGGAACGTGAATTTGATTACATTGAATATCAGCATATTCCAAGGTCATTAAATACATTAGCAGATGCAATTGCTTCTCGAATGTTAGACAGACATTTGCGATAATCATACATGTAAATTTAAAAACATTTCGTCATACATGTTTAACAAGATAAGCCAATAATAATGATATATATAGATAGGAGTATGTCAAAATATACATCGTCCTCGATCATAGGTTGAAAAACACCTTATGATCGGCAAAAATGATAAGTACAAAAAACCAAAATGTCACATGTGTCTACAAAAAGTGACTAGCCAATCACTGGTGGTGCTCTCTATACCACACCACTGCCCGCGCTACCCTACACAAGAACCTCCTAAAAGGTCTTGGGACTGCGACCACATAGCACTGAAGTCAGATAGGAATATCGTCTATAGTCGTCTCTGGTATGTCCGCCGTGAGACGCTCTAGGTCCTGTTCCAACTCGGCTAAGGTCTCTGCGGCCGCATCCTGTGGGGCCGGTGCTGCTGCAACTGGTACTCTTCTCTCAAATGGCCGGAGATTGGCCGGACGCTGTGGACCTACATCTACATTTTGAAAATTGTCACTGTCAGTTTTGAGACGATATAAAAAAACAAAAAAAAAAGTAAATAATTTAAAAATTTGTGAAAAAAGAAGTACCTCTGTCGTCCCATTGTTCTCCCTGTGGAAGAACCATGTCCGGATCACCGCGAAAATCCACTCCAGCATAAGGAAAATCCTGGATCGCAAAGACCTGGTCCTCCAACCAGTGAAAGTAACCTGCAGGAAATCGGACAACTCCCGCTCCCTCATCAGGATGCCGGGCCATCACCGCAACCCATCGCATCAACTTTGGCTCCCGAGGAGGCCCAACAGCAACAGTGAGATGTTGCGGGATCAGCATCGGAACTCTCTCTAGGGCAAAGCTCACAACTAGAGGCCCATACCCAAAGGTCTTTAATTGTCCGTTCTTTTCCCTAGTCAGTTGGCCCTTCATATTGGCCAACACAGCATCACACCAGTTGAAAATGGTGCCTCGGTAGCAATCAATCGCCATCCGCATTTGGGACCCGGTGGCAATATGCAAGGCGGCTGCGCCGCAAAGTCTGGTAACTGTAAAGGCAATTACCATAAGTTCAGACATGGATATGTATTTGATTTCTATCCCTTTCTCCTGGTGCTGATTATTGCACCACTCTAGCCGAAGACTAGCAAGGGATTGGCCACCTGGCCTAGTCCCAGACAGAGTCAGTTGCTCGCCCCTATTAGGAAAACCAGTGAGAAAGTATATGTCTAAGGGCTCTATCTCGAGCTGGTGCCCTCCGATGTAAAAACATTGATCCTGAACATTCCACCTTTCAACCAGCCACTCTAAGAATCGCACCTGGGCCCTCATGCCAGGTATGGCCCAGTATTTGTAGAGACCGCATGCCTTCAAAGCATCAATGGAAGGTTGATGATCTATTGCGGCCAAATCGACATCTTCGTGTTCTCTTTCGCGCCAATCAAGCATGGTGGGCAATCTACACACCAGAAAACATCCATTAGAATTCACTAAGTAAAAAATTAATGGTTCAATTTTGAGATTTGGGGGTTTAAAATTGCTTTGTGCGGAGTACGCACCTCGCGTTCAGAAACAGAGCGTGGTTACGCAACTGTTCTGAAGGTAGGCTGTGTACACCTGCCATTTTCCCAATGGAGAAAATGTCGGGGTACGCAGGTCACCCATGGGGGACCTGTGTACCCCGAAAAGCGGATCTTAAAACCCTAAAGCCCCCAAAAAATCAAACTAGGGCCTAAAATGAAATTCTAAACGGACAAAAACAAAGAGGAGGATGTTGTGAAATACCTGAAAGAGACGGCGCTCGATTCCGATGGTCGGATTCTCCGCAAAGTCCACGGGAAGCTTCTTGCCAAAAGCCCTTTTCTCTCCCTCAACAGTAAAATGGTAAAAATGACATGGTAAAAGGTCTTTTTATAGGTTTTTTGGATAAATAAATGCTAAGTTTGTTTATTTTTCACCATGGAAGGATATTTTTCAATGTATTTTTTCCTTTCTTAAACAGGTATGAGTAATGTGTCATTTTTGTACAGGACAAAAGGACTTTCAAGGAAAATTGTCGTTTTTCACGAACCAAAACATCAGAGTCATCTTTTAAGCTCTTTTCTGACTCCTAAAAAATGAAAAGATTATCGAGCGTTTCTTTTACACTCGTTAAAACGGAATTAAAAGATGGTCCCCTTATAGCTCTTTTCTGACTGTAAAAACAAGAAAAGATTGCCGGGTTTTTGTCGTTTCAAACTCGATACTGGAAATAAAACGACGTGTCCTTGATCGCTGTTTACTTTTCAGGTCAGAGGCACTAATCATGAAAGTACTCCTTGGTCGCAAGATCAAGCAGTTCTCTCAAGTATTATTTTATACTTTTTTGGGCTTGGGAGACACAACTTTACGAAAAAGTTCAACCTCGAGTCTTCTTAAGTTTTTTCAGACTCTCTAAAAATGAAAAACGCCGAGTTTCTCCTATACTGGACTCGTTAAAATTTCATAGTAAAGGACCTGTTCGATTACAAACAGGAACAGACCGCTCCTTCTTAGGGTTCGAATCAAAACTAAGTTGGACTCATCCGAAGGATGAGCTTATAATCAAGCATATGTTATCCTCCTCAAGCTTGTAAAAAATAAAGAGGTACTTGCGAGAAATGGTGGGGGAAAAAAGAGAAAAATGAGCATATTTGTCATCCTTTGTCTTAGAAGAAGCCTTATCACCACTATTGAACACGACACTTTGCATTTGCCTGGGTTGGGAAATCCTTTGCCTCACAGTTGATCAAACCACAATGAAACTCTTCAGCCGGGTATTAACTTTGGGTTCAATGTCACCAAGCCATCTGTCGTGTCATTTTGTGTTCAAGAGGTCTCTGCATATAAATAATTCATCCGCAAAATACCCATCATCCATCTTGACCATCCCTGAGTCAGTCCTTACAGCTACATTTCTTCAACTTGATCTATGATTTCGTATTGTGGGCTTGCCTGCAACGGGTCGCTTTCTATCAACATCAGCACATTATCTAGAAACATGACCTAGAAATCGTCAGTACCTTGAAGTCTGCATGCATCAATGGCAGGTTTCTCGCCTTTGACGACGGTTTACATCATTGACTTTCGATCGAAGGATTCCGTGAAATGCTCGACATCAACTCATTCATTCACATCTCATGGATTGTACTGGGTACTTTGAGAACCATTGATATCACTGGTGGTCTCTCTCACACTTGTTAACAGTTTACATCATTGACTGGTAATCAAGTGGTTTCTACCATGTTCGACATCAACTCATTTATTCGCATGGATAGAATCGTACCTGTTCGGGAAGTAGAAATGAAGACCCTGGATCTAGTTTCCACCATCCAGGCTACGAGGAGTTTTGTATTCATTATATAGTAGAGCAACTATAAACAGATGGTTGCGTCCATGTTGTGCCTACAAAAAGTCTATGATTATGATGTACTACAAAATCATTCCTGTATCAGAGCAGTAGATAGTCAATTAGTTAAAGTTTTCAATCTGAGTATGGGAATGCCTACCTCAGCGATGATATGATCTTATATATGTATTTTGTGTTGAATACTTGCAGGTTCCAACTGGGCTCTCCACAAAGATAATCCTTGAAATGATAAAGTGCTTCACCCTTCCTAGATGATATGAAACCCTTATCTACTACAGGCTTCGCACTTTAGGGGGCAATCTGTTACACTAAAATTTGTCACCATGACTATTTGCAGTTAGTATGGCTCCATCAATTGTCATACTATCCTCCTTGGCAAGCCTCATACCTCTGCTCTCCATGTCAAACTCCAAGAAAGAGATAAAGTCATTAAAAATCTATATATCTCTGGGTACGCAGTTTCTCGTAGCCTTACCTGCGTGTACGCACCCCAAGTTCACAATACATGCGTACCTGTACGCTCTGTCTGTAAAGAAATGGGTGCGTATTCCTGTAAAGGTCAAAAGGTGCAAGTTTCACTCAAAAAAAGTTACTTGTAGTCATTTCGAGAGCATTCTAGAAGCTTGTTTGACGTGTATGGGGCGCCTCCATATGGTTCATGTATCCCTATCAAAGAGGAACTTATCCCATCAAGAGGGGAGCTATCCCATCCAAAGAGGGGCTTATCCCATTGATGGTGGACCTGAATAACTTCCTCTAGAGCACTATAAATACAGGCATTGGGCAAGAGGGAGAGGAGGTTGAAAGCTGAACATTCATAAGGGTAGATGTTGCTGGAATTAGGACTCCCTTGTAAAGCTTGAGAGGAGAGATTCCCATCTTTTGTAGCCTTATTTGAGAGTGGGTGAGCTGATAAAAGTAAAGGAAAACTCTTGTTAGACCTTAGGAGGGACCTGCACAACACCAAGGCTCAGGTTGTAATGGTTTCTTTTGTTTCCTCTTAATACAAATGAACTCATTTTTCTCAACATATTGTTATTCATGATTTGTTTCATATACTCCTTGGTCTGTATGATAGATATGTATTGTTTTATGAGTTTATCAGGTGCTATTTAATCTTTTGGATTGTTAGTGAATGCAGGTTTCGAAGAGAAGGAGGAGCTCATCCAGATCGGCGAGGCTGGACTACTACAAAGCGTTGGACTAAAGGTATGTTACAATCACCTGATTACTTGTATTTTCGATGCATGTTTAGAGAAAGGTAGTGTTTATTTGTCTTGTTTGTCACTAGAAAGCCTTTGCTTCTAGGGAGGTCGGTTGTGTCCACACTATCGACTCTTTCCGCATGACACATCCCTCATGGCCTCTCGCCTTAGCTGCTTCATGCACTCATTGATCTCTAGTTGGATCTAGTTCTTATGTTTATATTCGATGAGGGAATTGATTGATGGTATCTTGTGCGTTCTCACCATGACATCAAGATCTTGTACAACCATGCATATGAAGCCTATATGCTACTGACAAATGGGGTGAACTACTCATAATTTTGGATCAACACTATGACCTTTGCTTTGTCTAGCTCTGCCTTCTGCTTCATCATCTTGGGAAAGTAAAGTCGGGCCCCTTTGTACTAAATTTTCCACTCTTACACATAAGTGATGGCAGCATGTATTTCCGTGAGAGGTTGGACAAACCTTTTGCTTCGCTGCTAAAATCCATGCAGATGGACAACCGCCTTATGCATGGTGAAAAATATGTCATAGATATTCTGCATGGTAGTCTCTAGTGTTGATACTTCATCAAGTATTGCTTTCCTCATCTCTTGCATTATGGAAACCCTGCTCTGCTTTGTAGATTTTTTTGCCTATGGCGTAGCTGCCTACAAGTTATTCTCCAGCTGTTTGTTCTTGGCTATCAGGTACTAAACATTTGAGTTTGTTGTTCTTGTATAGCTAAAGATAGCTTGGGCCATGGCAATTCGATGTTTCATGGTGTACGATAATTTCACCCTTTCCTTGATGAATATATTCACTCTCCTCCTTTTTTGTGACTTGTTGTAACCGTTCGACCTATATGGTTGTTCCTTCCTCCATCATTGTGCCTTTCCTTTGTTCTTCCTCCTCTTTCTTCTTCTGTTCCTATTGTTTCCTCCTTAGTTCTCATTCTTCCTTCCATTCTTTTTCTTCTTTCTGTGTTCTCAATTCTGCTACCTATAAGCTCTGGTTTTTCTCTTCCTTCACTCTGCTATTAGTGTCCTCTACTTCCTTTTACTTCCACTGACAAAGTTGCCTACATGAATATTGAATTTGCTTTCACTCTTCAAGTTTTTTCTCCCAGTATTATGTCAAAAACTTGCTCTTTCCTTGATATTGTACTGGACTGCTACTGTTTTCTATTACTGATAGACTTGCTACCATGGCAGTGTTAACTCCTTTTCTATGGACAACTGAGTGTCTAAATATATTAACAAGTTAACTGGAACTTTCTAAACTGCTTCCCCGGTACTACTTCTAGTTTTCTTTCTTGAAGCAACTCTCTTTGGTGTCATGGTACAGTTACTGTTGGAGATATGTGCTTCATGAGTTTGGTACCTGTGGGACATATTGGACAGTCATAGCAAGAAAACATTAACTCTTACGAATCTAACTTCACAACATGATCAAGAAGTAATCATGACATCTAATGAGAAGGATTGGACATTTTTTACCAACAGGGGTCATTGAATAACCGTGGCAACTTCACACTGCGCCATCCCAATAGTCAATGTGAAATATTGATGATTAGAGCTGCTCAATGCACAGTTCAGTCTAGGTAAGAGCCTGAGAAAGATTGTGCATTATACAATCTCAGTGACCAATCTGGGAGACTAGCTCCTAGAACTGTGCAGTGCTTAGTTGCAACTAGGCTGGGACAACCTCTAAAAAATTCTAGAAGCCAAGGGAGAGACTTTGAGTTGCCAGATTGTGCAGTGCATTCAAGTGAATGTGAGATCCGGGAAAGGGGAGCCTAAATTTTCTCAAGGGAAGTGTGAAATCAAGAATATATAAAGGATGGTGTGATATTGATTGTAGATATAATTGAATGATGATGAATGCAAGTAAAACAAATGCAGGGATCAATCAAATAGAAGGAGAATGAAGCATGTGGAGAGACTCGCAGCAATGATGAGTGTTAGTGCAAAAACAAGGTAATGCATGCAACACTTCGGAAAAGAAATGAAAAACTTGAAACAACACTTCTACAAACTGAAAGAAGTTAAAAAACAATCATTTTCTCAACAAAACAAGTTAAAAAAAACTCTCATAGGCTCAACAAGAAAAAAGAAACATAAAAGGTGGCAAAAGACGATAAATCAAAACTCTCCCAGAAGACTGACAACAATACTCCAAAGGTTCCTTGATCTCCTTAGACATGCTATATATTTATGATCGAGTATACAAATGAGATCTAGAGGCATCTATTACATAGAATTGAGCCAGTTGGAATTTATGACACACATGCCAAAGATCAAGGATAAAAGCGACACTTTGCAAAAACTTCTAAAGATAATAGTGTGACACCTTTGGGAAACTAATAATATATCCATACCTCCTAGGGATCTGTTTTTCTTTTCCGGGAAAGGCTTCCATGCAATTCCTAGAGAGGTTGTGCAGTTTTGGGAGGGACTATTTGACCCTCTGGCTTATGCATTCAGAAGCTTTTGAGTAGAAATAATTTTGCACAATTTCTAGGCTGAGTGGCTTAGGCTACCTCTAATTCTCTACACAATTTCCCAGCTGAAGGCAATATGTTAACTGCCTTTGTGCATTTTTGGAGCTGAAGGATCACTACAAGCTTCGATTGCACAATTCGTAGACTGAAGGTTGGTTGTTCTCAAGGATTACGTAGTTCACGAAGGCAAGCCTATAACTGGGTTGAAACCAAGTGAAGTGATCGGCTTCCAGGTTAGACAATAAATCAAGTTAGAAAACACAAGTCGTAAGAAGAAGATAAAACAATCAAAGCACAATTACTTGGGTCAGAGTAAGATGAGCTGTTGTGATTTGAGGAGGGAGGCTCCAAAACAAAGCACAGGAAAAATTTTGGAGGGTGGTTGTAGTTGCAACAACGAAATCATACACAATAAATGAGACAAAAAACAGTAATGAATCTCTGCAAACAATACATACATGCCAAAAATATTTCAACTCCCAATATATCTTAGAAATTTCTAAAACACAATAAATAAAATCAAAACATTAAATTACTTATGCCCTTGCCAAAAAAAGAAAGCTCATAATAGAATCCATTGATGGTGTTTCCTCAGGTGGCCTATCTGAAGGAAGGCTAGTTACCATAGGTGGAAGTACATCTTGATATCTCCTCCATTAATTGTTCTATTGATTTAACCAACACATAAAGAATTAATAAAATAATAAAATAAATTTTTAAAAATGACTAAATAATTATTAAAATGACATGAGTGCATGAATACCTGAATGAGATCCTCTTGGTTTCAATAATAATTTATTGGAGTAGCCTAATATTGGATCAAACCTCCCTTAATTTGATCTAGCCAGAAAAAATTCAACATTGACTTCATTGTTGCTCTGTTGGATTGAGAGGTATTTTATCCAAGATTATCCAAATCCTAGTTTATTCTCTAATAAACAAAACTACCACAAGAATCTGGAAACTCTTATGGGCCCTCACCCCCCTCACATCACTCTCAATTTCCAGGACCCAATATATCAACTGGAAAATATTTGAGAGAAACACATTAAGATTCATGCAAACAAACTTATGAAACAAAAAGCTCATAAATAAACATAAGTGGTTTTGTACATAAAGAAACATATAACAATAGTTCATTAACGTATAACATTGATACATTCATTCATTAATCATAGAAAAAAAATACTTCATTTCAATAAATTTTATCATTAAAAATATGTTTTCATAATATGGTACATGATGTTTCTAATTTATTTTTCATTTTTTTATTTCTCAAATGTATTGAGTAATGACATCATCCATTCCTTCTTCCCCTTAAATTGTTATGGCATATGCAAATATTGTTGACAACATGATCATGTACTCACAAGGTCAATGCTATTGCAAGAGGGGTGGGTCATCAACTGCAACAAGAAAGAAATGTTAAATTGATATTTTTTGTTATTATTATTACAAGTATTTCATTAATAAAAACAACATTAGAGTGTTCTTTACTTGCATGAGTAGTGGAGGAAGGTAGAGTAGTTTTAGATGTGAACATATGTTCATCTTCTTTTCTAGCCTCAACCTGTACATGTTCTAGATTTGAAATAGGAAACATTATAATTAATACAAAATTTTCAATTCAATATTTAAATTCTAATCCATACTACAATTTTTATAGCACATGAAATACCTCCAGTACTGGGTTGCACACCACCTCCTTTTGGTGGTAGTCCACTGTCACTAGGATGTGTTTCTTCAATACTTGCCTACTTAAAACCAACAAGCATAGTACTTTATGGATGAAAGTAATAATCAATATATTCTAAAAGAAATAAATTAAAAATAATATTTGTTGATTTTATTTACCTCTGTGTTGATTTGAGTGCCAAACGGTTTTGTTTTACTAAATCTCTTTCGGACCATGACTCGATAACCATGATTGAAAAGAAATCTTAGGGTCTTCCTGTTTCGGAGTTTCTTTGAACTCCAACCCCTACAATTTTTTGGTTATGTAACCATGATGCAGGAGCATTTAACTTCCAAGTCAAAATGTGTTTTGAATAGCATAAGCGTCTTTTCATTTACTAAGGGAGTTGGTTCCCTAATTGTTTGGAATTATTTAATTAAATGTATTTTCCTAAGTTTTTAGGATAAATATATATAATTGATTCAAGTGAGGATTGATGTAATTAGCTAATTTCTAAAAGATGTATATCAATAGTATTTTGGAAATTTAAGGAGATATGAGGATTAGTTAAATCCATTGAGGAAATTATAGATCTAGAGGATCTAGTTTATGTGAGAAAATAGTGGATCCAAATGATAATTTAGCTTTGGATCCTTTTTTTATAAATATGTAATTAAAATACAAGGTACAGTAGAGAAGGTTGTGATACAAAGAGACTCAAGAGGAATTGAGGTCCATTTAGGGACATAAGGATGAGAAGGGTTTCATTGTTGTAATCAGGCCATGGAGGGCCTTTTGTAATTATTTAATGTGAATAGAAATATCATTCTTTTCGAGAGTTCTAAGTGAGACTGAGCCTTTTTATTAAATCACTATAATTGGTTTGTATTGAGCCTATATATTATGTTGAACATATTGTAATACATGTGTCAAGCTTAGAAGGGATGAATGCTTATATATATATAGGTTATAATCACTGCAGAGAATCAGAGTGCATAACAGAGAAGCTAAGAGGAAGGTGTAAGGGACAATGATTGAGAGAACTCCATCTAAACATAAATTGATAAAAATATATTGAGAAGTAAAAGATACAAGTATATTTTCGACCAAACTTAGAAGTGTAGAATTAAGGAAGCAACAGGGAGGTAAGAGCCTTAGAGTTCTGTAAAATTATAAAGAGAAATATAATCAACACCATACTATTTCAAGATTAGAGGAAAGACAAGGTTAATGGGAATTGTGGAAGCTAAGATAGAGTGTATAGGAAAATAAGAAAGACACAGGATACAAGGCTTAAGCCCACAAAACATACTTGAGGAGTGATGGTGCTTTAGGAGGAGGCAAAAATATTTTGGACTTTGTTGGAAGAAGAGATCATTGATCAACATAGTGATCAATGATCCCATAGAAAAGAAGGATTAGATTAAGAAAAGGAATCATGTTGGCCTAGAGGAGTAACTGTTGGATAAACAAAATAGTTTGAAAGCTCATGTCAACATGGAGAATTTTTGTTGTACCAACAAGGGGAACTAACCCGATTGCAAGACCCAATTAGACCTGCTTTCATTTGGAATCGCTAGTTCCAACAGGTTTTAAGGGACCCTGTAAACTATTAAATGAGTTGAAAGATGGCTTCTAAGAAGAAGGCTTTAATTAAATCAACAAAATTAAAACGACTAACCACTATGTGTTAAATCCTATCTACAATTCTTCTAACTACTCTAGTCTATGTCCTAACTATCCTAATCTATGCTGCAAGAGCATGACAAAGAGAGGTTTAAAATCATATATGAATATCAATTCTAAATGAATCAATTACTGTTTCATATAAGAAAAAGGTTGCATTAACACTTAATTACAATCCAATCATTCATATAGGAATGCACATTCCATTTTATTGAAGAGAAGCTTGCAACTGATGTCCAACAGAGTTTTGAGTCAGCAACCTTTCATGATTTAACCATGATATTGAATCACATTCAAATAACCAGGCATAACCATGAACTTTGAGTCATCAATATGCAGAAAAAAAATATACATTTGTATTTATACCAATGACAACATTCTGATCAAAACACATCATACAAGAGGAAAATCAATCTAAAACACCAGCCCTTTATTGAGCTAAACAGTGTTTCTTTATTCACAATAATCAAATTTGTCCTTCCCAAACCCAAAGAAAAAGCCACTTTCTCATATTTGGAGGTAATATTTGTGCAAAATCCCATGAATCTTGGTCTTCCCTACCTCTTCATCTCCCCCCACTATTTTCGATATACAAACCGAGAATACAAAGATAGGATCATCAACGTAGCCGCTGACATGTAGAAAGCATATCTTTTGGAGTGCTTCATTTCCTGAGGAAGTGAACAAATGTTGCTAAAAAGGGTGACCGTGTGTCGCATCCACATGATGAAAACATGGACAACTTTTCTTTCAAAATGCACATGCAACACATGGGATTCCGACTTGGAACATTTAAGGCTGGATCTTTAAACACAACGCTTCTGCATACATGACTCTTCGAATCCACTCCTGCATCCTTTACTTCTCGTCTGCAAAGATAGTTATCATTAGCTTCATGATTGTGAAAAATATAATAGAAATGTTCAAACAAAACATAAATTCTACCTTCATTAACTTTTATAAAACTATGGGGAACAAGTGTGAAAGAAAAGGATTTATGTACAAAACAAACATAACACACAATTTTCCCGCTTAATCCATAGGCTTGGCACGGTTTCTGAGGGCTTCACTTAATTGAAATTGGGTATCAGCCCCTCTGCAGGTCGCAGTACCCATGCCTTCCACTTCCCCGATGTGTGATTACACTATCAGGACTCCACAGGCACGCCTTTTACACTGAAAACCCACTCCCTTCATTATATCAGGAATTTTGGAAAACACGGGTATACAAAGAAAATCCCACTCTGATCACTTACATCGGACATCAAATTTTATGTATCGGAGCCTATAAATATCGTCGGTTCCAGCATATTGCATATCGCAATATGCACAAACCTGAGCCTCTTCCGATTGCAATATGTGATATGGCCCCAGACTCGAAAACATACATATCATATTTGATAAGCTCGACAAGTCCGCCATATCGCCACACACATTGTGCATAAGGATTGAGCTCTGCCGATATGCGATATGCGATATGGCCCTGGACCCGACATATGTATGAAGTATGGTTAATATTTTTGTTGGGTCCGGTGCCTTATGGTATGCGTTGTGTGCCAAGGTTGAGTGCGATAAGTGAAAAAGGGATGATTTATGCATGTTTCTGAAGTCTTTCATCGTGAAGAGTTAAAACGGAAATGAGGCATGATAGAAGGTTTTGTGTGTTAAGTACACAAACGACTATAGTGAGGGTGGGGGTTATTATGCGTGCGGGCATAAATTTACTATGGATGCTTATGAGGTTTTGAAAATTCCTGATAAAGGGAATGAATGAAGGGCTAGTCTGGATCATGAATGAACCATGCAGCAGAGATTTATTCAAGGGACTCAAGCATTAGGAATTGAAAATTTGACTCATCATAGATTTAAAATCACACGGATAAAACATATCATTCAGAGAGATGAAAGATCAGACTTCTAGGGGACCCATTCAAAATTGCTACCATGGAAAGTTTTAATAGGGTGGTGGTTGTGGCCACAACAAATGGCAAACCTCTGGGTGAACCAGCTATCTCTGTTTCCAAATAAACCTTGGATCAATAACACATCAGGGTATTAAGATAAACTTGAAATGAAAAATATACAGATGAATAGGCATGGGTTCCACTTCAACATTAACTGCTTCAGGTGGGATAAAGACAAATAGCTTCTACATATTGATAGGGTTTTGACATGCATTCTCCAATGGTAGTATTATGGGATTTATTTACCTTCCTTTACCTGTTTCCAACTTTCAAAATCCTTTTAGGGCCATCACTGATCTTCCAATACCTATTTAAGGTGTGTACCTCAGCTCTTTATGTAGATATGTTTATCTTCACTTTGCATAAGAATTTCAGTGCTATATTTTCATATGATTGAATCGGGCATAGTCATGGATCATGCCATATTTTTAAACCGTTTAAGCAAGGTGGGGCTTTCTGTGTCAACCAGTACTCTATGCCCAACAATAGTCCCTAATCTAACTAACTTCCCAAACAACCTGTCCTTCCAGTAGGCACAAGGACTCGACATTTCATTTTCTTTTAAATAAGTCCTTCCAGTTTGAGGCACAAGGACTTGAGCACAATTGGATTTTCCAGAGGGTGTATGACATTGTGTTATGCTCTTAACCTGCAAAGTAATACCGAACATAGAATATGCGAAGAAAAGATACCCAAAACACAGAATATGCGAAGAAAATATACCCAGAACACAGAATAGCAATGATTTTATTACTCAGAGAGAAATGTTCACAGGCCTCTTCGAGGGGGCAACCTCCAATAGAGCAGAGCTCGATTACAAAACAAGACACGATACTCCTCGCAGGGAGTCTCTATCATTTATATATGACTCATACATGCAATACCACGGGCCAATACCGTGGGTTTTATTAATACCATCTATCTAATACTACCGCCCATTTACCATCTATCTAATATTACCGCCCATTTGCAACTAACTGTGGTCCCGTCATTAATTGCGGGTTAACCACTTACAAATATTAATATGGGCTTTATTGCCTCTTGACTATGACGTGATCCCATGACATAAATAAGGGGGTTAGGGTGGGACCCTAACTTGCCCTCCCCCTTAAGATTAGCCTTGTCCTCAAGGCTGAAGCTGCGGAAACTGCTGAAGAATAGTGGCTGGTTCCCAAGTTGCATCTTCCGGGGAGGTGTCTTTCCATTTGACGAGGACCTCCTTAATCATGCGGCCACGCAGGTGCTTGTCTCGTGTGTCTAGAACCTGTTCAGGTTGAAGCCAGATTGACTCTTCTTCGTCCAATTCAGGTAGACTGGTTTGAACTCGGCAATTGTTCCCAATCACTTTCTTGAGGCACGATACATGGAAAACTGGGTGGATTTTTGCTGTAGGTGGCAAAGCCAACATGTAAGCCACTTCTCCAATGCGCTAAAGTACTTGGTATGGTCCATAGAATTTTGGAGAGAGTTTTTGACAACCCTTGTCTTTGAGTGATGTTTTCTTATATGGTTGCGGCCTCAAAAAGACCTGATCCCCTTGTTGAAATTGGCGCTCTGAGCGATGTTGGTGAGCCTGTTGCTTCATACGGTTCTGAGCTTGATGAATATTCTCGCGCAGATGGGTGAGCATGGTTGGGCGATGTTGTAGGAGTTGATCAACGGCTTGTACTTTGGAGCACCCCGTGAGATAAGAAGTAGGGGAAGGCGGAAGTTGACCATAGACTGCTTCATAGGGAGTCATTTTGGTGGTGGCATGATAGTTTGTGTTATACCACCATTCCGCCAGAGGTAACCACTGTACCCAGAGTTGTTGCTTTTCTGAAGTGAAACACCTAAGGTAGGTTTCTAGACATTTGTTGACGGCTTCTGTTTGACCATCTGTTTGCGGATGATATGAAGTACTGAGTTTGAGCTGAGTGCCTTGTATTCTGAAGAGCTCCTGCCAAAAATTACTGGTGAAGATTGGGTCGCGGTCGGACACAATAGAAGTGGGCATGCCATGCAATTTGAAGATCTGATCCATGAAAGTTTGAGCAACCAAAGTTGGTGTAAATGGTTGGGGTAGGGCGCAGAAATGAGCATACTTCGACAGCCGGTCCACAACCACCATGATGACTGACTTGTTCCCAGACTTTGGAAGACCTGTAATGAAATCCATGGAGACCTCCGTCCAAATTGACGTTGGAATGGGCAATGGTTGTAATGTGCCTGGTGTGTTGACGGTTTCCCCTTTGTGGTGTTGACAGACGTAACATTCTGCTACGAAAGTAAGGATGTCCTGTTTCATGCCGGTCCAAAAAAATGATCTTCTGGTGCGAGCATACGTCTTCTGAAAGCCCGAATGTCCTGCAATGGGAGATGAGTGCAATTCTCCCAAAATGTGACTTTTGAGGGTGGATGTTGGTGATATTACGACTTTGTCCTTGTAGCGAAGAATATCATTCTGCCACGAGTAGCCCTTGCTGGAATTAGGATCTACCTGCAATTGAGAGATGAGTTGGGAGAGCCCTGGATGTGAAAACCATTCCCTGCGAGCCTCTTCAATCCAGTCTGGAATGGGGAGGGAAATTGCGAGCAGAGTACTTTCCTCAAATTGGCGCGACAATGCATCTGCTACAATGTTGTCTTTCCCTTTCTTGTAAATGATCTCATAATCATATCCCAGCATTTTGGCTAACCATTTATTTTTTTGTGGGGAAGATAGGCGTTGCTCCAAAAAATATTTAAGACTGTGATGATCTGTGCAGATTTGGAAACGTCGCCCCAACAAGTAAGGTCGCCAGGTCTCGACTGCATGTAAGATGGCCATCATTTCCTTCTCGTAGGTAGATTGGCCCAGATTCCTCCCACTTAGTTCTTGGCTGGTGAAGGCCAATGGTCGCCCTTCCTGCATTAAGACCGCTCCAATACCTGTTCCCGAAGCATCACATTCAATGACAAATGATTTGGTGAAGTCCGGTAGTGCTAAGACGGGAGTGGAACACATGGTGGTTTTGAGAGCGGTAAATGCCTGTGGTGCTTCCTCGTTACAGAAGAAGGAATTTTTCTTTAGGAGTTGTGTTAGGGGCTTCGCTATGCGGCCATAGTTGCGGACAAATTTACGGTAATAGCCTGTGAGACCCAAATATCCTCTCAAGCTTTTCAAGGTCTTAGGTTGAGGCCATTCTTGCATTGCCTGGATCCTTTTGGGGTCCACCTTCACACCTTCACGCCCCACAATGTGGCCCAAATACTCAACTTCTTCCATGCCAAATGAACACTTAGACATCTTGACAAATAATTTATGCGTGCGGAGCAGTTGCAAGAGTAGATCTACATGCTGAAGATGTGCCGCCCAAGTGCCACTATAGATGAGGATGTCATCGAAGAAGACAAGGACAAATTTTCTGAGATATCGTTTGAGGAGGTGATTCATAAGGCTCTGAAAAGTAGAGGGGGCATTACAGAGACCAAATGGCATGACCAGGAACTCATAATGGCCTTCATGAGTTCTGAAAGTCGTCTTGGGAATGTCGACTTCGTTCATGCGAATTTGGTGGTAGCCTGAGCGAAGATCCAAATTAGTGAAGAATTGAGCCCCATTGAGTTCGTCCAGCAAATCGTCAACCACCGGGATGGGAAATTTATCTTTGATTGTTAACTTATTGAGGGCCCTGAAGTCGGGACACATCCGCCACTCCCCATCTTTCTTGAGGACCATGACCACTGGGGATGAATAAGGACTAATGCTGGGACGAATGACACCTGCTTCCAACAATTCCTTGATGATTTTTTCTATTTCATTCTTTTGGGTGAACGGATATCTGTATGGCCGCACATTTGGGGGTTGGGCCCCTGGAACCAATGTGATGCTATGATCATGTTCCCCTCGTGAGGGTGGAAGCTCATGAGGCTTGTCAAAGACCGTCCGATGTTTATTTAAAATCTGTTGCATCTCAGGATGAATTGGCAGAGACATGGTGGCGACTACCTAGATGGCATTAAATTGAGCTACCACTCCATGATGGCCCTTTTTTAACAATTTTTCAATCCTGTGCGAGCTGATGATAGAGGGGGCTCCCGCCTGTAGTCCACAGAGGGTATGTGTGGAGTTTTTCTGCTTAAAACTCATATATAACTCCTGGAAATCCATTGTGATTGGCCCAAGAGTGCGGAGCCATTCCGCGCCTAGGACAATGTCGCACCCCCCCATGTGTATTGCAAACATGTGGGTTTTCAATTGATAATCCCCCATTTGAAGTTTGACATTTTCACAGCGACCTTCACATTTCATTGTGCCCCCATCTGCAATCTGGACTTGGAAGTTAGAAACTGCCTTGACGAAACAATGTGCTGCTTCAGCGATCTTTTGATGGATGAAATTATGGGTACTTCCACTATCAATCAAGACTACTACTGGGTGATGTTTAAGAAAACCCCTGATTTTGAGAGTTTGAGGGGAAGAAATTCCTGCCAATGCATTTAGCGAAATAATTGGTTCATCAGATACAATCTCCTTTTGGTTATCTTCTTTGATCGCCTCTGGTTCCTCAAGTGGTGGATCTTCCTCGGTGGAGCTGTAGTCAGTGGAATCTATTTGAAAAAACTTGGGCTCTTTGCATTTATGACCCGGGGAATATTTTTCATCACAGTAGTAACATAGTCCTTGCTTCCTTCTTTCGACCATTTCCTCAGGTGACACCTTTTGAATCTTAAGTGTCTGAGTCGTATTGGGAGCCTGTGAGGGACGACCTTTAGCGGGGAAGTTGGGGCAGCTGGATTGGGTTGTTAATGCACGTTCCACCTTACGAGCTACCTGGCAAGCTTCTGTCCATGTGGGAGGGTGGTGGAGTAGAACCTGAGCTTTGATGGCTTCTTTAAGACCGCTGATAAAGCATTCCATGTAGAACTCATCTGTGAGACCCCTAGTTCGGAAGGCTAAGGCTTCAAAAGCAGTAATATATTCCTCCGTTGTACCCATCTGTCGGAGCTTAGTGAGACGCCCCAAAAAAGAGTCTTCCTATTCAAAGTGACTTCAAAGAGCTTTGGAAAATTGGGCCCAATTCTGAAAATGTCTTGTAGATGACATGTATTGGAGAATTTAGTGTGGTGGATGGGACCAATGGAGAATAACTACAAACCTTACAAGTAAGTATAGGCTATGTCTGAGTGGGATTTATTAAAAATGCAGCATTCCTCCATGCCAGTCCAGTTGTAGTTACACACTTTTTATTTTATAAAGTTGCCCCTGCATGCTCCAGATATCTAGGTTATCAATTGATCCTACCGAGTTCTCAACAGATGCCAATGAGTGGAATTGGTTTGAACTCCACAACTGATTTTTAGGTTCTCATGGGCTGATTGAAAATTTGTTTGAATTGCAAGGTAATGATGGGTTTAGAAACAACAGAATTATCAATAGGTTAATGAGGGAGGGAAAGGCTGAATGTGGTGAATGAGGGAAAATATAAGAGGTAAAACAAGGATAGAGGACTGAAATCAGTTGGCTGAGAAAGGACTATGATTCAAAACAACAGGAAAATAAACTCTGTAGAAAACAAAAGGAAAAGACAAAAATATAACTAAACTAGCAGCAAAATGAAATGAACTCTAACCTACTCAGGAGGTGACCACCATGAGGTGGCTACTGGAAGTATCTTTTCAAATGTTGGCCATTAACAGAGAGCTTTTTAGTCTCTCCCTGTAGCATTTTCAATCTATAAGTTCCTTGAACAATTTTTTCAACAACTTCGAATGGCCCTAGCCATAAGTGTTGGAATTCTGTGTCTTTTCCTTTTGGCTCACTCAACTTGTCCCATTTTAGGACTAGCTCCCCTACTTGGAAATCTTTATCTCCTCCCAGATGATGATCAAACCATCTTTTTACAATAATTTGTCGATTTTTGTTTATTTTGGCTCTATCTCTTAACTCCCCTAGCCTCATTAATTGGTTGATCCTTTCTTGAAGCAAGGCTGAAAGGGTTCCTCTTGAAGCTTGGGAGAGATGTAAGGAGGGAAGGGTAATGTTTGGAGGCAAGATAGCTTCCTATCCATAAACGAGGAAGTATGGGGAGCTTCCTAAGGCCACTTTAGGGGTGACCCTATTGGTCCAAATGGAATTTGCTAGGGCATTGTGTCAGTTCCTCCAGTTGTCAGCGATGGACTTGCGGATAATGCATATAAGGTTTTTATTTTAAGACTCTGCAACTCCGTTTTCCTAGGGGTAATAGTTTGCTGCATACCTTATGTGGATTTATTTATCAATAGCAAACTCAGTTAGTTTTAGTGATGAAAAGTAAGAACCATTAGGGATGCCATACCTATTGATAATGAATTTCTCAATGAATGATATTACCTCATCTTCGTTCACCTTCCAAAGTGGGATGGCTTTGGTCCGTATGGTGAAGTAATCAGTCCCTGTGAGTATATACTTATGCTGTTGTGAAGAGTTTGGAGTGATATCACCTATGACGTCTAGGCCACATTGCTAGAACGGTTGATAAACCATAACAGGTCTAAGGGGAACAACAAGCGTTCTTTCTCGTCCTATGATTGTTTGACACACCTTGCATTTGCGAGCATGGGTATGCGAGTCTCTTAACACTGTGGGCCAATAATACCCAGTTCTTAATATTTTGTGAGCAGTGGTCTCTCCGCCGTTGTGACCACCTGCTAGGCCTTTGTGCATTTCTTTCAATACATGGTCGGCATCATTCTTCTCCAAACACCTTAGCCAGATTCCATCTTGATTTTTTCTGTATAAGACGTTGTTGGAAAAATGATAATGATTGGCTTTCAATCTAAGTGCTCTCTTGTGTTATGCATCCATGTGTTTAGGACACGATCCCTGCACTAGATAGAAGGGTGGGTAGTAGTACCATGACTCAGGGTCCAAAAAGGCTTTTGACATTTCTCGCTCATACATCAGTGCTTCATTACTCCAAAAGGGCTCCTCCCTGAGTTCCATTTGTGCAAATTTCATGCTCAGCTTTTCTGATTCTTTGGACGCCCCTTCTTTATCTGTCAAGGCTTCTGCTGCTAGCCTACAAAGTCCCTTCCCTTAAACTATCTGTGCCAGCTTTATCTCGAGGTCAAACTCTGGAAGGGCGGTTATCCAATTCCCTACTCGTTCACCCATTTCCTTCTCCATGAAGAGGGCTCTTACCGCAGGATGGGGAATGATTACTTTGGTCCTCGCCTTTAGTAAATAAGGGCAGAAATGCTTTACGGCCTTGAAAACTACATAACCTTGTTTCTCCACATTTGGGTAGTTGAGTAATACCCCTTCGAGATTAGAGATCATATAAGAAATAGGGACTTCATTTCCTTTCTTGTTTTTCTGAGTGAGTATTGCAGCATATGAAACATCAGAAGCAAAAGTGTATAAGAATAACTCCTTGCCAAAATCGGGGTTGACCAATGCAGGGGATTTAGTGATGGCTTCCTTGATTCACCAAAACACTTTCTTGGCTTCATCGCTCCATTTATACACAACGTCTTTCTTCATCATCAACTGCATGGGATGTGCTATTTCTGCAAAGCTTGAAACAAATTTTCTAACAAAATTAATCCTCCCAAAGAAAGATTGCATGCCTTTCTTATTTGCAGGGGGTTGTATTGTCATGATGGTCTCTATTCTTTTAGGATCAATAACAATCCCTTCTTTAGAGAGGATATGACCCAGCAGTTTCCCCTCTGTGACCGCAAATATGTGGTTCCGGGGATTCAATTAAATTCCATACCTTCGACATCTTTCGAAAATCTATCTCAGGAGATAGATATGATCCCTTCGGTGATATGAATATGTAGTGATGTCATCCATGTAAACCACTACTAATGTGTTAATCAAGCCTCGAAAAGCTATGTCCATAGTTCTCTAGAATGTGGTGCCCACATTAATGAATCAAAAATGCATTTTACGATATGCGTAGGTGCCCTATCTAGTGTTGAAGTTTATATTAAGATGATCCCCATGAGATACCAATATTTGATTATATCTTGAAAACGTGTCTAATAGGGACAACATCTTAGACCCGGAAATGCACTGAAGGATGTGTTCCATAGAAGGGACAGGATAGTTATCCTTTTGATATTCTTTGTTCAGGTTTTTGAAATCAATACACAGCCTAATTTCTCCATTTTTCTTTCTTACTGGCACGATATTGACTACCCAGTGGGTGTGTCTAACTGGGAAGATGATTTTGGCATCCAACATTTTGTTTAATTCTTTCTTCACCAATGGTTCTAGGCTTGGATGCATCTTATGCAGCTTTTGTTTGTAGGGTGTGACCTCCTCTTCCAAAGGTATTACATGCTGCATAACAATGGTATCAAAGGTCTTTAGGTCTTCATATGTCCATGCAAAGACATCGTTATAGTCTTCAAATAGCTTGACAAATGTAACCTTTTCTTGTGGAGAGCACCTAAGGCACAAATTGACATTTTTTGGGTCTTCTTTGGTACCAAGGTTGACCATTTCATACTTCATGGATGAGCTATGCATTTTGCAGCTAGTCAATTTCTTGAATTTTTCATGCAAGTCATACAAGTGCTCCATCTTAACAATTGTTTTTGGAATCACATTGGGTTGATCCTTTTCCTGATCTTCCCTGTCATTCATAAGCCTATTGTGTTCTCTATCATCAATGACTGCATTCTTGAGTGTCTCCTCGCAATGCAAGAACTCAAGGATTTTCTCAACATCTTTGAACACCTACCAATTTGAGATGTTATCAAGCACAGATGCTCTGAAAATTAATTCAACATAACATTTATTCTTCTTTAATATGAAATCAGGAAAACGTTTAGCAGCCATACTGGCCATCAAATCGATATTAAAGGAATCAAAACTGTCAATTAAGCTCCATACCTCAAGCTGGTACCTTACTAGGTGTGGCAAATTGTAGTGTATCATTTTCCTTGTCTGATCTACAATTATCTGTGAGTCACCAAAAACTTTAAGATTTTTCACCTCCATATCAATGGCTTTTTTGAGGCCCTGCAACAAGCCTTCATATTCTACTGTGTTGTTGGTGCATGCAAACTCAAACCGACTGGCCATCAATTATTGGTTCCCTTGCGGGTGAATGAGCATACTTCCAGCACATGCACCTTCAAGGCAGTTAGAGCCATCAAGATAGAGTGTCCAGAATATAGAATCTAATGTTACATCAATTGACCTACTATATAAGAAATTAGTCCTATCATCTACTATAATACAAGATAGTTCATCAGTTGGATTATGGGAGGGAATTTCCAACTGTGTGTATGTCAAAGCTTCTTCAACTCTTTCTACATGGCATTCTCCAGAACAGGTTTCTGTGGCACAAACATTTAAACTATAATTCCCAAGGATGGAGTTGGTAAACATTACAGGCTCATTGGGACCATTTAGTTCCATTACCACGTACTTCATGTATCTTTCTTGATCAACTCTCATCATATCACCTTTTCCCTTATGAGGCAACAAGAGATGGGACCAATCAGCTGATAAATATCCATTGATTTCTTCTAACCAATCCCTACTAAGTAGCATTCTGTAGGCCTTGGGTATATCGACTACCACTATATCAATGACTTGTGTGTACTATGGTTTAGCAACCATCCCAATCAACACATCTTTCAATTCTCCAATTACTTTCACATTTGTCCTATCCAATTGCATAATTCAAATAGCATTCTTTTAACAACAACATAAGGCATCATAGTGGATGAGGCACTGGAATCTACTAGGCCATTGTGTACGTTCATGTTGAGGATTTCAAATGTGATAAGGAAAGGTGGGGTTATGGATTTTGATTTTCTCCTTGTCATGGCTGCACTAACATCTTGGGGTTTTCGATTCATTTTAGATAGAGTGGCTTCCATAGGTAATGGAATTTGGGTTGCAATGGAGGTGTTGACAGGTTTGGATACTAACTTCTTGGTTTGCCTGCTTGGGACGGTGGGAGTTTTGGAATTTCTCTCATTCATAGCTTTCAAGATAAAATCTCTTTGGTGTGTTAATTTCAGCAAATCAAAGTATGTGATATTAGCCCTAGATTTCTTAAGATCATCCACAATATTGTAATCAGTGTTATAAACAGGATAGGGTGGAGTAAACATACCCTTTTTTCCATTCTTAGGTGGGGTTTTACCATCTTGAGTAGCCTTCGTTCCAGTGGGAGATTCATTTTCTTTCTCTGGCGTTAGAAAATTATATATTACGGAGCAATGGAACACATAAAATATTGTAGAAATATAAACACAAAAAATGCATAAAAAAAGAGAGACACGGATATACGTGGTTCAACCAGTTTGGGCTACGTCCACGGAGAAACAACCAGTCCTTCCTTTTACATTATCCATCAAACTGAAGAGATACAACCTACAGCAGATCCACTGTAACACCCTCTTTGCTCTCAATATCCTCTCTCTTTCTCACTCAGAATATATATATATGCATAGACACAATACAATTCCCTCATATATAGTGAGGGGTTGCCTTCTAGGGCGAAAAACCCTAAATTAAACATAACTTCTACTGTCAGATCATCCGCCTAATGAACGGCCTAGATTGACTAGAAATTACTAGACTTTTACAAGGCAATTTTACATCTATTTTTAGCTTTGGGGGGGATTAGCCCCCCTGAACCCCCGCGGGGGGGACTAGTCCCCCCCACATGGAGGGGTGTACAGTCTTCCTGGGGTATACATCCAGCTGAAACCTTTGAATACAGAAGATAATCAGGCTCCACACCCAACAATCTCCCACTTGCATACTGATTATAGCAACTCCATTGCTACTTCATTTGCTAGACAATAACTCCCCTTTGGACCCGGTTGTTTCTCATATTCTTCATCATACTTGAAGACCAATTGAAACTGAGCAGATTCTCAGTTTCTCCCTCTTTACAAATTTTGTTAACATATCTGCAGGATTCTGGCTAGTGTGTATCTTTTCCAGCTTCAACTGTCCATCTTCCAATGTTGACCGTATGAAATGGTACTTGAGTTGTATAAGTTTAGTCTTGGAATGAAATGCAGAGTTCTTTGCAAGATATATGGCACTCTGGTTGTCACTGTATAACCTGTCCAACTACTACTTCTTTCCCAATTCATCCAGAAACCTTTGTAACCAAATCATTTCTTTACTAGCCTCTGTAGCAGCAACATACTCTGCTTCTATTATTGAAAGTGCAATAACACTTTGGATTTTTGAAACCCAACTGACATTTATTCCACCTATAATAAACACATACCCTTTTGTGCTCCTCCTGTTATCTCTATCACGTACCATATCTACATCAACATATCCCTGTAGAGCAATTTTTGAACCACCAAAGCATAATGCTTGATTTGTGGTACCTGTCAAATACCTGAGAATCCACTTCACTGCCATCCAATGTTCTTTTCCTAGATTGTTCATGTACTTGCTTACAACTCCCACTACATGTGCAATATCAGGCCTTGTGCAAGCCATTGCATATATTAGGCTTCTGACTGCTAATGCATATGGAACTTTAGACATATTAGCCATTTCTTCCTGAGTCTTGGGACACGCCTCCTTACTTAATTTGAAATTTCTAGCCAAAGGTATACTAACTTTTTTTGCATTCTAAATATTAAACCTTTTCAACACCTTTTCTATGTACTCACTTTGAGACAATGTTAATTTGTGATGCTTCCTGTCTCTAGTTATTCTCATACCAAGGATTTGTTTTGCAGCACTCAAATCCTTCATTGCAAATGAGTTTGCCAATTTTCTTTTGAGAACATTTATTTCCTACATGTTAGAACCTACAACAAGAATGTCATCTACAAACAATAACAATATAATATAGCTGCCATCATTTTGCCTTTTGAGATAAACACAATGATCAGACTGACATCTAGTATAACCTTGTTCAGACATAAACCTATCAAATTTTAGATACCATTGCCTTGGAGCCTGTTTTAATCCATACAAGCTCTTCTTCAACCTGCACACTAGTTTCTCCTTCCCTTTTACCTCATATCCTTGTGGTTGCTGAATATATATCTCTTCCTCCAAATCCCCATGGAGAAAGGTTGTCTTTACATCTAATTACTCAAGATGCAAATATTCAGCTGCTACTAGACTTAAAATAGTTCTGATTGAAGTCATTTTAACAATAGGAGAAAATATTTCATCAAAATCAATACCTTTCTTCTGTGCAAACCCCTTCACCACAAGTCTAGCTTTGTACCTCTGTTTTCCTCCATCTTCATCTTTAAACCTATAAATCCATTTATTCTGCAATGCTATTTTACCTGCAAGCAACCTGACTAAGTCCCAAGTCTGGTTATGTGCTAAGGAGTCCATCTCTTCTTTCATGGCTTGCTCCCACCTCTTCTTGGTTTCTACCTTCACTACTTCTACGTAACATTCTGGTTCACCAAAATCAGTCAACAATACATAATATAAAGAAGGGGAGTATCATTCAGGGGATCTACTTATCCTGGTAGATATTCTAACACCACTTTCCAGTCTTTAAGGAGCTTGTTGTTGTTGTGGTTGTTGTTATAGCTGTTGATCATTATGATTTTTAGGCACTATCACTTTTCCTGTGATATCATCAAGGACTGTGTATTCTCTGTTTTCTTTTTCTTGTTTCCTTTCCTGCAAGTGATTCTTATACAAGACATTTTCATTAAATATTACATCTATGCTCCTAATGATTTTGTGATTTTCATAATCATATAAGTGATAACCAAAATCATTAACACCATATCAAATAAAGGTACATTTCTTTGATTTTTCCTCAATCTTTGTTCTATTTTCTTTATTAATGGGACAAAGGCTTCACAACCAAAAGTCTTTAAAAATGAGTAGTTTACATTTTTACCTATCCATGCCTCCTCTAGAATACCACCATCCAAGGAACTTGAAAGCCCTATGTTTATATAAATAGCAGTATCTACAACATCTGCGCAAAATTGTAAAGGCAATCCTGCATGAAATCTCATGGCCCTTGCACGCTCCATGATTGCTTGTTCATCATTTCTGATACACCATTTTCTTGTGGTTTTCCTGGAACAATCTTCTCTCTATGAATTCCATTCTCTGAACAGTACCTATCAAACTCTTTGCTGCAATATTCACCTCCATTATCTGAACTGATACACTTCAACCTTTCCCTCTCTCATTTTCAACCAAAGCTTTCCATTTCTTGAAAGTATCAAAAACATCAGATTTATTTCGAATAAAATAAATCTAGGTTTTTCTAGTTGCATCATCAATAAAAGTAACATAATAACGAGAGCCACCAAGAGATGATACCTGAGTAGGTCCCCATATATCAGTATGCACAAACTCTAACTTTTCACTCTTCTTTTCTTTCCCAACTCTAAGGAATATGACTCTCTTCTGTTTTCCATAAACACAATTCTCACAAAATTTTAAATCAACATGCTTCAAACCTAGTAACAAATTTCTTGAGTGAAGAATCTGCATCCCCTTCTCACTCATGTGCCCGAGCCTATGATCCCACAATGCCATGTCTTCTCCTGTAGAGGATAAAGCATTAGAAAAATTAGAAATACCATTGCATAAATACAATGTACCAACCTTTTCTCCTTTCGCTATTACCAGGGATCCTTTAGTGACCTTCTAGGTTTTATCTATGAAAGTAGTTATGCAACCATCACCTCCCAACTACCCTATTGAAATCAGATTTTTCTTCAGATCTGGAACATGGCTTACCTTCTTCAATAGCCACTGATTTCCATTTTTCTATTTTATGAAAATTGTTCCCATTCCAACGATTTTATAGGGTTTATCATCACCCAATTGAACTTGTCCAAAATCTCCTTGAACATAATCATGAAAAATTTTCTTATCAGGTGTGGCATGGATAATATTTTCTAATGAAAGAATCAAAGCATCTTTCAACACATCACCTATCACATTCACTTCATGATTAGTTTCTTGTTGCGCATCTCCTTCTTTTCCCTTCTGAGGCTTGCAGTCTTTCTTTAGATGTCCTTTCTTCCCACATTTCCAGCACACTATCCCCAATCTAGACTTGGATTTTCCTTTTCTTGACTTACTACGATATCTTGGGCTCTTTCCTCTTTCCATTTTTCTTCCCCTAGTCTCTGCAGTCAAAGCATTACCTGATGTCTCACCAGAGCTTTCCCGTCGTATTTCCTTGCTAAGGATTGCACCAACAACATCATCAAACATTAAAGTACTAGATCCAGAGACAAAGTTACTGACGGCCATAACTAAACCATTCCAACTTACTGGCAATGAGCACAGAAATAACGAAGCCCTAACTTCATCATCAAAATTTACCCCTACAGAACTTAACTGACTTGTAACTGTATTAAAATTATTTAAATGATTTGCAACAGATCCACATTCTAACATCTTCATATTAAATAAACGCTTCATAAGAAATACCTTATTTGAGGCCAAGGGTTTTTCATACAGTTTGGCCAATGCCGACATTAAACCCTGTGTTGTCGTTTCCTTTGAAATATTAAACTCTACTAACGCTGCTAGGCACAGTCGTATTGTTCCAAGTGCCTTTCTGTCCAGAATATCCCATTCTGTGTCTGTCATACTCGTCGGCTTCTTTGTCTTTCCACTCAATGGTAGGTACAGATCTCTCTGATACAGATAATCTTCCATCTACATCTTCCACAGCTGGTATTTTTGGCCGTTAATTTTTTTGACCCTAAACCTACCATCTTCCACCATTTCTCCCACTCGAACCAAGAACCCTTCTCTCACATGAGTTTATCAGCCAAATAGACCTTCGGCCTCTATACAAGTTGTTATAAAATTATATATTACGGAGCAATGGAACACATAAAATATTGTAGAAATATAAACACAAAAAAAGCATAAAACAAGAGAGACACAGATATACGTGGTTCACCCAGTTTGGGCTACGTCCACGGAGAAACAACCAGTCCTTCCTTTTATATTATCTAGCAAACTGAAGAGATACAACCTACAACAGATCCACTATAACACCCTCTTTCCTCTCAATCTCCTCTCTCTTCCTCACTTAGAATACAGATATGCATAGACATAATAAAATTACCTCATATACAGTGAGGGGTTGCCTTTTAGGGAAAAAGACCCTAAATTAAACATAACTTCTACTATCAGATCATTCGCCTAATGAATGGCCCAAATTGACTAGAAATTACTAGACTTTTGCAAGGCAATTTTACATCTATTTTTAGCTTCGGGGGCGCTGCTCTCGAACCCCCACCGGGGCACCCCTGGCCCCAAGACCACCAAGCTAGGGGGGATTAGCCCCCTAGACCCCTACGGGGGGGAGAAGTCCCCCCCGTGTGGAGGGGTGTACAATCTTCCTGGGGTATACATCTGGCTGAAACCTTTGAATACAAAAGATAATTAGGCTCCACACCCAATATTTGGAGGGTTTGCAACAGGGGCATTCTTGGCTTGACCACTGGGTCTACTCTTCTCAATAGGAACTTTGAGAGCAGGTGCCTTCACAGGGCGGACATCTTTCTTGGTCTAATCTACAAGCTTCATCACACCTGCAAGTGGCCCTTTGCTTCGTGTGTGAATTTCATTAGTGTGGATTTCCGCTATACTATCTCCTTGCTCATCATCGTTCTCATTTGTATAGAAATCCCACAGTACGTTGATTTTGGATTCTTCTTCCGAGGGCTCTTCTACTTGGTATTCCTCCTCATCTTCTTGTTCTGTCTCTAGCTCCACCATAGGTTCTACTCGGTTAAGGAGCAATCCAATAAGAGCCAACTCTTCTATGTTTAAATTCCCTTCATTGGCTGGAGTAGGCAGTGCAAGTGGACCATGAACACCTTCTGTCTTCTTATGATAGAAATGTTTGAAAGCTTTTCTATTGATATACCCTCCTGCACTCCTACTTGTACTCTCTGTAGAATTCCTTTTCATATCGATGATTGTATTCGTCAACTTCCTAATGATCTGATGCAAACCTTCTACATCTTTGGTACCCTTTTCTTTGGTTTCAGCCCCTTTTTTATCACTCCCATTAATCTTCTTCGAAGCTTGAGAGGATTTCTTTTCTTTGGTTGTAGGGTGGCATGCTGTGAGACTGAGAATTTCATTCTCAACTTTTACTGCTTCATCGATAGCACCTTGTAAGGTCTGTATGTTACTGCTTTTGACACACATCGCGGTAGGGACATGGAGAGAAGTGATGTAGAGTTCCATGATCACCTCTTCTGTAGGTTTGGTGGTGGTCAGTATTATGTTGAACAAGGTGTTGAACCGGATATTAAAATCCTTAACCTTTTCTTTAGTTTTCATTTTCAAACAGGATAGTTCTAGGACTTAGGCAACAAGGGTTTTGTCATCACCATACATGTCTAAAGAGGCCTGTTGCAAGGTAGCCCACGAGGTGATCGATCCGGCTCTCAAGATATAGTACCATGTGGAAGCTGCACCAGTCAGGGTAGAAGGGAATAGGCAATAGACTATATCTTCATCAGCTCCCTCTAGCATGTGCACGACCAGGAAGAATGAATTGATATGGTTTTTAGCGGTGTCTCCCCACTCAAGGTCGAATTTAGGTAGTACCTTTTCTACATTCTTGGGTAAGGGATGTTGCTGCCCAGGTGTTGCCACGACATCCTAACCAAGCCAGGGAGGTAGTGCTTCTGGAGCAGGTGGGAGTTGGTTTCCACCTGGTGGAGGAATATTAGCCATATTGAGGATAGGGATGTTCTGGTTGAGGGCTTCTTCATTAGGATTTCTGAACCAGGCCAGGGATTGCCTTGAGACAGGGAATCCTCAGGGATTTCTTGCCAAGGAGAGCTGATACTCTACAAAGAATCAAGCACAATATCTTCAAGAGAAGGGGTTGCAAACATTTTTTCATTTATGCAATAGACCCTTGGCTTTGTTTTTGCTATCGGAGGTAATGACTGAAAGATAGGGAGCTATGATAGGGAATAAGCGTAAGCCTGAGTAAGTCTGCTGACTGGTTGTTCCTGAGTGACAGGATACTCCCACAGCGTCTCTTCTTCGAAATGAGGCTTTTCCAAATGAGAGGAGGGGTCTTTTCGACCTTCACAATCCTTGTATTAATCTTCTTGAATCCATGTGTGGCACTTATAGATGAATTCTTGAAAAGATGTGGACGGCAGTTCATGCCCTCCTTCCAGTGCCAGTTTGTTGACATGGCAAATTTTCACTATACCAACAAGGGGAACTAACCCGATCGCAAGCCCCAATTAGACCTTCTTTCATTTGGAATGGCTAGTTCCAAAGGGTTTGAAGGGACCCTGTTAACTATTAAATGAGTTGAAAGACCACTTTTGAGAGGAAGGCTTCAATTAAATCAACAAAATTAAAAAAGCTAATCACTATGTCCTAATTATCCTAATCTATCCTGCAGGAGCATGACAAAGACAGATTAAACATCATATGTGAATTCAAAGTCTAAATGAATCAATTACTAGTTCATATAAGAACAAGGCTACATTAACACTTAATTACAATCCAATCATTCATACAAGAATGCACATTCCATTTTATGGAAGAGAAGCTTGCAAATGATATCCAACAGAGTTTTGAGTCAACAACCTTTCATGATTTAACCATGATGTTCAATCACATTCAAATAACCAGGGATAACCATGAATTGTGAGTCATCAATATGCACAAAACAAATATACATTTACATTTATAACAGCAACAACATTCTGATCAAAACACGTCATACAAGAGGAAAGTCAATCTAAAACACTGGCCCTTTATTGAGCTAAATATGCTTTCTTTATTCACAATAATCAAATTTGTCCTTCCCAAACCCAAGAAAAATCCCCTTTCTCATCTTCGGAGGTAATACTTATGCGAAATCCTGTGACTCTTTGTCTTCCCTACCTCTTCAGCTCCCCCCAATGTCTTTGATATACAAACTGAGTATACAGAGATAGGATCATTAGCGTAACTGCTGACATGTAGAAAGCATATCTACTGGAGCGCTTCATTTCCTGAGGAAGTGAACGGATGTTGATAAAAAGGGTGACTATGTGTCACCTCCCGATGATGAAAATCAGGACAACGTTTCTTCCAAAATGCACATGCAATGCATGGTATTCCGACTTGGAACGCCTAGGGCCAAATCTTTAAACACAACGCTTATACATACATGACTAGATTCGAACCCACTCCTGCATCCTTTACTTCTCGCCTGTAGAGATAGTTATCATTAGCTTCATGATTGTGAACAATATAACAAAAATGTTCAAACAAAACATAAATGCTGCCTTCATTAACTTTTATAAAACTATGGGGAGCAAGTGTGAAAGAAAAGGATTTATGCACGAAACACATGTAACACACAATTTTCCCGCTTAATCCATAGGATTGGCATAGTTTTCAAGGGCTTCACTTAATTGCAATCGGGTATCGGCCCCTCCACAGGTCGCAATACCCATGCCTTCCACTTCCCCGATTTGCAATTACACTATCGGGACTCCACAAGCACGCCTTTTACACTAAAAAGCCACTCCCTTCATTATATCGGGAATTTTTGAAAACATGACAATACAAAGAAAATCCCGCTCCGATCACTTAGGCTGGACCTTAAATTTTATGTATCGGGGCCTATAAATATTGTCGGGTCTAGCATATCGCATATCGCAATAAGCACAAGCTTGGGGTTCCCCCAAGTTCGATATACGATATGGCCCCAGACTTGAAAACATATATATCATATTTGATAAGCTTGGCGGGTCTACCATATTGCCATGCACATTGTGTATAAGGCCCGGGCTCTGCTGATATGCGATATGCGATATGGCCCCAAACCCGACATATGTATGAAGTATGGTTAATAGTATCATCGGGTCTGTTTCCTTATGGTATGCATTGTGTGCCAAGGTTGAGTGAGATAAGTGAGAAAGGGATGATTTATGCATGTGTGTGAAGTCTTTCGTTGCAAAGAGTTAAAATGGAAATGAGGCGCGATAGAAGGTTTTGTGTGTTAAGTACACAAATGACTATAGTGAGGGTGGGGGTGATTATGCGTGTGGGCATAAATGTACTATGGATGCTTTTGAGGATTTGAAATGTCCTGATGAAGGAAATGAATGAAGGACTAGGTCGGGTCATGAATGAACCATGCAACAGAGATTCATTCAAGGGCTCAACCATTAGGAGTTGAAAATTTGACTCGTCATAGATTTAAAATCACTGGGATGAAACAAATCATTTAGAGAGATGAAAGATCAGGCTTCTAGGGGACCCATTCAAAATTTCTACCAGGGCAAGTTTTAATAGGGTGGTGGTTGTGGCCACAATAGCTCAATAGATTTGAAGTACGAATACACAGGTGAGGGGGGGAACACTTAATTTTCTTTTCATGAGAGAGGTTAATCAATTCATAGCATCAGAATACATAATTTAACAATTTTAGGAAATGGAATTAATAGTTTCAAGCTAGTGGTATTAACCCAAAAGGACAAAAGGAATTTTTAATAATTAGGTGAGCTAGATGGATCAGATGATGTGTGTCTCAACCAATAGAAATAGAGGATACAAAACATATAAAGGAAAAAAACCTTAGTAGGCCCAGCTGAGAGGTTCTACCCTGGTGGTTTCCATAAAGGGGTTTTATGATTGAATTCGCTAAAAATAGTAGGCTGAAAGCATAAAAGTGAAGGATTGATTGTGTCCCACCCTGAGATTCTACCCCCACAATTTCCATAAAGATATTGTCCTATTGAGGAGGCTATTGTGAGCGGGCCAGAAACAATGAGTGGGTTGAAGAATATTATAACCTTCCATCCCAGAAAAAAAAGGTGTGTAGCCAAAGGATGAGCACTGGGATGATACACTCTATGCTTACGTGGAACTGTGTGTCCCACCAGGTAGTTATATGCTGACATATTGAATTCAATGGTATTTTAGTTACGCTTTAAAATGCTAGGCTCCATGACTCTAGCCTTAAGTGGCAAGGCAATGATGATGATGATATAACAAAGTTATATATATATATATATATATATATATATATATATATATATATATATATATATATATAATGTAATTCAAAGTGGGAGGAGTTGGTGCACCCTTCCAACTCCTCCCACTTTGAATTACATTCTCCTACTTTGTTATATTGTTGTTTTTATAAAAGGGACTAGATCTCGAGAGATTCAAGGAAGCGTCAATTGGAGGATAACTCGGACTTTCGATAATAGGCTGAAAATTCGGCTTGCATCAAGTGGTATCAGAGCTTAAATTCTATAAACATCTCAGAATAAATAAGAAGAAAGTGGAGTTGTGGGAGAATTATATATGGAGGAATAGGGAGGAATCAGAAAGAAGGTAATTTTGTTTGTTCCACAATTTTGGTTTATATTGGAAATTGATGACCACAGGGAAATCTTCGAAGAAAAGCGCTGGAAATTTTGGAAGAATATATAACAGAAATTTCTAAGTTAAGGATATTGAATAACTGTAGTAATGGAAGTGGAGATAGAATATACATAGCTCTTGAAAATCAAAGCAAAGTGATATTATATTTTAGTAATTCTGAGGAACTTATGCATTATGATGCAATAATGCAGAGACATAGTAGGGAGATGAAAGTAAAAATACACACTTGGGAAAGATTGTTTTGAACATAAGCATGAGCAGGAAAATTGGTTCAAAGGAGTGTACCAATAGGAATATTATTGAGGATCTTGGTATATATCTTATAGTGTTTTTTCTTGTGTCAACTATGGGCATAGGTATTTATGTTTGTAAGTGGAAGCCATATAACAAGCAAAGTTCTTGAAAGCAGGATTATGAAATAACCAACAACATAATGAAATTGTTGAAGAAAGGATAGTAAGAAGAAGAGAGAAGTGAGCAGAGGAAATTGCAAAAACCTAAGAACTTGAAAGCTGAAGAGTGGACATAATTTTTAGAAGGATAAGAGGTTCTACTTCAGGGACCTAGAAGTAGGATGACTTCGAACAAGAAGCAATTGTGTAGAAGATGTCAGAGAGGGTAATTCCACAATGATTGTGCGTAGAATTGCCTAGAGAAAGAGAGGAAAGAGTTTAAGAGAAGGGACAAGAAATACCAAGAGGATGAGCTCAAGAGGAAGCTCACTAAGGTATTGGTAGAAGGTGCAGAACTGGTTACAAGAGGAAGAAGTATTGTTGTAGCTCATAGGTGAACAAGGAGAATTCACAACAAGAAGACACAACAATACAAAATTATTATTGATGGTCATATTATAGGTTCCGCGAAGAGTCATAATCAAGGAATACATGATGAAAATACAATTGACAAGAGGAGGATGAGTGATGAGGAATTTGGGAGAGAAATAGCTGAGTTGAAATTAGAACTCAATTTTTTGAAACAAATTTTACAAGAAACACAAGAAAACCAAAGATATGGATGGACAATGAGGTAGATGAAAGAGAGACGACCCTTATTATAGAAAGAGCTAAGGAAGAGAATGTATTTCAAAATGACAAAATAACTCAGAGTAACTGATTATAATTTGATGTTTTATGAATATGTCTTGTACATTGCTAAAGAAGAGGCCAAAAAGGTGGAGAAGAGATTTATTGATAGTTCGCTGAACTATTGGGTTAGTTCTGATCAACATAAGGATGACCTAATAAAGTCATTAAATGAGGTCAAGAAGTCTTATATTTTTAAAACTAATCATTTGTGTGTGGTTGTAGGTAATGAACAACATTAAGGTGGCATGTTTTTACCAATTAATGAATAAGTGAATCTGATAGAGGAGATGGATGAGATTGGGGAATACCTATTTGAGAAAAAAATTGTAGATGTTAGAGATTGAAAAATATTAAAATTTTCTTTGAAATACGATGATGATAACATTGGAGCAAAAGGAACTAGTTACATGAAAGAGGAGTCCAAGTTGCAGACTAGTGTAGGAAGTAATTTTGTAGCAAAGCTTAAATTTTTAGAGGTTTGGTTGGACAATACAAGACTAATTAATGAAAGAGTGTGAGTATAATAAGATTTGAATGTTTGAAAGAGGGTGAAATGACGGTGAAACATCTAATGAGGAATATCATCAACAATGATTAGTAAGATTGAAACAAAGATCTATAGATATGTACCATCTGTAGGATCACCTAGACATGGAGGTTGAAGAAATGAGGAAGTTAATGATGGAAGTGTCTCAGAGGAGACATATTGGAGAGAGAAGGAAGGTGTATAGGAAATTACATCTGACAGAATAGGTCTAGATTAACAAGCAAGGAGGAAAATTAGAACATACAATATGAAAGCCTGGAAGGATGAAGAAGACATCAATAGAGAGGCAACTTGATAAAGAGAATGATCAACTTCAAAAAAAATTGGGATTGAGGATGTAATAGCCCTAGTAAAAATTCCATGTAAATAAACTTAATAAAGGAAAAATAATAATGAAGGCCATGAGACACGTATTCCAAGATGAATGTTGGGAAAAACATCCTAGTGTGGGTTTTCACTTGGTTTATTATGGCTAAGGAAATTGGCAAAGACCTTTGGAATGCATGAGGCATTAATTGATATGATATTTATGAAAATAATGTAAATTAGGAGAAAGGGTAGGTGAAAGGTCACAGGTTGCATGTGAGGAGAAAAATGAAGGAAAATAATGGAAAATTGAAGAAAATAGAGGCCTCATTAATAAAAAGGATTATGAGCATCAATTGGTACCTTTTATTAGTTCAATTTTGGAGACCTCTTTGTCCTCTCTCTCTCTCACTATTGGACACTTGGAGTGTTCTTGGAGCACTCTAGCATTAGATCAAGGAAAAAAAAGGAAGGACCAAGAAGGTAAAGGAAATTAGATATAAAGTAAGGAAGAGAAACATCTAGCAGATACAATGATATTATTTGTTGGTATCAATTTTCATGTGTGATTTCCTTGCTGGATTTCACTTGCATGGTAAATGCATGTGTGTATTTGGTGCTCTTGCTGTAATTGGCATGGGTTTTTCCAGGTGCGATAGTGTTATTCAACCCTTCTTTGCCATTTTCAGATAGCCATGGTGTGATGGGTTCTCTTTTGTCTCGTTGAGTCAGATTGTCTGATGGTTTAAAAACTAAGTGAGGAGGTCTCTAAAAGAAAGAACACAAGTCCTAGGAATCTGTGGACTAGAGAAGGTGGGATTGTAGTAAATTCATATTTTTTGTTCCTCAATGGATGTAGGAATCCTCAACCACTGAAGGGAGGGATGTATGGTAAATCCTAGAGGTGTGTTCCATCGATCAGGCCTAGGAATCCTCAATCGTTGTATAGTGGGATATACAGTAAAGCCTAGAGACTAGGAGAAAGGAAGATTCCTCATGGTGTAGTTGGAGAAATCCAGTGGCATCCATGTTTGTTTAGGGCCTAGTGATTAGGTGGGTATTGCGGTAAAGCCTCCAAAAACCTGGCTTAGTTTGGTTTTAAGTCCCACATTCATGTTTGGAATATGGCACATGGGGTTATTCGCTGAAGGAAGGATTTGGTTAGGTTGATCTATTGTTGGGTGGTTCGTGGAAGTCTAAAACGTGGTTGGATTTTTCATTCATTAATAAGATCTCCTTATCTTTGGTATTTCATGTGTAGATGTATTGGCTTGTATGTGGATTTTATGGTTTTTATATCTTTTTTATTGGTTATATGTTGGTTATGAGTATGTTTTATGACATAATTGATATATGGATCTCATCATGTTTTGATTTGAAAGTGAATGTACAATGAATACGTTACCTAATAAATGATAATGAAAATATTGTGATATGGTAACGATTCTTCTTTACAAATATCAGATAAGTATGAGACCCCTATGCTCAACTATGTTTTTATGACCTATAGATTGCATATTTGTGAAATGTTTAATAAAATTCCCGTCATGCATAGCGGGAGTCCGATCAATTCATTACTCAACTATTTAAATTAGTACCTTTGTTTCAATGTCATTTATCATTCTTGAAACTCCCATGAAGTTTTAGGCAGTTCCCTGAGTCCTGGCATTGAAAAAGTGGCACAAAATCTGATATCACTAGCTTAGAACTACCTGGAAAATTCCATAGACATTGTCATGCCTTGTTGTGGGAGTGACTGGAAGGCTTCAGTTCAATGCATGCCTTGTCATGGGAGTGATTAAGGCTCTAGGGCAGTAAAAATATAATTTGTCTCAAGGGTTATGAACTTGGAAGGTTTGGTTACCTCCTAAAGGGATTGTACCTACCGAGGAAGGTCAGTTAGGTTGTGTTTTGTTGGTTCCACTTCCTTATCTATACTTGGTGAGTTGAATCACATCATAGTAGCCTCTAGTCACAAGTGTACCCAAGTGGAGAATTTATCTTGGGTAAATGTGGGAGGAGGGCATTATAGAGCGGTATCGAAGCATGGTTAACCCCTTGGACTAGATTGGTGGTGTGTTGGTAATGCATTCACGTTAGTTGCATATGTGTTCTTTATGCTTATTGTCTATGTACTTGCTGTGTATGCATGGTGGTGGTCATGGTCGCAGTGGTGTCACCATGTGAAAGTTGATGGTGTGTTGTTGGATGTGGTCGTCATGAGTGTATGTCAGTTATGCATTGGTTATGCATGTCAGTTCTTATATATTATTATGCATAGGTTGATATGGTGGTATTTTTCAAGCATGACCTCATGGTATGTAGTTGGTATGATAAGGAATTGATAACTAGATAGTGGTTAAAATGATGTTATATACTGATTTGATTATGATTATACATGTATCGTGCTAATCTCATTGATCTTGCAGATGAGATATCCTCCCATGAAATTCACGAAGGTATGTTGATTATTTCTTGTTTTGGGTTTAAATGACATGGTGTACTTGCAGGAAAGAGAATGGATGACTCAGAAGATAGTAGACTATATTTCACAATACTCTTCATATAGATCCAATGAGCAGCATCACATTGTGCACCCTTATGAATTAGTATAAAAGTTGAGAAGTTTGAAGGCAGAATTAAGAAGTTTCAAGGCAAACAACAACATAATTATTCAGGCGCAAGAAAAACAAGCGAAATTTAATACAATAATCCTTCAGAGTTTTTCAGAATTGTAGAGATATGGACCACTTTAGATCAGCCATGGGCAAGAGGACAAGACAAATGGGGCATATGGCAGTAGATACCATGGTGGGCACAGGTTGGATAAAGATTCAAATATGGAAGGCTCTTGGATACTCCTGATAGGAGAGGTGATGGACACATGTTCTATTCTAGTTTTGGTTCTGATCGACACTATTATCATCATTTTTATCATCCTTACACGAGGACTGACAAGGGATATTTTATAGATGAGTTCAAGAAAGAGAATCCACCTACCTTTTATGTAAATTTGAATAATTCACAAGATGCAGAGGCATGGGTACATGGGATGAAGATTTTTTCTGAGCTACATGATTACACAGAGAATATGAAGGCTAGGATAGTTATCTTTGGCCTCAAAGGGAAAGCAAACATCTAGTGAGAAGATGCGAAGTAGGTTAGAGGCATCAAGATAGAGGATTTGAGTTGGCATGAATTTAAGAGGCTTTTCAGGAAGAAGTAGTTGTAAAAGTAGTACTAAGAAAACAAAGCTAAGCAATTTTATGAGATAAATATGGTATAGGTGAAAGATGAGGAGTACAAGAGTAAGTTCTTGGAGTTATTGAGGTATGTACCATATCTTAAGGATGATAAGGATAAAGTTCAGAGATTTGTCAGTGGATTTCCATTAGCATTTAGAGATCAGATTGAGTACGATGATCCTCAATGACTTAAGGAAGTTATTAGGAAATTGAAGCATTTCTATGAGTAGCCAAAGCACGAGAAAGGGTCTAAGTAACATTGGAAATGGAAATACAAAGCTAAAGGTAAATGAAAGTCCAAAAGAACAAGGCCTTAGGATGCAGGCGAGAAAGAAAATGTTGCACCTTACAGTAAGTTTAATGGGTTAGAGCATGGAGGGTAGCAAAATAAAGATGATGGTACAAGATGGTTTCAGTGTTGGACATGTGGTAAGGATCATATTAAGATGGATTATTTATAGTGCACAGGGATCATAGACATGTGGGGATGTTGGGCAGAGAATTCCATGAATTTATGTACCGTTCTATAGCAGGCAGGAAGATCACCAGAAAAATATGATTGAGATGGATGGTAAGATTTTTTATCAAGTTGTTTCCATTTTGATTGACCCTGGACATGATTATAGTTATGTTAGTTCTGACCTAGTGGATAATTGTGGTTTTAATGAAAAAGTGCATGCAAAATCCTCGTTATTTCAGTTGGATACATGTACAAAGAAGAGAGTGTACCACTGGGTAAGAGCTTCTGAATTTTAGTTGAATGGTATGCCTACCTCAACACATTTGAATTTATTTTTGTTGGGATCATATGGTATTCTTTTGGGTATTGAATACTTATATCTTCATAGGACTAAGGTTGATTGTTCTGAAAAGGCTATTGAGTTCTTGGATGACAATGGAGAACAGAGGATCTTGCAGGGTAAGAAGAAGGAAAAATCTGTTAGAATGGTGAAAACTATGTAGGAAAAGAACATTCGCAGAAATGGGTGTGCGTTATTTGCAATGGATATGTCTAGTGATAAAGGTAAGGATGTTGAGGATGTAAAGGTATTGAGGAGGTACCTAATATTACAACAGTTTCAAGATGTGTTTCTAGCAAAGAGTTCAAAGTTGTCACCTCACAGTGAAGTGGACTTCTTGATTGTGTTGGGACTAAGGGCATCATGGGCATCAAAGGCACCATATAGGATGAGCACACCAAAGTTAGTAGAGTTGAAGTTATAGTTGAAGGAAATGCTTGACAAGGGATCCATTATGCCAAGGGTATCACCTTGTGGTGCACTAGTGTTGTTCGTGAAGAAGAAGCATGGTACTCTTAGACTATGCATTATTACAGGTAGTTGAACAAGGTGACCATTAAGAATACATATATGTTGTCAGGCACTAATGAAATCTTCAATAAGTTGAATGGAACAACAATTTTGTCAAAGATTGATCTAATATTAGGATACCATCAAGTACACATCAAGGAAGAGGACATATACAATACTAAATTCAGGACTAGGTATGGGAATTATAAGTTTGCTGTAGTTCCATTTGATTTGAATAATTCTCTAACTACTTTTATGTTCTTTATGAATAATGTATTTGTAACACCATCCTCCCACATCTACCCAAGAAATCGGATAGTTGGGGTGAAAATTCGGCAAGAGGCCACTATGATATGACTCGACCTCCTAAGTTGCATTAAGGAAGTGGAACCGACAAAAAGACACCATACAAACATTCAACATCAACATTATCACCCTCAGGAACCAATCCAACCTCCTGCCAACAATCCCCTACATCCCACTGAGATTTTGGACCACTTGAACTTTGGACCCTCTCATGCTATGGGCATGCCATCGTCCAGTGACTTCTGAATGCTCTCATAAGCCTGCAAGACAACATCGAGGGACTCTTTTGCACAGTGTTGTGCTAACGTCCCTAGAATTTGAGCCACTTTTTCAGGTCCAGAGCCCAAATCACTGCAATGAATTCAATGGCATCTTCATAACAATAAAATAATAGAGAAATGATAGAAAAAATTCAATTACCTGAATAAGACCTTCACTAGACCCATACTAGCTATGATAGGCATTTTGTCAAACATATCATGAATATGTAATCTATAGTTGTAAATAACAAATTTGAGCATAGGGGTCTCAAACGTAGCTGAGAAATGCTAACAGACATTCATGCCTCAACACATTAACTACCATTTCATCTAAAAGGTCATAGATGCATTGCTAATTCATTTACAGGTTAAAACATTATGAGAGCCAAACATAGATCCTACCATAAAACACATACATAACAAGCATAATAACATCTGAAATATCAATGAAATCACAACCATATGGTCCTCATATAAACCAATATAATACTTATAGAAATATAAGGATAAGTAACCTCATATTAATGATGCAAATACAAACCCAGGATGGGACTTCCATGTTCCACCTGACCATAGTATGGATGAGCCAAATCACTCTTCATCCATTCACCCCTGTGCCATAGTCCAACCATGAAATCGAGATCCCATATAACACATCAATCAAAAACCATCCAGGGCTACCAGAGGCCATCCACCTCAACCGATGAGATAGTGATTCCACACCACGGTTGGAAATCACAAAACCATCATCAAAATGGTCTTTATCTAATCCTTCCAGGGCTTCTAGATGTAGGATTTAACCCCATACAGAAATTACCTACATACGAATTCTAAAACACAGAGAATAAATTATGCGAGAGAGAAACACATAAAATACATATACACAGAGACTTTCCCCTAGATCCCAAAACTGGGACTACCAGCTTGATTTTTCATTATGTTCATTTCAATGTTATAGTACATATTTATACATGCTGAAGCATCCAATACCATGGACCAAAAACCATTGTGTCTAATACCATGGACTGAAAACCATCGCGTCCAAAAAACATGGCAAAAATCATGCACAAAAACATAGGTGGGTCCGCCCAACCTAACATAGGGTCCAAAACTAAAATTTTCTGGGGCGCTGCACCGGACCCCATAAAGTGGGGTTACGGGTGCCCCCGAAACTCCCTATTAACTATGTGGAAAGAATATAACACAACCCAACATTCTCCCACTTGTTGTTTTCTTTCCACAGGGTGCCACGAGAGAGCTTAGTCATTTTTCCAGCCCTGAAATGCCAATTGTCTCTCTACACCAAGAGAACTTCTCAAATCTCACCGATTTTGTCAATGCATCTGCAATATTCTTCAAAGTGTCCACCTTTACTAGTAACACCCTTTTGTCTTCTATCATATCCCTCACAAAGTGATACTGAACATCAATGTGATTTGTCTTTGAATGATATGCGGGGTTCTTTGCCAAGAAAATTGTACTTTGGCTGTCACAATCTATCCTTATAGCTTCCTGTACCACCCTCATACTTGAACACAATCTCTGCAACCAAACTTCTTCCTTGCTTGCATGAGTGGCTGCCATGTATTTTGCCTCTGTAGTTGATAGTTCAACTACAGATTGTTTCCTACTCATCCAACTGATTGCACCTCCAAATAGGTTAAACACATACCCACTTATAGATCTTCTATAATCCAGATCTCTAGCCTAGTCTGCATCAACAAAGCCACGAATGTCCAACACTCTGTCCAATCCTGGTCTTCCTTGGTAGCACAAACCATAATCACTAGTGCCATGCAAATACATGAAAACCCACTTCATTGTTGTCTAATGCTCCTTTCCTAGTTTTGACATAAACCTGCTCAATACTCCCACTGCATGTGCAATGTCTGGTCTAGTACAAACCATTGCATACATCAGGCTACTGACTGCACTTGCATGTGGAACACGGGACATGTCCTCCTCCTCTTCTTGTGTCTTGGGACATTGTTTAGTAGATAACCTCACACTTACAAGAATAGGAACCTTCACCGGTTTAGTATCCTACATATTAAACCTCTGCAATATTGTCTCAACATACTCCCTTTGGTTTAACTAGATCTTCCTCTTTGCCTGATCTCTTTTAATTTCCATGCCAAAAATATAGTTTGCAGCACCAAGATCTTTCATGTTGAATTTGGAGGACAATTGGGTCTTCAAATCCTAGATAATTTCTTTGTCATTTCCAACCATCAACATATCATCCACATATAAGACCAGATAAATAACACGGTCACCAATTAATTTAAAATACACACAGTGATCTACTTTGCTTCTGGTGAAGCCAAGTCCCTATATAAATGTATCAAATTTTTGATACCACATCCTTGGTCACTGTTTTAACCCATACAGAGACTTCTTTAACTTGCATACCAATTCTTTCTTACCCTTTGCTACAAAGCCTTCAGGTTGCTTCATGTAGATTTCCTCCTCCATATCCCCATGAAGAAATTCTATCTTCACATCCATCTATTCTACCTCAAAATCAAAAGTAGTAGCAACAGATAAAAGTAATCTAATAGAAGTGACCTTGGCAACAAGAGAAAAAATATCACCAAAATCAATTCTCGACACCTGAGAATAACCTTTTGCTACCAACCGAGCTTTGTATTTCTCCACTTTTCCTTCTGCATTTGTCTTCTTTTTGAACACCCATTTGCTACCAATGGGTTTCCTTCTAGCTGGCAACTCAACCAGATCCAAAGCCTTATTTTTTTGGAAAGATGCCATTTCATCAACCATGGCCTCTTTCCAATGTTTTCCATCCTCTGAATCTACTACTTCCTTCATAGTTCTGGGATCATCTTCAGTAATAGATAAAGCAAAATTTGAATAGAAAGTAGATGGACTATACCTTTCAGGCTGCCTTCTTTCTCAAATTGATCTTCTCACAGCCGAAGTTTGTGGCTCTTCATCTTTTGATTCCTCCTCTGTTGTAGACTCCGATTCTTCCTCCTTTAGATCAAACTCTATCTTCTCAGGTTCCTTTCATTGGACTTCATGTTTAATAACATATTTCACCTCTCTGAACACAACATCTCGACTATACACAACCTTCCGTGTGACTGGGTTCCAAAGCTTATAACTATTTAAACCATACTTATACCCAATAAAGATGCACTTTTCAGATTTACTATCCAACTTGGTTCGTTTCTCCTTTCGAACATGTACATATGCATCACATCCAAATACCATCAAATGTGAAAGAAAGGGTTTCTCACCAGTCCATACCTCTTGTGGAATCTTATCCTCCAACACTGATGAAGGTTACCTGTTGACCAAGTAACATGCAGTATCCACCGCCTCTGCCCAGAATTCCTGTCCTAACCTAGTACCACTGAGCATGCTTCTTGCCCTTTCCGTCAATGTCTTATTCATTCTTTCTGCAACTCCATTTTTCTGAGGTGTATATGGAGTAGTCTTCTGCCATGCTATACCACACTTCCTACAAAATTCTTCAAATTCCTTACTGCAAAACTCTCCATCGTTATCTGTCCTCAGCGCCTTTATCTTCTTCTCTGTCTGGTTTTCCACCAGAACCTTAAATTCTTTAAACCTGTCAAAGACTTCAGATTTCTTCTTAAGGAAATATATCCATGTATTCCTTGAGAAGTCATATATAAATGATACATAGTACATAGACTTACCTAGTGAAGGAACCTTCAAAGGTCCAAACACATCACTGTGCACAAGTTCTAATATTTGTTTCGCCCTCTTACTACTAGTGGGAAACTCACCTAATTTTGCTTCCAATATACACAATTTTCAGAGAAATCAAAATCCAAAGAGCTATTACTCATACCTTCTACCATACCTTTACCATGAAGTATCTTAAGGCCCTTTTCTCCAATATGTCCAAGCCTTTGATGCCACAACATGGTCTTTTCTCCAGAGACCACTAGATTTTCTGCTCCACTTTCAGGAACCATGGAACTGTTGCACCCATCAACAACAGTGATACCTTGCAGCTTGTACAAAGTTCTAATCTGAACTCTCGGCATCAATACCAGTGCTCCCCAAACCATCTTACAAGTATCCTTCTCGAACATTGTTTTTACACTTGCATCATTCAGCTTACTAATAGAAATCAAATATCTGGCTAATGCAAGAATATGTAGAACACCCAGAAGTGTTCTAACCCTTCCACCTTGCAGCTTCAACTTTACGTTTCCACGACCAATGATTCTAGCCTTCCTGTCATCCCCCAAGAAGACATAACCACCATCATATTTCTCATACTCACAGGACCACTCTCTAAGGGGAGTGAAGTGAAAGGATGCACCTGAGGCAATCAACCATGCCTCATGATCTACATGTGTACTTGAAGAAGCCAAGTACACATCCCCACCTTCATCTGAGGTGGTTTTCACCTCTGCAAAAGGGACCTCATCAGATCCCTTTCCTTCGTCAGGAGCTTTAGATTTATAGTCCCTTTTGAAGTGGCCTTCCTTTCTGCATTTCCAGTACACCACCTTTATAGGTTTTCCTGGAGATTTAGATCTCCCTCTAGATTTAGATCTCCCACTCGATGACTTATTTTTGTTTCTGTTCTGGGACCATCCTCGTATAGACAAGACATCAACATTTTGGCTCTCCATATTTTTCCATCTCATCTCCTCCATCAGCAAGGTTGAGACTATTTCATCAAACTGCAAGGCAGTTGCATTGCTACTTATTGTAATAACCAAACTATCCCACGAATCTGGTAGAGAACACAACAAACTGATGCACTTATCTTCATTTGAAATTTTAATATCAACATATGCTAACTAACTTACCACAATATTAAATGAGTTTAGATGCTCTATCACTGAGTCTCCATCTTTCATCCTCAGGTTATACAACTTTTTCTGCAGGAACAGTTTATTCACCAGAGACTTAGATTGGTACAAAGTCCATAACTTGTTCCACAAAGCCTTTGTTGTAGCTTCCCCTGATACATTCAACAATACTAAATCTAAGACACACAATCTTATTGTCCTATTTACCTTCCAATCCAACTTCGTCCATTCTTCATCGGAGACTCCCGTTGGTTTAGTACCTAGACCTACCACGATCCATTAATCTTTATCCACCAACAGATCCTCCATCTTGAGTTTCCACAACTCAAAACTCTGACCATTAAATTTCTCGATCTCTATCTTTCCACTGCTCGCCATCTTTTTTCACCACTACAATCGAACTCGCAGATCTCCCACTGAACAGAGTCTACGACAGGCCTGAGTGAAACCCCTCAGCAATAAGGGCGTCCCCTTGAAGCCAAATAAGCTCTGATACCAAATGTAGGTTTTAACCCCGTACAGAAATTACCTGCATACCAATTCTAAAACACAGAAAATAAATAATGTGAGAGCAAAACACATAAAACACATATACATAGAGATTTTCCCCTGGATCCCAAAACCGGGACTACCAGCTTGATTTTTCATTATGTTCCTTTCAACGTTATAATATATATTTATACATGCCGAAGCATCCAATAACATGGACCGAAAACCATCGCGTCCAAAAAACATGTGCGAAAATCATGCACAAAACCATAGGTGGGTTTGTCCAACCTAACATACGGTCCAAAAACAAAATTTTCCAAGGCGCTACCCTGGACCCAAAAATTGGGGTTACTGGTGTCCCTCAAACCTCCTGTTAACTACGTGGAAAGAATATAACAAAAACTAACACTAGATCATTAGTCCAACCAAGGCTTCAAGGACTAGTAACTCAACCCACATCTTTTACCGGGCTTCTAGAGAATTTGTCCAACCAAGGTTTAGAGGACTAGTAAATCAACCCACCAAGGGCTTCTGAGCGTTTGTCCAAGCAAGGATTCTAGGACTAGTAACTCAACAAAAGATGTTATAGGGCTTATAGAGCGTTTGTATAACCAGGGTTTCTATGACTAATATTTCAACCGAAGCTAATGAAACTTTAGAACCAACCAAAATAAAACAATGAAAACAAATCCACAATCACCATGACTATCTATGGAATGGCAAGCCTAGGCAATCCACTATCAATCCCATCCATCCTCCATGCCAATGACAGATCATAACCAACAAACCACATCCATATGCCATGGATGCCCAAAAATAGTGAGGAAAACATACATGAAACATTGTACCCGCAAGAAAAACCCATTGTAGCTGCTGATCCCAACGACCTCTTGTTCTTTCCTACTCTTCCTTTGCCTTCTTTCTTCGAGATTCCAAGTATGCTACACCCTCCAAGAGTGCTCCATGAAAATTCTAATTATCCAAGAGTATGAGAAAGAGAGATATTAATGAGAGATCCCTATAAATTAACTAACAAAAGGTTACCAATTGATCCTCATAAGCCATTTTATGAATGAGGCCTCTATTTTCCTCATTTTCCATTATTTTCCTTCATTATCTTGCTCACATGCAACTTGTGACCTTTCACCTCCCTTTTCTCCTAATTTTCTTTATTTTCATAAATAAATGCCAAATAATGCATCATACCTTTCCAAAGCCTTTGCCATTTCATTTTCCAATTTCCTTAGCCATTAATAACCAAATGAATGCCCAAACTTTGATGTCTTGCCCACATTCAACTTGGAATAAGTGTCCCATCAACCATGGTTATTATTTTTTCCTTTATTAACTTTTATCACGTGGAATTTTAACGAGGGTTGTGATAAAACGCTTGCCCTTTGGGAAACACCATCCTCAATGTTCAACAACACCTATAACAACAAAACTACTATAAGAAAAATATACTACCGATGGAGCTTTATAACTTAGCTTGATGCAGTATTTACAATGATCAATTTACTGAGAAGATGTTGTCTACGTGGGGCCTGACCCCAGGTTTAGAAGTGATTTAGCCAAGCAAATCCGGGTACTTCTAGCCCTTTCTGCAACAGTCCATGGAGCGCGAAATGAGGTCTCACCCGAAGTAGTATGGGAGGATGATGGAACCAGGTTTCCGCACCCTGGGGATGTCTGATATGGGGGATAGGTATGTGATTCAATCTTCGTACTTACTAGGTTATGCACACCAACGAGTTCATAGTGTCTTGTGTTACTGCCTTCACGCACCTATAACCGTAGCAAAACCTGTGTTAATTACTCAATTCTTCCTTAATTAGGTTCTATTTTCTAATTACTTAGAGGATTTTTATACATAAGCAGTCATACCAATGTTTATCGAGCGCGCACATATAAGTAAAGAGATACAATTAACAGATAACATCAAAATATAGATCCACAAAATAGATGCACAATATGGCGAATCAAACTTATCCCTATTAATAATTCTCTTCAAGTTTAGTTCAATACAGACTCGACTCCGCCCCGCGCACTTAGCGGCAAGGGTCCACGCACTCAGCTGGGGACTCTACTAGGCCTCTACGTACTCAACTGCAGAGCCTTTTCTTACTAATATGACCCAATACACTTCAGATCTACTTCTATCCTCTAACCATGCCTTCGCATCTATTTATTACTTATTTCTACCACAAAAACTGTCTTTACACTTAGAGCCTTGCTCTATTTATACGATCCCATGGTCCATGGACCATGGGTAGGCCAACAAAAATTTACATTAAATTACATTATTTTATGGTGAACAACCCTATGACTCATCCTAAACTTCCGCGCTTCATGGTTGCATTTCGCGGAGTCTATACATCACGTTGACCAAAACTTAGGCTTTAAGCCCCAAAACCTTGTTGTGGGGGACTCTGCTGCCCAATAGGCCCCCAACACAATCATCATGACTCGTCCCGAGTCACTGTGTGGCGATCTTGGTACGAATCCCTTCCAATTGTGTGTGGGCTACGCGAAGGTCCACAAGACACTCCTCTATTATCTGTTGGATCTTCTCTAGTCTCTGGACTGAATTCTCGCTTTCAAAGTCAAATCCCTGTCGTAAAGCTTGCATTAATTTCATCTATGCAAGCTTTCCTTCAATGTCAGCAGTGATGAGGAAGGCCTCATAAATCCAAGGCTGGACGCATGCTTTAGGTACTGCCTCCTTTTGGTGTGTGGCATCCACTTGTTCCTTCAACGCCTTCACGTACTGTAGCTTCGCTAGCAGCTAGGTTAGGATCACTCTCTGCACCGTCCCACGCACACTGTCATATTGCATTTGAAGCTCCCAAGGCTCTATTTCCAGGCACTGTATGGTGGGTTCCTCCTGTAAGGCATTGAGGACCCCGAAGGATTCTTCCAATAGAGTTGTACAGGTCTGCACTACCTATCCTATTTCCTCCAACCCCTTTTGGATAGCGTCAGTGCACTGTTCCTAAACTTCTTGGGGCATGGACGACTGCACCTTTAATCGTAGTTCAGTAATCTACAGGTTGAGGTCTAGTTGGATCCTCATTTCTTCCTCCTCTTCCTCGCGGAATCCACTGGGCAATTCATGGATCTGCACTCCTATTGGTAGGTCAGTCGTAATTTCTAGCTGTTGTGTGTAGCAACAAGCTTCCTCTACGATCTGCTCCAGCTGTTGATTTTGCACCAACGCTTCATCGTGTTGTAGGCTAAGCTGCTCGATGTTGATTCGTTGTTTACTAAGCATTTGCACTGCGTGTCCTTCCCTAGTGTGGAGTTCTGTTGTCACTCCGTCCTGTAGTTGGTATAATATATCTCGTGGAAGGGTAGCCAAGTTTAGGCCAAGTCCCTTGATCCGGCCCACCGTGGCTCTGTCCTTTGTGTTGTCTGCTTACAGGCTCCTTCCTGTAGCATGACAGTGTTATCAATTTTAGCCTGTAATAGCTGCTCTGTTGTCAATGTACCCGTGGCACCGTAGGTGACTACTGTTCCTTCTTGTGTGGGCCACACGTAAAGTCCCTGTAGTTGCACTTTAAGGGCCCCCAACACATTGTGCTACTCCATCATTTCTTCTTGGAGCACTTCTCTAGTGACCTCGCGAAATGTGTCACCAATGTCGTATAGGTCACCCTCTATCAGCGTAATAGGTTCCCCATCCAGCTTGGAGGCTTCGGTCTTCTTCCGTGGCCCTGTTCGTTTTGTAGCGTGCGGCTGTTTCAGTTTTTTAGTTGTCGTGCTTGGGTTTGTGCCTTCTGCCATGTCTTCTATCCCCTGTCTTGTGGTCAAGTCCAGGCCTCTTTCCTCCTATGTCGTGGTGGCCCCAACTACTGCTACATTTTTCGCAGCCTTAGTCTGCTCTGTGGTGGCCTTCGCTACCTCGCGGGAAGCCCTTACCTCCTCGACAAGTGCTCGTTCCGCTTCTTTTGTGCCAGCAGCTTGGCGACATCCTTCTGTATCTGTATCGCTATCTCATCACACGCTACCAGATTTGGGGCACACCATTCAGATGGCCATGAGTCGAGCACCATGAAAACAACATAATCAATTGTGATGAAAGGGAGTTTAGTCTAGTTCTTCTCTGGATCCTTCCATGCCTTGATATACACATTGTGCATATCTGCCTTAAAGTCTATAAAGATCCGCAGACTGTTGTACACCATGGGGGATAGGCGCGGCCTTTTGTTGATCCACATATGAACACTTTCTTCCATGAGTATCTAGAAGATATTGGTCTCATGGATTCGCATGGCATCCTTTGTCACCTAGAATGACACATATTTTGCTGCCTCTAGCAAGTCCTATTCAAGAGGAGGAAACTGATTGTCCTCAGGAAATTCCCCTGCAACCAACAAGATGGATAAGAACAACCACACATAGTGTAAGGTCTTACCCTACTCCTAGGCCTCCTTGCAGTTTGTCAGAAACTCCTCACAGAGGAACTGCACCTAGTTGAACTGTACCCCCTCTGCGCATTGTTCGGCCAACGCGATGACCATTGCTGGTACCTCATTGCCACGACATTTCCTCATAACTTTTTTTGCCAGCCGCTAGGTGGCTACACGCACCACTTTGTCCTGAATGCTAGTAATGATGTAGCCCCTCAGCTTTTTCTCCAAATTGTATTTCTTCTTCATGGCCTCTGCGAGTGGAAAGTCTCTGCTTTTGTCAGCTAATTCTGTGGGGTCCATTCCCATAAAGGCAAGCCAAGAAATCCTATGAATAAGCTCTATTGTGATGGGAATAGGCTCCTCCTGCCACAAGTACATATCGTGCACTAGGAAAAGCAGTTGCATGATGACAAATATCATGATTGGTGCCTAGTGAAAGTGTGGAATCCATAGTAAGTGGAGTAACCAGCCTCCTCCACCTCGCACAACCATTTCCATGGCTATAGCACTGTAACTAACCCCTCCTTACTTTGTTTCATGAGTTGTCTAGTCTCTAAATATGGGAACTTTTTACTATCCGCGAGGTCCCAATATTGAAATTTCATCATGGGCATGCAGCCCAAGACTGAACCCTCAAACAGAATTCCATCTCGGAGGAGTGGGGTTTCGAGTGAACTCTTAACGGCATCCAAATCCTTGGGTACTTTTGTTTTCCCTCTCCGTGGGGGGACATATTTAGGCAGTTTTGCTGCAACGCGCGCTGGCTGAATCTCTTCCTCCATTTCTTCATCTAGTTTAATCTCTTCTACGAAGGCCTAGAGATCCTCCTCCTCATCATCTGTCTCAATATTAACTATCTTGCCCTTGTCTTCCATAGATAGTTTACACACCATGGATTTCGTGGAGACATGTGGATTGGTCCTACTGCCTGTGGATCCCTTTGGGCCTCAGCATCTAGGATGATTTAGGAATTTCCGGTGCATCCCCCACCGACGGTGTAGGGCTCTGCATAACTCCCTCGGCTGTCGACATCACTCTATTTAGGAAGCCTTGAATTCCTTTTGGCAATGTTTCAAACACTAAAGTTGATCTCAAAGCCTCTAAATTCGTAAGGTCCATACCCAATTCATCTCATTAATGCGATATTGGCGGCAGATCATCCCAAATCTAGTTCTGACTTGGTGTATTAATTTCCCACCACACGCTCCTCATTGTCTTAACTTGGACATCTTGTCATGAACAATGACACTAATGGTAACTTCCCAACCTACCTACACGGCAGCACAACCCCCCATGTATGGGCGAGACCCCTATGACATACTGATCCTACGTGCAACCTCATTATCGTACCGCACCCATATAGACTCTTTTATAGTCTCGCACTCTCTTTCAACTGCTTGGAGTGCTAAGAATGTGCTCTCTCCAGATATTCAGGTGGTCGCACCACCTGTGCAAGGCTTCAATGCACCTTCCAGCCTAGTCCGCGGGCACTCCTTAATTTCCCTCGTGACAGTCAGTGCCAAACGTTCTTCCTTATGTGGTGCACTCCCCTGGTTACTTTGTCTGGTAATGTGTGGTTGCAGCCATGGTAACAGAGCCACAAATTCTCAGTGGAAATATTTTAATGCAGTAGTATTTCTACCCATATCTTGTCCTATCATTCTTAGTTTATTGACGTAGCATGCTTATGCAGATTCAGTTCCTAGTTCTTTGATTTCTGCATCCATTAACACGCTTTTCTTCCTTAGTTGTACACGATCTTTGAGTTTACAAAAATTAAGGTTCCCCCGTCGAATGGCTTCCTAAATATGCATATGTTCGACCTCGTGCGGCTACATAATTCCTTCATCCTATTCCCCACGTATTTTTCCAACTATGTGAGGACTCCCTCCTCCCAAAACTATGGCCTCCATTGTGCCTGTCATCTTCGGGATCATCTATGTGCTCGGATTCTTATATATGGCCCTAGATGCCCATCAAATCGCTCGTACATGCAGGTTGCAATCAATTCATTTGGCCTAGTGAACCTTGTTTAGGATCCCGCATACCTTCTCGAATGCTTCCACGTGGAATGTTTATGGTGTGCGTCACTTTTCTTGCTGCTGCGTTTTGTTCCGATTTTCAATCCCTAGTTTGGGGTATGTTCGTGTGGAGTACACAGCACATGTCTGTACCCATTGACCCAGGTGAGCATGCAAGCTGCTCTGTCCTAGCTGCTCGACTCTTGTTTAAAGCTGGGGTATTCTAAGCTATAGGCACATCATCCTTCTACATCTATGCCAATCTTCAAACTTGCCTTGATGTGTACTCCACCATTGTGCAGGTGTTGTGCGCAGTGCCCATTTTAGTGCATCGAACTATTGGTGTTCCAGTACTGCGCTTTCAAATTTGTCCAAGAATTAGTCCACCGTTGTCACTCCATCATATGTTGGCAATTGCCTTGCCTATGTTGTCACACAGTGCAGTGATCTGATCATCATGTTTCAATTTAGCATTGTCACTTCATGCAACTGATTCTTCCATCGTTCTATTTCCTTGTCTGAATCCGAAGTGTAGGAGCTTTCATGCTCCAATGAGATTCTCCAGTCTGCAGTCAGATTCACTCAATCCTGGTCTCACACCATTATCTGGTAAATACAATCCATCTCATTGTCGCTTTCATTGTCGCGCACTAGTTCAATGTAGTGTGCTCCTTCGGCTAGATCTAGTGGGACTACTATGCGTAGTGATTCTTTTCAAATATCATCTTCCACATCTTCAGGTTGATGACTCCATTCATATCAGTGGCCTAGCCTATTCCTAACAATGTGAGATAGGGATTGTTGTCATCAACAATCTCTATTACTTCAAAATATGTATGTGTGCTCATGGCTTCAATATCAACTATTACCCCCTACAACATCCCTATGGGAAAAATCTCTTGTTCGTTTGCCATTCGTAATTGAATAGGGGGCCACTGCAACGCGGACTTCCCCATGCATTCCCATGTTTGCTTCGGTAACACATTCGCATCCGACCCCAGGTCTACGATTACCTGATCCATTTTGTACTCACCAATCTGTGCCATCAATCTCATTTCCCTCCCGGTGTGTAATGCATGCTTTACTAGTTTCCGGACTACGAGTGGTTCTCCTGACCCAGTGCACCTGGTGATCATATCCTATAGTCCCTTAACTTCCTTGTTGTCGCGCAGTAGTTTCATGCATGTCTCTAGAAAGGTAGTAAGCATTGAAGGATCCATTCCTTGCTTTGGCTGATCTTTACTACCTAAAGTGGAGGCCTCTGTGAAGCTCTTCTTAGCTTCCATAAACTTCTCCTTTGCATGTTCTAAGTCAAAATTAGGTTCCTTTGTAGGAGCCTTGCAAACCCATGTATCTTCCTCGGGTTGCTTCCCCTTATCTTCCCCTATAGTCGCACCGCTTCTGAGCATCATGTTCACATCTGGGTCTTCTTCGCGCTATTCAGACCTCACCATTTGGATATTCCGAGTCGGAGGAGGCTAAAATACCCATTTTTCGTGCATCTGTGTGATAAACGTAAGACAATCTACTATTTCATGATCAAACTGAGCACAGTACGAATAGGATATCCTCGTCTGGTTTGTACAATCATGGGCATAAGCCAAGGTCCTCCACAATTGTAACAAATTAATTTTCTACAGCCACTTCCTGGTCCCATTCCTCCTCGTCCTCGACCTCACCATTGAAATATAGCATGTGCCATCCCCATAGCTAGGTCGAGGGGTCATGTTTCTATCTGCATCCTATAGGCTGGGGTCAGATCCATCGTTAGCTCGTAGCTGCGACAAGTGTGCTCATCGTATCCTACCGAACTACATAAATTACAAAAAAACTGTTGGGGAGTCCGTGTATACTTCTGCAAAAAATGACAATTGTCCATCGTGTGTTTTCCTCCTATCTAATAGATTGCGCACCATAACATAGGTGTCACACTCTGCCTTGCCTATGCCTCCGGTATCGATGGCATTGGTGCCCCTCCTACCAAGTAGTTCACAAATACTAGATAATGATCCTTGTCAAGGCCCTGGCCTTTGCATTTTACGCACCATACTTCCTCACATGCCTTTGGCCGCGGTGCCCTGTCATGATTCAAATTCTAAATTTATAGGCATAGGTTCTATAGTTGTGCGTGGATTTGTTGAAATCCCAATGCAGCGTCTTGTATCGAGGTCTTATGAAACCTCATTGCCATTTCCAACGCTTCGACCTGGGTGGAAAGTCTTTGTTGTGACGGCACTTTCCTCAAGTGCAGTGTCATGGATGCCACAAACCATGTGCGATGTTGTGCATCTATTAGCGTCATATTGGCCTCATGGACCGTACTCTTTAGCCGTTCATCCAGATCCCAGGGGGTCTCGCCTGGAAGCATCATGATCTCTTTAAACCTGATAATTGACTGCGTCCTTGATTTCGGCTGGCTAAATTCTCTGCTCAACGCATTCTGGATCTCTGCTATCCCTACGTTTCGGTGGTCATTAGAGTGCTTGATATACCATGTCAATGCATGATCCTGTAGTGCCCTCACCAATGTAGCCTTCTTAATGTCGTCGTCTGTGACCCCTTGCGCTTCCCACACTGCTCTTACCACGAACAAAAACTGGTCTGGATCTGCATTCCCTACTCCTCTGAATACAGGTAGTTTGATCGCGCTCACCATGCTAAACTGTGGGGGTGGTGGAGGTGGAGTGCGTGGAGATGGAGGTGAGGGAGGTGAAGCCGGTGGTGGCATGGGTGGAGGTGGTAACTGTGGAATGTGCTGCCTTATGAAACTGACCATGCTTCTCGGAGAGACCCGAGCGAGCTTTTCCTTGCTCTCTCACAAAGGTTAAATTAAGGGATTGTTTTCTAAGTCTCTGCTACCTTTGTAGATATTTCCGCTCCGCATCATCCCAAACATTAATGTATTCGTATAGCCCGCTTTTCACATAATATAATCTTAATCTAGGTATTCAAAGATTTAATATACTTACCTCATGGTCCCTTGAGAAAACGTCATTCTACTTCATTGTATCTCGCAGTCATGTCTACCGCAAACTCAATGATAACTCCCCCTATTATCTGGTCAATCCAGTGGTCCATAACTTGCGCGATCTTATCTTCTAATGCTTCTAGTCTGCGCACTAATTCCGGAGTCCACACTATCGGTTGGTTTAGCCTCTACCTTCCCTAGTTGTCGGCTAACCTCGCGATCCACTCATACAGTTCAAAAGGAAAGGATGCAAAGAAAATCTCATGGATTTCCGTATACATGTAGCAATCGAGCCACCTTTTTTCAGATACTTGTGGAGTTCTATTTTCCTGTGTCACGAACTTGAGAATATTCTAGTCCATCCACTCTTAAATTTCCTTCCTTGTTTGGTTCCAGTGGCATGACATCAGACATCTCTTAGGCAGATCCTGGTCCTAGCAATGGAACCATTTGTTGGCTACGTGCGGCGTGACCCAAGTTCAAAAGTGATTTAGCTAAGCAAATCCTGGTACAACTTGCCCTTTCGGCAATAGTTTGTAGAAACAGGTTTCCGCACCCTGGGGAAGTCTGATATGGGGTGATAGGCACGCGATTCAACCTTCGCGCTTACTAGGTTACGTGCACCAACGAGCTCCTTTCTTCTTGTGTTACTGCCTTTGCGTAGCTCTAACTGCAACACGACCCATGTTAATTACCCAAGTATTCCTTAATTATGTTTTGTTCACTAATTACTTAGAGGATTTTTATACATAAGCAATGATACCAATGTTTATCGAGTGCGCACATATAAGTAAAGAGATACAATTAACAGATAACATCAAAATATAGATCCATGAAATAGATGCACAATATGCCAAATCAGACTTATCTATATTAATAATTCTCTTCAAGTTTAGTTCAATACAGACTTCACTCCGCACTGTCCACTTAGTTGTAGGGGTCCACACACTCAGCTGCGGACTCTACGAGGCCTCTGTGCACTCAGCTGCAGAGCCTCTTCCTACTAATATGACCTAATACACTTCAGATCTACTTTTATCCTCTAACCATGCCTTCGCATCTACCTATTACTTATTTCTCCCCCAAAAACTGTGTTTACACTTAGAGCCTCACTCTATTTATACAATCACATCGTCCGTGGATCATGGGTAGGCCGACAAAACTTTACATTAAATTACATTATTTTAGGGTGAACAACCCTATGACTCATCATAAACTTTCGTGCTCCGCGTCCACATTTTGCATAGTCGTTACATCACCTTGAACAAAACTCGGGCTTTAAGCCCCAAAACCCTGTTGTGGGGGGATCTGATGCCCAACAGAAGAAAACCAACATGAAATCATAACAAACATAACATCATAATGACATCACACCCATACCATTTATTAGAGCTTTATAACATAGCTCATGGCCAAATTTACATCCAGATACATATGTACGTAGAGAAACATCACCAAAACATATACCAAAACACCATACCAAAACTACTTTTCATCAACTAAAAAACACGGAAGGATATATATCCTGCATCTGATCCGCCATTTCCCATGTAGCTTCATTAGGCCCAAAGTGCTTCCATTGCACCTTAACCTAATCGATTTTTTGGTTTCGGCGCATGAGCACCTTCTTCTGCAATATACATAGACGCTCTGACTGGAATTATCCATTTGGTTTCATCTGCAATACAGACTATTGAATCACATGATCAACATCTATAACATACTTCTTAAGTAATGACACATGGAAAACATCATGGAATTTCACTGTCAGAGGAAGTGCAAGTCGATAGACCACTAGCCCAATCCTCTCAATAATACTAAAGGGTCTACAAAATCGTGGTCCTAGCTTCACACATGATCCAATCTATGAGGAGATCCTCTTTGGTTTGATGCATAAGTACACCTATTCCCCAGCCTAGAACTCCTCGAACAACCTATTCCAATCTGCATAGTTTTTTTCACTATATTGTGCTTCCTTTAGATTTTTATTGATCACCTGCATTTCTTGTTCCATGTCTGCCGACATGTTTGGTGCAATCAACACCCTTTTAACTAGATCAATCCAACTGATAGGCGTATTACAACTCCACCCATACAATTCCTGAAATAGATTCATCCTCAAAGATTATTGATACCCATTGTTGTAATTGAACTCTACCAATGGAAGGTACTCTTCCCAATTTCATTTTTGATGCATCACATACATCCTCAACATGTCCTCCAGTATCATGTTAACCCTCTCTATTTTTCCATCTATTTGGGGATAATAAGTTGTACTGAAGGCCAACTCTATGCCCAAGCCTGTAAATAACTCCCAAAAATTAGAAGTGATCTTCACATCCCTGCCTAACACAATCTTCTTCGAAACACCATACAATCTGACCACATCTCTTATGAATACCTATTCTACATTGGTAGATGAGAATGTGGACTTCGCTAGAATTAAATGGCTACAATAGCCATGATATAATCATGTCATCCCACTATTCGTTGAGAACCTATGAGGAATTCCATAGAAATGACTTCCCATTTCCACTATGGAATCGCAATGTGTTTTAGTAGACCACCTGGATGTTTACACTTTTCCTTCACCATTAATTGCTTCAGGTGGGATAAAGACTAATAGCTACTACTGACTAATAGGGTTTTGACTTGCATTCTCCAATGGTAGTATTATAGGATTTATTGACCTTCCTTTACCTACTTCAAACTTTCAAAATACTTTTAGGGCCATCACTGGTCTGCCAATACCTATTTTAGGTGTGTACCTCAACTCTTTATGTAGATATGTTTATCTACACTTTGTATAATAATTTTAGTGCTATATTTTCATATGATTGAATGGGTCACAGTCATGGATCATGACATATTTTTAAATCACTTAAGAAAGGTTGGGCTTGCTGTGTCAACCGGTACTCTGAGCCCAACAACAGTCCCTACTCTAACCGGCTTCCCAAACAGATTGTCCTTCTAGTAGGCACAAGGACTCGACATTTCATTTTCTTTTAAATAAGTCCTTCCAGTTTCAGGCACAAGGACTAGAGCACAATTGGATTTGCCATAGGGTGTATGCCATTGAGCTTAGCCCATGAAAGGAGGTATACTTGTAGATGACAGGTATTGGAGAATTTAGTGTGGTGGATGGGACCAATGGAGAATAATTGCAAACCTTACAGGAAAGTATAGGCTAGGTCTGAGTGGGAGTTATTAAAAATGCAACATTCCTCCATGCCATTCTAGTTGTAGTTATACATTTTTTATTTTATAAAGCTTCCCCTGCATGCTCTAGATATCCAGGTTATCAACGGATCTTACCTAGTTCTCAATAGATGGCAATGAGTGGCTTTGGTTTGAACTCCATAGCTGATTTTCAGGTTCTCATGGGCTGATTGAAAATTTGTTTGATTTGCAAGGTAATGATGGGTTTAGAAACAACAAAATTATAAGTAGGTTAATGAGGGAGGGAAAGGCTGAATGTGGTGAGTGAGGGAAAATCTAAGAGGTAAAATAAGGCTGGAGGGCTGAAATCAATTGGCTGAGAAAGGACTGTGATTCAAAATAGTAGGAAAATAAAATTTGTAGAAAAAAAAGGAAAATACAAAAATATTACTAAACTAACAACAAAATGAAATGAAATCTAACCTACTTAGGAAGTAACCAGCATGCGGTGGCTACTGGAAGTATCTCTTCAGATGTTGGTCATTAACATGGAGCTTTTCAGTCTCTCCCTGTAACATTTTCAATCTGTAAGTTCCTTGACCATTTTTTTCAACAACTTGGAATGGTCCCAACCATAAGTGTTGGAATTTCGTGTGTTTTCCTTTTGGCTCACTTAGCTTGTCCCATTTCAAGACTAGCTCCCCTACTTGGAAATATTTATCTTGTGCCAGATGATGATCAAACCATTTTTCTGCAATCATTTGGTAATTTTTGAATTTAATTATGGCTCTATCTCTTAACTCCTCCAGTCGCATCAATTGGTTGATCCATTCTTGAAGCAAGGCTGAAGGGGTTCCTCTTGAAGCTTGGGAGAGATGTAAGGAGGGAAGGGTAATGTTTGGAGGCAAGATGGCTTCCTATCTATATACAAGGAAGTATGGAGAGTTTCCTAAGGCCACTTTCGGGGTGACCCTATTGGCCCAAAGGGAATTTGTTAGGGTCTTGTGCCAGTTCCTCCAGTTGTCAGTGATGGACTTATGGATTATGCAGATAAGGTTTTTAATTGAAGACTCTACAACTCCGTTTCCCTGGCAGTAATAGTTTGTTGCATACCTTATGTGGATTGATTTATCAATAGAAAACTCAGTCAGTTTCAGTGATGAAAAGTAAGAAGCGTTATCAAATATGAGAGCGTCAGGGATGCAATAACTGTTGATAATGAATTTATCAATGAATGATATTACCTCATCTTCGTTCACCTTTTGGAGCAGGATGGATTTGGTCCACATGGTGAAGTAATCAGTGACTGTGAGTATATACTTATGTTGATGTGAAGAGTTTGGAGTGATCTCGCCAATGACGTCTAGGCCCCATTGCTGGAATGGTCAATAAATAATAACAGGCCTGAGGGGAACAATAGGTTTTCTTTCTCATTCTGCGGCAGTTTGACACACCTTTCATTTTTAAGTGTGGGTATGTGAGTCTCTGAACACTATGGGCCAATAATACCTAGCTCTTAATATTTTGTGAGCAATGGTCTCTCTGCCATAGTGACCACCTGCTGGGTCATTGTGCATTTCTTTCAATACATGGTTGACATCATTCTTCTCCAAACACCTCAGCCATATTCCATCATGATTTTTTCTCTATAAGACATTGTTGGCCAAATGATATGGATAGGATTTCAATCTAAGTGCTCTCCTCTATGATGCATCCATGTGTTCAGGACACAATGCCCGCACTAGATAGAACCATAGGTCATAGTACCATGACTCAGGGTCTAAAAAGGCTTCCGACGTTTCTATCTCATACATCAGTGCTTCGTTACTCCATAAGGACTCCTCCCTGAGTTCCATTTGTGCAGATTTCATGCTCAACGTTTCTGGTTCTTTAAACGCCCCTTCTTTATCCATCAAGGCTTTTGCTGCCAGCCTGTAAAGTCCCTACCCTTGAACTATCTGTGTCAGCTTTATCTCAAGGTCAAAATCTTGAAGGGAAGTTATCCAATTCCCTCTTCGTTCACCCATTTCCTTCTGCATGAAGAGGGCTCTTATAGTAGGATGGGAAACAATTACTTTGGTCCTGTCCTGCATAACCCTGTTTCTCCACGTCTGTGTAGTTGAGTTCTGCCCCTTGGAGATTAGAGCTCATATAAGAAAAAGGGACTTTGTTGCCTTTGTTGTTTTTCTAAGTGATTATTGCAGCAAATGAAACATTAGAAGAAAAAGTGTATAAGAAGAACTCCTTTCCGAAATTGGGGCTCACAATGCAGGGGCTTTAGTGATGGCTTACTTGATTCACCTAAATGCTTTCATGGCCTCATCACTCCATTTATACACAACGTCTTTCTTCATCCTTAGCTGCATGGGACACACTATTTCTACGAAGCCTGAAACAAATTCTCTAACAAAATTAATCCTCGTGAAGAAATACTGCATGGCTTTCTTATTGGTAGGGGGTTGTATTCTCATGATGGTCTCTATTATTTCAAGATCAATAAAAATCCCTTCTTTAGAGAGGATATGACCCAATAGTTTCCCCTCTATGACTAAAAAGCTGCTCTTCTTGGGATTCAATGAAATTCCATACCTTTGGCATCTTTCGAAAATCTGTCTCAGGTGATAGATATGATCCCTTCGGTGATATCAATACATAGTGATGTCATCCATGTAAACCACTATTGATCTGTTAATCAACCCTCGGAAAGCTATGTCCATAGCTCTCTAGAATGTGGAGCCCGCATTAATGAGTCCAAAAGGAATTTTACAATATGCGTACGTGCCCCATTTAGTGTTGAAGGTTATCTTAAGCTGATCCCCATGAGATACCAATACTTGATTATATCCTGAAAGCTCCTCTAATAGGGACAACATCTTAGACATAGAAATGCATTGAACGATGTGTTCCATAGAAGGGACAAGATAGTTATCCTTTTGAGATGCTTTGTTTAGGTTTCTAAAATCAATAAACAACCTCATGTCTCCATTTTTCTTTCTTACTGTCACGAGATTGGCTACCTAGTGGGTGTGTCTAATTGGGAAGATGATTTTGGCATCCAACATTTTGTTTAATTCTTTCTTGACCAACGGTTCTAGGGTTGGATGCATCTTACGCAGCTTTTGTTGGTAGGGTCTAGCCTCCTTTTCCAAAGGGATTACATGTTGCATAACACTGGTATCAAAGGTCTTTAGGTCTTCATATATCCACGCAAAGACATCCTTATAGTCTTTAAATAGCTTTACAAATGCAACCTTTTCTTGTGGAGAGCACCCAAGGCCCTGATTGACATATTTTGGGTCTTATTTGGTCCCAAGATTGACCATTTCATACTTCATGGATGAGCTATGCGTTTTGCAGTTAGTTGGTTTCTTGAATTTATCATGCAAGTCATACAACTGCTCCATATTAACAACTAATTTTGGAATCACATTGGGCTGATCCTTTTCCTCATCTTCCCTCTCATTCATAAGCCTGTCGTGTTCTCTCTTGTTAATGACTGTATTCTTGAATGTCTCCTCACAATGCAAGAACTCAAGGATTTTCTCATCATCTTCGAACACCTGCCAATTTGAGATGTTATCAGGCACAGATGGTCTGAAAATCATTTCAACATAACATTTATTCTTCTTTAATCTGAAATTAGGAAAAAGTTTAGCAACCATACTAGCCATCAAATTATCATCTTCGTTTTCCCTTTGAGGTATGTATGTGATATTAAAGGAATAAAAAATGTCAATTAAGATCCATACCTTATGCTGGTACCTTACCATGTGTGGAGAATTGTAGCGTATCCTTTTCCTTACCTGATCCACAATTATTTGTGAGTCACCAAAAACATTAAGATTTTTCACCTCCATATCAATGGCTTTATTGAGGCCCTATATCAAGCCTTCATATTCTGCTGTGTTGTTGGTGCATGCAAACTCCAACCGGCTGGCCATCAAATGTTGGTTCCCTTGCAGGTCAATGAGAATACTTCCAGTACCTGCACCTTCAAGGCAGTTAGAGCCTTCAAAATAGAGTGTCCAGGATATAGAATCTATTGTTACATCAATTGAACTACTATCTAAGAAATTAGTCCTATCATCCACTATAATATAGGATAGTTCATTAGTTGGATTTTGGGAGGGAATTTCCAACTATGTCTATGTCAAAGCTTCTTCAACTATTTCTACATGGAATTATCCAAAACAGGTTTCTGTGGCACAAACATTGAAACTATAATTCCCAAGGATGGAGTTGGTAAACATTACAAGCTCATTGGGACCATTTAGTTCCATCGCCACATACTTCATGTATCTTTCTCGATCAACTCTCACCATATCACCTTTTCCCTTCTAAGGCAACAAGAGATGGGACTAATCAGTTGAGAAATATCCATTGAGTTTTGGTGACTAATCCCTACTAATCAGCATTCCATAGGCCTCGGGTATATCGAATACCAGTATATCAATCACTTGTGTGTACTATGGTTTAGCAGCTATCTGAATCAACACATCTTTCAATTCTCTAATTACTTTCACATTTGTCCTGTCTAATTTCATAGTTAGAGTCCCGGTTTTCTCAGGTATTGCATGTAGTCTTTTAGCAACATCATAAGGCATCACAGTGGACGAGGCATCAGAATCTACCAAGCAATTGTGTACGTTCATGTTGAGGATTTCAAATGTGATAAGGAAAGGTGGGGTCATGGATTTTGATTTTCTCCCTATCATGGCTACATTGACATCTTTGGGTTCTCAATTCATTTTGCATAGAGTGGCTTCCATAGCTGATGGCATTTGGGCTGTAATGGAGGTGTTGACAGGTTTGGATACTAACTTCTTGGTTTGGATGATTGGGATGGTGGGAGTTTTGGAATTTCTCTCATTCATAGATTTCAAGAGAAAATATCTTTGCTTTGTTAATTTCAGCAAATCAAAGTATGTGATATTAGCCCTAGATTTCTTAAGATCATCCACAATATTGTAATCAATCTTATAAATAGGATAGGGTAGAGCAAACATACCAATTTTTCCATTCTTAGGTGGGGTTTTACCATCTTGAGTAGCCTTCATTGCAGCGAGAGATGCATTTTCTTTCTTTGGAGGGTTTGCAATAGGGGCATTCTTGGATTCTCCACTAGGTCTACACTTCTCAATAGGAACTTTGGGAGTAGGTGCCTTCACAGGGCAAACATCTTTCTTGGTCTGATCTATAGGCTTCATCACACCTACAAGTGGCCCTTTACTTCATGTGGATTTCATTAGTGTGGATTCCTGCTATACTATCTCCTTGGTCATCATCGTTCTCATTTGTATAGAAATCCCACAGTACATTGATTTGGTATTCTTCTTCCAAGGGCTCTTCTACTTGGTATTCCTCCTCATCTTCTTGTTTTGGCTCTAGCTCCACCATAGGTTCTTCTTGGTTAAGGAGCAATATGATAAGAGCCAGCTCTTCTGTGTTTAAATTCCCTTCATTGGGTGGAGCAGGAAGTGCAAGTGGACCATGACCACCTTCTGTCTTCTTATGATAGAAATGTTTGAAAGGTTTTCTGTTGATATACTCTCCTCCACTCCCTCTCGTACTCTCTCTAGAATTCCTTTTCATATCAATGAGTGTATTCGTCAGCTTCTTAATGATCCAATGCCAACCTTCTACATTTTTGGTATCCTTTTCTTTGGGTTCAACCCCTTTGTTATCACTCCCATTAATCTTCTTGGAAGCTTGAGAGGATTTCTTTTCTCCTGTTGTAGGGTGGCATGCTGTGAGACTGAGCATTTCATTCTCAAACTTTATTGCTTCATCGATAGAACCTTGTAAGGTTTGTGAGTTACTCCTTTTGACCCACATCGCAGTAGGGACAAGGAGAGCAGTGATGTAGAATTCCATGAGCACCTATTTTGTAGGTCTAGTAGTGGTCGGGATTCTGTTGAACAAGGTGTTGAACCGGATATTAAAATCCTTAACCTTTTCTTTAGTTTCCATTTTCAAACAGGATAGTTCTGTTACTAAGGAATCAAGGGTTTTGTCATCATCATACTTATATAAAAAGGCCTTTCAAAAGGCAGCCCATGAGGCGATTGATTCGGCTCTCAAGCTAAAGTACCATGTGGAAGCTACACTAGTCAGGGTAAAAGGGAATAGGTGACAGACTATATCTTCATCAGCTACCACCAGCATGCACACGGCTAGGAAGAACGAATTGATATGGTTTTCAGTGGTGTCTCCCCACTTAGGGTCGAATTTAGGCAATACGTTTTCTAGATTTTTGTGTAAGGGATGTTGCTGCCCATGTATTGCCATGGCATCCTGAGCGAGTCAAGGAGGTAGTGCTCTTGAAGGAGGTGGGAGTTGGTTTCCACCTAGTGGAGGAACATTAGCCATATCGAGGATAGGGATGTTTTGGTTGAGGGCTTCCTCATTAGGATTTTCCAAATCAAGCCAGGGATTATCTTCAAATGGGGAATCCTTAGGGATTTCTTCCCAAGGAAAGTTGATACTCTGCAAAGAATCAAGCACAATATTTTCAAGAGAATTGGCTACAAACATTTCTTCATTTATGTGGTAAACCCTTGGCCTTCTTTTTGCTATCAGAGGTAATGAATAAAAGATAGGGAGCTATGGTAGGGAACGAACGTAAGCCCGAGTAAGTCTTTGGACTGGTTGTTCCTGAGTGACAGCATACTCCCACAATGTATCTTCTTGAAAATGAGGCTTTTCTGAATGAGAGGAGGGGTACTTTTAACCTTCACAATCCATGTATTAATCTTCTTAAATCCATGTGTGGCACATATAGATGAATTCTTGAAAAGTTGTGGACGGTGGTTCAGGCCCTCCTTCTAGCGCCAATTTGTTGACATAGCGAATTTTTTCTATACCAACAAGGGGAACTAACTCAATCGCAAGCCACAATTAGACCTGCTTTCGTTTGGAATTGCTAGTTCCAACGGGTTTTAAGGGACCCCGTAAACTGTTAAATGAGTTGAAAGATGGCTTCTAAGAAGAAGGCTTCAATTAAATCAACAAAATTAAAATAGCTAACCACTATGTATTAAATCCTATCTACGCTTCTTCTAACTACTCTAGTCTATGTCCTAACTATCCTAATCTATCCCGCAGGAGCATGACAAAGAGAGTTTAAACATCACATATGAATTCCAAGTCTAAATGAATCAATTACTAGTTCATATAAGAACAAGGTTACATTAACACTTAATTACAATCCAATCATTCATACAGGAATGTACATTCCATTTTATAGAAGAGAATCTTACAACTAATGTCCAACAGAGTTTTGAGTCAGCAACCTTTCATGATTTAACCATGATATTGAATCACACTCAAATAACCAGGCATAAACATGAACTGTGAGTTATCAATACGCACAAAACAAATTTACATTTACATTTATACCAACAACAACATTTTTATCAAAACACATCATACAAGAGGAAAATCAATCTAAAACACTGGCCCTTTATTGATCTAAACAATCTTTCTTTATTCACAATAATCAAAGTTGTCCTTCCAAAACCCAAAAAGAGGCCCTTTTCTCATCTTCGGAGGTAATACTTATGCAAAAGCCCATGACTCTCAGTCTTCCATGCCTCTTCATCTTCCCCCATTATTTTCGATATACAAACTAAGTATACAGAGATAGGATCGTCAGTGTAACCGCTGACATGTAGAAAGCATATCTTCTGGAGCACTTAATTTCCTGAGGAAGTGAATACATGTCGATAAAAAGGGTGACTATGTGTTGCCTCCCCATGATAAAAACTGAGAAAACTTTGCTTTCAGAATGCACATGCAACATGTGGGATTCTGACATGGAATGCCTAAGGCCAGATCTTTAAACACAATGCTTCTGCATACATGACTCTTCGAATCCACTCTTGCGTCCTTTAATTCTCACCCGCAGAGATAGTTATCATTAGCTTCATGATTTTGAACAATATAATGGAAATGTTCAAACAAAACATAAACGTTGCCTTCATTAACTTTTGTAAAACTACGAGGATCAAGTTTGAAAGAAAATGATTTTCACACAAAACACACGTAACACAGAATTTTCCCGCTTAATACATAGGCTTGGAATGGTTTTCGAGGACTTCACTTAATCGCAATTGGGTATCGGCCCCTCTATAGGTCACAATATCCATGCCTTCCACTTCCTTGATGTGCGATTACACTATCGGGACTCCACAGGCGTGCCTTTTACACTAAAAACCCACTCCCTTCATTATATCGGGAATTTTGGAAAACACGATAATACAAAGAAAATCCCGCTCCAATCACTTAGGCTGGACCTGAAATTTTATGTATCAGGGCCTATAAATATCGTTGAGTTTGGCATATCGCATATCGAAATATGCACAAGCCTGGGGCTCTGCCGATTATGATATGAGATATGGCCCCAGACCCAAAAACATATATATCATATTTGATAAGCTGGGCAGGTCCACCATATCATCATGCACATTGTGTATAAGGCCTGGGCTCTGCCGATATGCGATATGTGATATGGCCCCAGACTTGACATATATATGAAGTATGGTTAATAGTGTCTTCGGGTCCGTGGCCTTATGGTATGCGTTGTGTGCCAAGGTTGAGTGTGATAAGAGAAAAAGGGATGATTTATGCATGTTTGTGAAGTCTTTCGTTGTGAAGAGTTAAAATGGAAATTAGGCACAATAGAACATTTTTTGTGTTAAGTACACAAAAGACTATAGTGAGGATGGGGGTGATTATGCATGCAGGCATAAACGTACTACGGATGCTTATGATGATTTGAAAAGTCCTAATGAAGCGAATGAATGAAACGCTAGGATGGCTCATGAATGAACCACGCAACAGAGATTTATTCAAGGGGCTCAACCATTAGGAATTGAAAATTTGAGTTGTCATAGAGTTAAAATCGTTGGGATGAAAAAGATCATTCGGAGAGATGAAAGATCAGACATCTAGGGGACCCACTTAAAATTGCTACCAGGGAAAGTTTTAATAGGGTGGTGGTTGTGGCCACAATAGCTCGATAGGGTCAACGTCCAAATACACAAGTGTGGGGGTAAACACTTAGTGTTCTTTTCATGACAGAGGTTCATCAATTCATAGCATCGGGATGCATAATTTAACAACGTTAGGAGATGGAATTAATAGTGTTAGGGCAGTGGTATTAACCCGAAAAGATAAAAGGAATGTTTAACAATTAGGTGGGCTAGATGGATCAGATGATGTGTGACTCAACCAATAAAAATAGAGGATCCAAAGCATATAAAGGAAAAAATCCGCCCAGCCGAGAGGTTCTACCCTAGTGGTTTCCATAAAGGGGTTTTACGATTGAGTTCACTAATAATAGTAGGTTGAAAGCATAAAAGTGGAGGATTGATTGGGTCCCACCCTGAGGTTCTACCCCCACAATTTCCATAAAGATATTTTCCTATTGAGGAGGCTATTGTGAGCAGGCCAGAAACAATGAGTGGGTTGAAGAATATTATAACCTTCCATCCAAAAAAAAAAGGTGTAGCCAAAGGATGAGCACTGGGATGATACACCCTATGCTTACGTGGAACTGTGTGTCCCACCAGGTAGTTATATGCTGACATATTGAATTCAATGGTATTTCAGTTATGCTTTAAAATGTTCGGCTCCATGACTCTACCATTAAGTGGCAAGGCAATGTTGATGATGATATAATAGAGTATATATATATATATATATATATATATATATATGGCAAGGCAATGTTGATGATGATATAAGAGAGTATATATATATATATATATATATATATATATATATATATATATATATATATATATAGACTAAGGTTTGGATATATTACAACCATACTCGTGCCAAGTTGGTGCACCCTTCCAACTACTCCCACTTTGAATTACATTCTCCTACTTTGTTATATTGTTGTTTTCATAAAATGGACTAGATTCTGAGAGATTCAAGGAAGCGTCAATTGGAGGATAAGTGGGACATTGGATAATAGGCTAAAAATTGGGCTTGAATCAAGTGGTATCAAAGCTTAAATTCTCTAAACATCTTAGAATAAGTAAGAAGAAAGTGGAGTTGTAGGAGAATTACATCTGGAGGAATAGGGAGGAATCAGGAAGAAGGTAAATTTGTTTGTTCCACAATTTTGGTTTATATTTGGAAATTGATGACCATAGGGAAAGCTTGGATGAAAAGCGTTGGAAATTTTGGAAGAAGATATAGCGGAAATTTCTGAGTTAATGATATTGAATAACTGTAGAAATGGAAGTGGAGCTAGAATATACATAGCTCTTGAAAATCAAAGAAAAGTGATATTATATTTTAGTAATTCTGAGGAACTTATGCATTATGATACAACAATGTAGAGACATAGTAGGGAGATGAAATTAAAAATACACTCTTGGGAAAGATTGTTTTGAGCATAAGCGTGGGCAAGAAAGAGGCTCAAAGGAGTGTACCAATAGGAATATTATTGAGGATCTTGGTACAAATCTTATAATGTTTTTTCTTGTGTCAAGTATCAGCATAAGTATTTTTGTTTGTAAGTGGAAGCCATATAACAAGCAGAGTTCTTGAAAGTGGGATTATGAAAGAACCAACAACATAATGAAATTGTTGAAGAAAGGATAGTAAGAAGAAGAGAGAAGTGAGCAGAGAAAATTGCAACAATATAAGAACTTGAAAGCTGAAGAGTGGACATAATTTGTAGAAGGATAAGAGGTTCTACTTCAGGGACCTAGAAGTAGGATGACTTCTAACAAGAAGCAATTGTGTAGAAGATGTCAGAGAGGGTAGTTCCACAATGATTGCACCTAGAATTTCCTGGAGAAAGAGAGGAAGAAGTTTAAGAGAAGGAACAAGAAATACCAAAAGGATGAGCTCAGGAGGAAGCTCACTGAGGTATTGGTAGATGGTGCAAGACTAGTTACAAGAGGAAGAAGTCTTGTTGTAGCTCATAGGTGAACGAGGAGAATTCACAACAAGAAGACACAAAAATACAAAATTATTATTGATGGTCATATGATAGGTTCCGCGAAGAGTCATAATCAAGGAATAAATGATGAAAGACAACTAGCAAGAGCAGGATGAGTGACGAGGAATTTGGAAGAGAAATGGTTGAGCTGAAATTATAACTTAATTTGTTGAACAAATTTTACAGGAAACAAAGGAAAACCAAAGATATGGATGGATGTTATTACAGAAAGAGTTGAGGAGGAGAATGTATTTCAAAATGACAAAATAACTCAGAGTAACTGAGTATAATCTGATTTTTTATGAATATGTCTTGTACATTGCTAAAGAAGTGGCCAAAGAGGTGGAGAAGAGATTTATTGATAGTTTGATGAACTATTGGGTTAGTTATGATCAACATAAGGATGACCTAGTAAAGTCATTAAATGAGGTTAAGGAGTCTTATATTTTTAAAACTAATAATTTGTGTGTGGTTGTAGGTAATGAAAAACATTAAGGTGGCATGTTTTTACCAACTGATGAAGAAGTGAAGCTGATAGAGGAGATGGATGAGATTAGGGAATACCTATTTGAGAAAAAAATTGCAGATGTTAGAGATGGAAAAATATTAAAATTTTCTTTGAAACCTGATGATGATAACATTGGAGCAAAAGGAACTAGTTGCATGAAAGAGGAGTCCGAGTTGAAGACTATTGTAGGAAGTAATTTTGTAGCAGAGCTTAAATTTTTAGAGGTTTGGTTGGACAATACAAAACTAATTAATGAAAAGAGTGTGAGTATAATAAGATTTGAAAGTTTGAAAGAGGGTGAAATGAAGGTGCAACATCTAATGAGGAATATCATCAACAATCATTAGTAAGGGAGAAACAAAGATCTGTAGATATGTACCATCCGTAGGATCACCTGGACATGGAGGTTGAAGAAATGAGGAAGTTAATGATGGAAGTGTCTCAGAGGAGACATATTAGAGAGAGAAGGAAGGTGTATAGGAAATTACATCTGATAGAATAGGTCTATATTAACAAGGAAGGAGGAAAATTAGAACATACAATATGAAAGCTTGGAAGGATGAAGAGGACATCAATAGAGAGGCAACATGATAAAGAGAATGATCAACTTCAAAAAAGAAATTGGGATTGAGGATGTAACAACCCTAGTAAAAATTCCATGCAAATAAAGTTAATGAAGGAAAAATAATAAGGAAGGCCATGAGACACGTATTCCAAGATGAATGTTGGGAAAAAAATCCTAGTGTGGGTGTTCACTTGGTTTATTATGGCTAAGGAAATTGGAAAAGGCCTTGGGAATGCATGAGGCATTAATTGACACGATATTTATGAAAATAATGTAAATTAGGAGAAAAGGTAGGTGAAAGGTCATAGGTTGCATGTGAGGAGGAAAACGAACGAAAATAATGGAAAATTGAAGAAAATAGAGACCTCATTAATAAAAAGGATTATGAGGATCAGTTGGTACCTTTTATCAGTTCAGTTTTGGAGCCCTCTATGTTCTCTTTATCTCTCTCATTGTTGGACACTTAGAGCGTTCTTGGAGCACTCTAGCATTAGATCTAGGAAAGAAAGGAAGGACCAAGACGACAAAGGAAAGTAGATATAAAGTAAGGAAGAGAAACACCTAGCAGATACAATGATATTATTTGTTTGTATCAATTTTCATGTGTGATTTCCTTGATAGATTTCACTTGCATGGTACATGCATGTGTGTATTTGGTTCTCCTATTGTTATTGGCATGGGTTTTTCTAGGTGCGATAGCGTTACTCAGCCTTGCCTTGCCATTTTTAGATAGCCATGGTGTGATGGGATCTCTTTTGTTTCATTGAATTGGATTGTCCGATGGTTTCAAAACTAAGTGAGGAGGTCTCTAAAAGAAAGAACACAATTCCTAGGAACCTGTGGAACAGAGAAGGTTGGATTGTGGTAAATTCGTATTTTTTGTTCCTCAATGGATGTAGGAATCCTTGACCATTGAAGGGAGGAATGTATGGTAAATCCTGGAGGTGTGTGCCATTGATCAAGCCTAGGAGACCTCGAGTATAGTGGGATATACTGTAAGCCTAGAGACTAGGAGAAAGGAAAATTCCTCATGGTGTAGGTGGAGAAATCCAGTGGAATCCATGTTTGTTTAGGGCCTAGTGATCAGGTGGGGATTGTGGTAAAGCCTACAGGAACCTGGCTTATTTTGGTTTTAAGTCCCACATTCATGTTTGGAATATGGCACAGGGGGTTATTGGCTGAAAGAAGGATTTGGTTAGGCCAATCTATTATTGGGTGGTTCATGGAAGTCTAAAACGTGGTTGGATTTTTTATTCATTAATAAGATCTCCTTATATTTGGTATTTCATGTGTATATGTATTGGCTTAACTGTGGATTTTATGTTTTTTATATCTTTTCTATTGGTTATATGTCGGTTATGAGTATGTTTTATGACATAATTGATATATGGATCTCATCTTGTTTTGATTTGAAAGTGAATGTACAACAAATATGTGACATAATAAATGATAATGAAAATATTGTGACATGGTAACAATTATTCTTTAGAAATATCAGATAAGTATGAGACCCCTATGCTCAAATATGTTTTTGTGACCTATAGATTGCATATTTGTGACATGTTTGATAAAATTCCTATCATGCATAGTGGGAGTCCGATCAATTCCTTACTCAAGTATTTAAATTAGTTCCTTTGTTTCAATGTCATTTATCATTCCTAAAACTCTCATGAATTTTTAGGTAGGTCCCTTAGTCCCGGCATTGAAAAAGTGGCACAAAATCCAAGGTCACTAGCTCAGAACTGCCTGGAAAATTCCATAGACATTGTCATGCCTCGTTGTGGGAGTGACTGGAAGGCTTTGGTTGCATGCATGCCTTGTCATGGGAGTGATTAAGGCTCTAGGGCAGTAAAACGATAAGTTGTCTCAAGGGTTAAGCACTTGGAATGATTAGTTACCTCCTAAAGGGATTGTACCTCCCGAGGAAGGTCTGTTTGGTTGTGTTTTGTTGGTTCCACTTCCTTAGCTATACTTGGCGAGTTGAATCACATCATAGTAGCCTCTCGTCACAAGTGTACCCAAGTGGAGCATTTAGCTTGGGTAAATGTGGGAGGAGGTCATTATAGAGTGGTATCAAAGCATGGTTAACCCCTTGGACTGGATTGGTGGTGTGTTGGTAATGCATTCACATCAGTTTCATATGTGTTATTTATGCTTATTGTCTATTTACTTGTTGTGTATGCATGGTGGTGGTCATGGTCGCAATGGTGTCACCATGTGAAAGTTGATAATGTGTTGTTGGATGTGGTCGTCATGAGTGTATGTCAGTAATGCATTGGTTATGCATGTCATTTATTATATATTACTATGCATATATTGATATGGTGGTAGCTTTCAAGCATGATCTCATGGTATGTGGTTGGTATGATTAGGAATTTCATAACTAGATAGTGGTTAAAGTAACATTATATTCTAATGTGATTATGATTATACATGTATCGTGCTAATCTAGTTGATCTTCCAGATGAGATATAATCCCATAAAATTCACCAAGGTATGTTGATTATTTCTTGCTTTGGTTTTAAATGACATGGTGTACTTACATGAAAGAGAATGGATGACTTAAAAAATAGTAGACTATATTTCACAATACTCTCCCTATGGATCCAATAAGCAGCATCACGTTGTGCACCCTTACGAATTAGTATACACATTGAGAAGTTTGAAGGTAGAATTAAGAAGTTCCAAGGCAAACAATGACATAATCATTTAGGCATAGGAGAAACAAGCAGAAGTTAATGCAATAATCCTTCATAGTTTTTTAGAATTGTAGAGATAGGGACCACTTTAGATCAGACGTGGGAAGGAGGACAAGACAAATGGGGCATATGGCAGTAGATGTCATGGTGGGCACAGGTTGGATAGAGATTCAGATATGGAAGGCTCTTGGATAATCCTCATAGGAGAGGTGATGGACACATGTTCTATTCTAGTTCTAGTTCTAATCGACACTATTATAATCATTTTTATCATCCTTACATGAGGATTGACAATGGATATTTTATAGATGAGTTCAAGAAAGAGAATCCACCTAACTTTTATGGAGATTTGAATAATTCACAAGATGCAGAGGCATGGCTACATGGGATGAAGAGGTTTTCTGAGCTACATGATTACACAGAGAATATGAAGGCTATGATAATTATCTTTGGCCTCAAAGGGAAACCAAACATCTCATGGGAAGATGTGAAGCTGGTTAGTGACATCAAGACAAAGGATTTGAGTTGGCATGAATTCAAGAGGCTTTTCAGGAAGAAGTAGTTGTAAAAGTGGTACTACGAAAACAAAGCTAAGCAATTTTATGAGCTAGATATGGTATCGGTGATAAATGAGGAGTACAAGACTAAGTTCTTGGAGTTATTGAGATATGTACCATATCTTAAGGATGATAAGGATAAAGTTTAGAGATTTGTTAGTGGATTTCCATTAGCATTTAGAGATTAGATTGAGTATGATGATCCTCAGTCACTCAAGGAAGTTACTAGGAAATTGAAGCATTTTATGAGAAGTCAAAGCACAAGAAAGAGTCTTAGTAATGTTGGAAATTGAAATACAAAGCTAAAGGTAAATGGCAGTCCAAAAGCACAAGGCCTTAGGATGCAGGTGAGAAAGAAAATGTTGCACCTTACAATAAGTTTAATGGTTTAGAGCATGGAGGGTAGCAAAATAAAGGTGATGATACAAGATGGTTGCAGTGTTGGACATGTGGTAAGGTTCATATTAAGATGGATTATTCATAGCACACATGGAGCATAGACAGTTGGGGATGTTGTGCAGAGAATTCCATGAATTTACGTATCGTTCTATAATAGGCAACAAGATCACCAAAAAAATGTTATTGAGATGGATGGTAAGATTTTTTATCAAGTTGTTTCCATTTTGATTGAACCTGGATATGATTATAGTTATGTTAGTTTTGACCTGGTGGATAATTGTGGTTTGAATAAAAAAGTGCATACAAAGTCCTCGATAGTGCAATTGGATACATGTACAAAGAAGAGACTGTACCACTCAGTAGGAGCTTCTGCATTTTAGTTGAATGGTATGCCTACCTCAACACATTTGAATTTATTTGCGTTGGGAACATATGGTATTGTTTTGTGTATGGAATACTTGTATCTTCATAGGACTAAGCTTGATTGTTATGAAAAGGCTATTGAGTGCTTGGATGACAATGGGGAACAAAGGATCTTGTAGGGTAAGAAGAAGGAAAAATCAGTTAGAATGGTGAAAACTGTAGGAAAAGAACATTCGCAGAAAAGGGTGTGCATTATTTGTAATGGATACTTCTAGTGATAAAGGTAAGGATGTTGAGGATGCGAAGGTATTGAGGAGGTACCTAATATTACAACAGTTTCAAGATGTGTTTCTACCAAAGAGTTTAAAGTTGTCACCTCACAGTGAAGTGGAATTCTTCATTGTGTTGGGACTAAGGGCATCATTGGCATCAAAGGCACCATATAGGATGAGCACACCAAAGTTAGTAGAGTTGAAGTTATAGTTGAAGGAAATGCTTGACAAGGGATACATTATGCCAAGTGTATCACCTTGTGGTGCAAAACTTTTGTTTGTGAAGAAGAAGGATGGTACTCTCATGAAATCTTCGATAATTTGAATGGAACAACAATGTTGTCAAAGATTGATCTAAGATTGGGATACCATCAAGTACACTTCAAGGAAGAGGACATATTCAATACTACTTTCAAGACTAGGTATGGGAATTATAAGTTTGTTTTAGTTCCATTTGATTTGACTAATGCTCTAACTACTTTTTTGTTCTTTATGAATAGTGTATTTGTTACACCATCCTCCCACATCTACCCAAGAAATGAGATAGTTTGGATGAAAATTCGGCAAGAGGCCACTATGATATGACTCAACCTCGAAAGTCGCATTAAGGAAGTGGAACTGACAAAAATACACCATACAAACATTCAACATCAACATTATCACCCTCAGGAACCAATCCAACCTTTCTGCCAACAATATCCTATGTCCCACTGAGATTTTGGACCACTTGAACTTTGTACACTCTCATGCTATGGGCAAGCCATCGTCCAGGGACTTCTGGAGGCTCTCATAGGCCTGTAAGCCAACATCTAGGGACTCTTTTTCAGATTGTTGTGCTAGCATCCCTAGGATTTGAGCCACTTTTTAAGGTCCAGAGCCCAAATCACTGCAATGAATTCAATGACATCTTCATAACAATAAAATAACAAAGAAATGATAGTAAAAATTCAATTACTTGAATAAGACCTTCACTAGACCCATACTAGCTATGATAGGCATTTCGTCAAACATATCATGAATATGTAATTTATAGGTGTAAATAACAAATCTGAGCATAGGAGTCTCAAACTTAGCTGAGAAATGCTAAGAGACATTTATGCCTCAACACATCAACTTCCATTTCATCTAAAAGGTCATATATACATTGCTAATTCATTTACAAGTAAAAAAATTATGAGAGCCAAACAAAGATACTACCATAAAACACATACATAACAAGCATAATAACATCTGAAATATCAATGAAATCACAACCATATGATCCTCATATAAAACAATATAATACTTATATAAATATAAGGATAAGTAACCTCATATTGATGATGCAAATACAAACCCAGGATGGGACTTCCACGTTCCACCTGACCATAGTATGGATGAGCCAAATCTCTCTTCAACCATTCACCCCCGTGCCATATTCCAACCATGAAAGTGAGATCTCATATAACACATCAATCAAAAACCATTCAAGGCTTCCAAAGGCCATCCACCTCAACCAATGAGATAGTGATTCCACCCCACGGTTGAACATCACAAAACCATCATCAAAATGGTCTATATCCAAGCCTTCCAGGGCTTCTAGAGCATTAGTCGAACAAAGGCTTCCAGGACTAGTAACTCAACCCACATCTTTTACCGGGCTTCCAGAGCATTTGTCCAACCAAGGTTTACAGGACTAGTAAATCAACCCACCAAGGCCTTCGGAGTGTTTATCCAAGCAAGGATTCTAGGACTAGTAACTCAACCCAAGATGTTATAGGGATTTTAGATCGTTTGTCTAACTAGGGTTTCTATGACTAATATTTCAACCCAAGTTAATGAAACATGAGAACCAACCAAAATAAAACAAGGAAAACAAATCAACAATCACCATGACTATCTAGGAAATGGAAAGGCTAGGCAATCCACTATCAATCCCATCCATCCTCCATGCCAATGATAGATCATAACCAACAAACCACATGCATATGCCATGCATGCCCAAAACTAGTGAGGAAAATATACATGAAACATTGTACCTGCAAGAAAAACCCATTGTAGCTATTGATCCCAATGACCTCTTGTTCTTTCTTGCTCTTCGTTTGCCTTATTTCTCTAAGATTACAAGTATGCCACACCCTCCAAGAGTGCTCCATGAAAATTATAAGTATCCAAGAGTATGAGATAGACAAAAAATAATAAGGGATTTGTATAAATGAACTAACAAAGGGTTACCAACTGATCCTCATAAGCCGTTTTATGAATGAGGCCTCTATTTTCCTCATTTTCCATTATTTTCCTTCATTTTCTTCCTCACATGCAACTTGTGACCTTTCACCTCCCTTTTCTCCTAATTTTCATTATTTTCATAAATAAATGGAAAATAATGCATCATACCTTTCGAAAGCCTTTGCCATTTCATTTGCCGATTTCCTTAGCCATTAATAACCAAATGAACGCCCACACTATGATGTCTTGCCCAACATTCAAATTGGAATAAGTGTCCCATCAACCGTGGTTATTATTTTTGCCTTTATTAACTTTTATTACATGGAATTTTAACGAGGGTTGTTATAAAAAGCTTGCCCTTGGGGAAACACCATCCTCAACGTTCAACAACACCTATAACAACAAAACTATTGTAAGAAAAATATACTATTGATGGAGCTTTATAACTTAGCTTGATGTAGTATTTACAATGATCAACTTGTTGAGAAGATGTTGGCTACGTGGGGTTTGATCCAGGTTTAGAAGTTATTTAGCCAAGCAAATACTAGTACTACTGGTCCTTTTGGAAAATAGTCCACGGAGTACGGACTGAGGTCTCACCCGAAGTAGTATGGGATGGTGCTAGAACCAGGTTTCCGCACCCTAGGAATGTCTAATATGGGGTGATAGGTATGCGATTCAACCTTTGCGCTTACTAGTTTATGTGCACCAACAAGCTCCTTGCATCCCGTGTTACTGCCTTCACACACCTCTAACCGCAACACAACCCACGTTAATTACCCAAGTATTCCTTAATTAGGTTCTATTTGCTAATTACTTAGAGGGTTTTTATACATAAGCAGTCATACCAATGTTTATCAAGTGCGCACATATAAGTAAAGAGATACAATTAACACATAACTTCAAAATATAGATCCATGAAATAGATGCACAATATTCCGAATCAAACTTATCTCTATTACTAATTCTCTTTAAGTTCAGTTCAATACAAACTCCACTCTGCCCTGCACACTCAACTGCAGGGGTCCGTGCATTTAGCTACAGACTCTACTAGGCCTTTGCACACTCAGCTGCAGAGCCTCTTCCTACTAATATGACCCAATACGCTTCAGATCTACTTCTATCCTCTAACCACGCCTTCACATCTATCTATTACTTATTTCTCCCCCAAAAACTATCTTTACACTTAGAGCCTCACTCTATTTATATAATCCCATGGTCCACGAACCATGGGTAGGCCGACACAACTTTACATTAAATTACATTATTTTACAGCAGACAACACTATGACTCATCCTAAACTTTTGCACTTCGTACCTACATTTCGCAGAGTCTTTACATCACCTTCACCAAAGCTCAGGCGTTAAGCCCCAAAACCCTATTGTGGGGGGCTCTGATACCCAACAGGCCCCCAACACAATCACCATGACTCGTCCTGAGTCACTGTGCAGTGATCTTGGCTCGAAGCCCCTCCAATTATGTGTGGGCTACGTGAAGGTCTGCAACGCACTGCTCTGCTGTCTACTGGATCTGCTCTACTCGCTGGACTGAATGCTTGCTGTCAGAGGCAAATCCATGTTGTAAAGATTGCATCACTTTCATCTGTGTGAGCTTTCCTTTAATTTCAGCAATGATGAGGAAGGCCTCATCAATCCAAGCCTGGACGTGTGCTCTAAGTATTACCTCCTTTTGGCGTGCAACATCCACTTGTTCCTTCAACACCTTCGCCTATTGTAGCTTCACTAGCCATTGGGTCAGGATCATTGTCTGCACCATCCTTGCACATTGTCATATTGCATTTGAAGCTACCACGCCTCTATTTCCAAGCGTTGTATGGTGGGGTCCTCCTGTAAGGCATTGAGGACCCTAAAGGATTCTTCCAACAGAGTTGTACAGGTCTACATTTCCTATCCTATTTCCTCCAAATCCTTTTGGATAGCATTAACACGTTGTTCCCGAGCTTCTGAAGGCATGCATGATTGCGCCTTTAATCACAGTTTAGTAATTTGCAGGTTGAGGTCCAGTTGGATCCTCATGGATTCCTCCTTTTCCTCATTGAATCCACTGACCAATTTGTGGTTCCGAACTCCTATTGGTAGGTCGGTCGCAATTTCTAATTCTAGGGCGCGGCAACAAGCTTCCTCTATTATCTGCTCCAGCTGCTCATTTTGCGCCAATGCTTCATTGCATTATAGGCTAAGCTACTCAATGTTGATTCGCTATTCAATCAGCATTTACACTATGCGTCCTTCCCTAATGTGGAGTTTTGTTGTCGCTCCATCCTACAGCTGGTATAATATATCTCGTGGAAGGGCAACCAAGTTTAGGCCAAGTCCCTTGATCCAGCCCATCGCTACTTTGTCCTCCGTGTTGTCTGCTGTTAGTGCTCCTTCTCGTAGCACAACGATGTTATCCATTTTGCCCCGCAACAGCTGCTCTGTTACCGATGTACCCGTGGCCCCATAGGTGACTACCATTCCTTCTTGTGGGGGCCACACCTGAAGTCCCTAAAGTTGTGTTGTAAGGGCCCCCAGCACATTCTGTTGCTCCTTCATTTCTTCTTGGAGCACTTCCCTAGTGACCTTGTGAATTGTGTTGCCGGTGTCGTATAGGTCACCCTCTGTCAGTGTAATAGGTTCCCCATCCAGCTTGGAAGCTTTGGTCTTCTTCCATGGCCCTATTCGTTCCTTACCATGTGGCCATTTCAGTTTTGTAGATGTCGTGCTTGGGTCCGTGCCTTTTGCCATGTCTTCTATCCCCTGTCCTATGGTCAGGTCCATGACTCTTTCCTTCTACGTTGTGGTGGCCCCAGCTACTACTACTTTTTCGGTGACCTTGGTCTGCTCTCTGGCAGCCTTCGCTACCTCGCGGGAAGCCCTTACCTCCTCGACGAATTGCCCGTTCCACTTTTGTTGTGCTAGTAGCTTGGTGACATCCTTCTATCTTTGTATCACTATCTCATGGCACGCTTCTAGATCTAGGGTGCGCCATTCGGGTGGCCATGAGTTGAGAACCGCGAAAAGAATGTCATCAATTGTGATGAAAGGAAGTTTGGTCCAGTTCTGCTCTGGATCCTTCCGTGCCTTGATATACGCATTGTGCATATCCGCCTTAAAGTATCCAAAGCTCTACAGACTGTTGTACACCATCAAGGATAGGCGTGGCCTTTTGTTGATCCACATACAAACGCTTGCCTCCATAAGTATCCAGAAGATCCTGGTCTCACGGATTCGCGTGGTGTCCTTTGTTGCCCAGAGCGATGCATATTTTACTACATTTAGCAAGTCCTGTTCAAGAGGAGGAAACTGACTGGCCTCAGGCAATTCCCCTGCAACCAACAAGATGGCCAAGAGAAACCACGCATAGTGGAAGGTATTAACCTGCTCCTGGGCCTCCTTGCAGTTTGTCAAAAACTCCTAAAAGAGGAAATACACCCAGTTGAACTATACCCCCTCCATGCATTGTTCAGCGAGCGCGATGACTGTTGCTAGTACCTCATTGTCGCACCATTTTCTCATCACTTTTCCTGCCAGCAGTTGGGTGGCTAGGCGCACCCCTTTGTCTTGAATGTCAGTAATGACGTAGCCCCTCTGCTTTTTTCCAACTTGTATTTCTTCTTCATGGCCTCTATAAGCACCAAGTCTCCACTTTTGCTAGCTATTTGCATTGCAAATGGTCCCTTATCGTACAGGGAAGTCAATAAATCCTATGAATAAGCTCTACCGTGATGGGAATAGGCTCCTCCAGCCACAAGTAGCCATCGTGCACTAGGAAAAGTAGTTGCCTGATGACAAACATCATGATTAGTGCCCAATGAAAGTGTGGAATCCATAGTAAGTTGAGTAGCCCAGCCTGATCCACCCCGTGTAGCCATTTCCGTGGTTGTAGCGTTGTAACTGACCCCTCCTTGCTTTGTTTCATGAGTTGGATAGTCTCCAAATTTGCGAACTTTTCACTGTCCACAAGGTCCCAATCTTGAAATTTCATCATGGGAATGCAGCCTAAGACTGAACCCTCAAATAGAATTCCATCTAGGAGGAGTCGGGTTTCGAGTGTGCTCTTAATGGCATAGAAATCCTTGGGTACTTTTTCTTTCCCTCTTTGTGGGGGGACATATTTGGGCAGTGTTGTTGTAGCATGCACTGGCCAAATGTATTCCTCCATTTCTTCATCTAGTTCAATCTCTTCTACGAAGGCCTGGAGATCCTCCTCCTCATAATATATCTCAAGTTTAACCTTCTTTCCCTTGTCTTCCATAGATAGTTTACCACACCTTGGATTTCACGGAGACATGCAAACTAGTCCTGCTGCCTGCAGATCCTTTTTGGGCCTCGGCGTCCAGGGCCATTTAGGAATTTCTGGTGCATCCCCCACCGATGGTGTAGGGCTCTGTGCGGCTCCCTCGACTGTCGACATCACTGTGTTCAGGAAGTCTTGTGTCTCTTTCGGTAAACATTGAACTTGCTCTCAAATCCTCTAAATTCATAAGGTCCATACCCAATTGATACCGCACCAAATAAATTCTAAAGACACCAAGGGTTCTTTGGTGGATAACCACCTATGATTTATAGGCCTTTTTGAATTCAAATTCGATTTTTGCCCCCTCATTCGGCTCATTAATGTGAGATTGGTGGCAGATCATCCCAAATCTAGTTCTGACTTGGTGAATTAATTGCCCACCACCTGCTCCTCATTCTCTTAACTTGGACATCTTGTCATGAATAGTGACACCAACGGTCACTTCCAAACCTACCAACATTGTAGCACAGTCCCCCATGCGTGGGTGTGACCCCTATGACATATTTATCCTCAGCGCAACCTCCTTATCGCACCGCTCCCATACAGACTCTTTTATAGTCCGACGCTCTCTTTCAACTGCTTGGAGCGCTAAGACTGTGATGTCTCCAAATAGTCAGGTGGTCGCACCACTTGTGCGAGGCTTCAATGCACCTTCCAGCCTAGTTCGTGGGAACTCCTTAATTTCCCTTGTGACAGTCAGTGCCGTGCATTCTTCCTTATGCAGTGCACTCCCCTAGTTACTTTGTCTAGTAATGTGCAGTCGCAACCATGGTAATAGAGCCAACAATTCTCGGTGGAAATATTTTAATGCAGTAGTATTTCAGCCCATATCTTGCCTTGTCATTCTCAGTTTATTGATGTGGCATGCTTGCATGGATTTTGTTTCTAGTTCTTTGATTTCTGCATCCATTAACATGCTTTTCTTCCTCAGTTGTACCCTATCTTTGAGTTCACAAAGCTTAAGGTTCCTCCGTTGAATGGCTTCCTGAATCTACATATGTCGACCTCGTGCGGCTGCATAATTCCTTAGTCCTGGTCCCCACGTATTGTTCCAACTATGTGAGGATTCCTTCCTCCGAAAACTATGGCCTCGACTCTGCCTGTCATCTTCAGGATCGTCTCCGCACTCAGATTCTTGTATATGGCCCTAGAGGTCCATCGGACCGCTAGTATGCGCAAGTCCCAATCAGTTTGTCTAGCCTAGTTAACCTTGTTTATGATCCCACATACCTTCTCAAATACTTCTGTGTGGAACACTTGTGGTGTGCGTCACTTTTCCTGTTGTTGCGTTTTGTTCGGATTTTTGATCCCTAGTTTGGGGTACGTTCGTGTGGACTACACAGCACACGTTTGTACCCATCAACCTAGGTGAGCATGCAAGCTTCTTTGTCCTGGCTACCTGACTCTTGTTTGAAGCTGGGGTCTTCTAGACTATAGGCACATCATCCTTCTACATCTGCGCCAGTCTTCAAACTTGCCTTGACATGTACTCCACCATTGTGCGGGTGTTACACATAGTGCCCATCTTAGTGCATCAAACCATTGGTGTTCCGGTACTGCACTTTCATATTTGTCCAAGAATTCATCCACCGTTGTCACTCCATCATATGTTGGCAGTTCCCTTGCCTCTGTTGTCACACAGTGCAATGATCTAATCATCATGTTGCAATTTAATGTTGTCACTTCGTGCAACAGATTCTTCCATCGTTCTATTTAATCATCTGAATCCGAAGTGTAGGAGCTTTCATGCTCCCATGAGATTCTCCCATTTGCAGTCAAATTCACCCAATCCTGGTATCATGCCATTATCTAGTAAATACTATCCAGCTCATTTTCGCTTTCATCGTCGCGCACTGGTTCAGTGTAGCGCACTCCTTTAGCTAGGTCTAGCGGGACTACTACGCGTAGTGATTTTTTTCGAATATCATCTTCCACTTCTTTAGGTTGATGACTCTGTTCATATCAATGGCCCAACCTATTCCTAAAAATGCAGGATAGGGATTGATATCATCAACAATATCTATTACTTAAAAATCCATCTGTGTGCTCGTGCCTTCATTATCAATTGTTACCCGCTACAACCTCCCCATGGGAAAAATTTTTGTTGGTTTGCCATTCATAATTGAATAGGGGACCACTATAACACGGACCTGCCCATGCGTTCCCATGATTTCTTTGGTAACACATTCGCATCTGACCCTAGGTCTAGGATTATCTAATCCATTTCGTACTCACCAATCTGCTCCATCAATCTCGTTTCCCTTCCAGTGCGCAATGCATGCTTTACCAGTTTCTGAACTATGCACGGTTATCTGAACCCTATGCACTTGGTGATCATCTCCTGTAGTCCCTTAACTGCCTTGTTGTCGCACAACTGTTTCATGCCTGTCTCCAGAAAGGTAGTAAGCATTGAAGGATCCATTCCTGGCTCTGGCTAATCCCTACTACCTGAAGTGGAGGCCTCCGTGAAGCTCTTCTTAGCTTCTGGAAATGTCTCCTCTATGCGTTCTAAGTCAAACTCAGGTTCCTTTTCAGGAGCCTTGTGAACCAATGTATCTTCCTCAAGCTACTTCCCCTTATCTTCCCCTATGGTCGCACTGCTTCTGAGCATCATGTTCACATTTGGGTCTTCTTCACGTGGTTCAGACCTCATCATTTGGATATTCTGAGTCAGAGGAGGCTGAAATACCCTTTTTTCGCACATTTGTGTTATCAACATAGGAAAATCTACTATTTCATGATCAAACTGAACACAATATGAATAGGATATCCTCCTCCGGTTTGTACAATCGCGGGCATAGTGACTTGCTCCTCTGCAACTGTAAGAAATTAATTATATGGGGCCCCTTCCTGGTCCCAATCATCCTTGTCCTCAACCTCACCCTTGAAATCTAGCATGCACCATCCCTGTAGCTAGGTTAAGGGTTCGCGTTTCTGTCTGCATCCTATATGCTAGGGTCAGATCCATCATTAGCTAGTAGCTACAACAAGTGCACTCGTTGTGGCCTACCGAACTGCATAAATCACAAAACAATTTCTGGGGAGTCTGTGTACACTTCTACAACAAATGACAATTTTCCATCATGTCTTTTCCTCCTATTTAATACATCTCACACCATAATGTGGGTGTTGCACTCTGCCCTGTCTGTGCCCCTAGTCTCGATGGCATTGGTCCCCCTCCTGCCATGTAGTTCATGAATACTAGCCAATGATCCTTGTCATGGCCCTGGCCTTTGCATTTTACGCACCATACTTCCTCGCACACCTTTGGCTGCGGCGCCCTATCTTGCTTCAAACTCTACATTTCCAGGCATAGATTTTGTAGTTGTGCATGGATTTTTTGAAATCCCAACCCAAGTCTTGTATCAGGGTCTCATGCAACCTCATTTCTATTTCCAACGCGTCGGCCTGGGTGGAAAGTTTCTATTGTGACAACACCATCCTCAAGTGCAGTATCATGGATGCCACAAACCATGCGCGATGTTGTGCATCCTTTAGCATCATATTGGCCTCGCGGACTATACTCTTCAGCCGTTGATCTAGATCCCAGGGGACCTCATGTAGAACCATCACAATCTCTTTAAACTTGACGATTGACTATGTCTCTGATTTCGACCAGCTAAATTCTCTGTTCAACGCATTCTGGATCTTTGCTATCCCTACATTTGGGTGGTCGTTAGAGTGCTTGATATACCATGTCAATGCGCAATCCTGTAGCATGGTCACCAATGTAGCCTTCTTAATGTTGTTGTCTGTGACCCCTTGCGATTCCCACATTGCTCTTACCATGAACAAGAGCTAGTATGGATATTCATTCCCTACTCCTCTAAATACGGGTAGTTTGATTGTGCTCACCATGCTAAACTGTGGGGTTGGTGGAGGTGGAGTGGGTGGAGATGGAGGTGAGGGAGGTGAAGCGGGTGGTGGCATGGGTGGAGGTGGTAATTGTAGAATGCACTGCCTTATCAAACTGACTGTGCTTCTCAGAGAGACATGAGTGAGCTTTTCCTCCCTCTCTCATGAAGGTGAAATTAAGGGACTGTTTTCTAAGTCTCCGCTACCTTTGTAGATATTTTCACTCCACGTCATCCAAAACATTAATGTATTCGCATAACCCTCTTTTCACATAACAGTGTCTTAATCCAGGTATTCAAAGATTTAATATACTTACCTCGCGGTCCCTTGAGAAAAAATCATTCTGCTTCGCTGTACTCATGGTCATGTATACCACAAACTCAGTGATAAATCCCCCTATTATCCGATCAAGCCAATGGTTCACAGCTCTTGTGATATTATCTTCTAATGCTTCTAGTCTGCTCACTAATTCTGGAGTCCACACTATCGATTGGTCAAGCCTCCACCTTCCCTGGCTGTCAGGTAACCTCGCGATCCACTCATACAGTTCAAAAGGAAAGGATGCAAAGAAAATCTCATGGATCTAGATATACACATAACGATCGAGCCACTTTTTCTTAGATACTTGTCGAGTTCTTTTTTCCTGTGTCGCGAACTCGTGAATCTTCTGGTCTAGCCACTCTTCAATTTCCTTCCTTGTTTGTTTCGAGTGGCACGACATCAGACATCCCTTAGGTAGATCCTGGTCCCAGAAATGGAACCATTTGTTGGCTACATGGGGCCTAACCCAGGTTCAGAAGTGATTTAGCCAAGCAAATCCCAGTACAATTGGCCCTTTCAGCAATAGTCTGCAGAGCGCGGATTGAGGTCTCAGCCGAACTAGTATAGGGCGATAGATATAGGTTTCCATGCCATGGGAATGTCTAATATGGGGCCATAGGAATGCGATTCAACCTTCATGCTTACTAGGGTACGCGCACGAACAAGCTCCTTGCATCCTATGTTACTACCTTCGCGCAACTCTAACTGCAGCACGACCCGTGTTAATTACCCAAGTCTTCCTTAATTAGGTTTTGTTCGCTAATTACTTAGAGGGTTTTTATACATAAGCATCCATACCAATGTTTACCGAGTGCATGCATATAAGTAAATAGATACAATTAACACATAACATCAAAATATAGATCCACGAAATAGATGCACAATATGTCGAATCAAACTTATTTTTATTAGTAATTCTCTTCAAGTTTAGTTCAATATGGACTCGACTCCACCCTGCGCACTCAGCTACAAGGGTTTGCGCATTCAGCTACGAACTCTACTAGGCCTCTGTGCACTCAGATGCAGAGCCTCTTCCTACTACTACGACCCAATACACTTCAAATCTACTTCTATCCTCTAACTATGCCTTCACATCTATCTATTACTTATTTCTCCCCAAAAAGCTATCTTTACACTTAGAGCTTCGCTCTATTTATACAATCCCATGGTCCATGGACCATGGATAGGTCGACATAACTTTACATTAAATTACATTATATTAAGGCGGACAACCCTATGACTCATCCTAAATTTTCGTGCTCCACGCCCACATTTCGTGGAATCTTTACATCACCTTGACCAAAACTTGGGCTTTAAGCCCCAAACCCTACTATGGGGGGATTCACTACCCAACAGAAGAAAACCAACATGAAAACATAACAAACATAACATCATAATGACATGACACCCATACCATTTATTAGAACTTTATAACATAGCTCATGGCCGTATTTACATCCAGATACATATGTACATAGAGAAACATCACGAAAATATATACCAAAAAATATACCAGGACATATACCAAAACACCATACCAAAACTACTTTTCCTCAACTGACAAACAAGGAAGGATATATAGCTCGCATCGGATCTTCCATTTCCCATGTAGCTTCATCGGGCCCAAACTACTTCCATTCCACCTAAACCTAATCAATTTCTCGGTTTCAGAGCATGAGCACCTTTTTCTGCAATATACATAGATGCTCTTACTGGAATTATCCATCTGGTTTCACCTAAAGTATAGACTATTCAATCACATGATCAACATCTCTAACATACTTCTTAAGTAATTACAAATAGAAAACATCATGGAATTTCACTGTCAGAGGAAGTGCAAGTTGATATAATACTAGCCCAATCCTCTGAATAATATTGAAGGGTCCACAAAATTGTGGTCCCATCTTGGCACATGATCCAATCCACAAGGAGATCATCTTTGGTTTGATGCATAAGTACACCTGTTCCCCATCCTAGACCTCCTTGAACAGCCTATTCTGATCTGCATAGATTTTTTCACTATCCTATTCTTTCTTTAGATTTTTATTGATCAGCTGCATTTGTTGTTCCATGTACGCCAACATGTTTGGTCCAATCAACACCCTTTTAACTAGATTACTCCAACTGATAGGATTATTGTAACTCCACCCATATAATGCCTGAAATAGATTCATCCTCAAAGATTAGTGATACCCATTGTTGTAATTTAACTCTACCAATCGAAGGTACTCTTCCCACTTTCATTTTTTATGCATCACATACATCCTCAACATGTCCTCCAATATCATGTTAACCCTCTCTGTTTTTACATCTATCTGGGGATGATAAGTTGTACTGAAGGCCAAATCTGTGCCCAAACTTGTAAATAACTCCTTCCAAAACTTAGAAGTGAACTTCGCATTCCTGCCTAACACAATCTTCTTCAAAACACCATACAATCTAACCACATATCTTATGAATACCTGATTGGTAGATGAGAATGTAGACTTCACTATAATTAAATGGCCATAATAGCCATGATAATATCACATCATCTCACTATCCTTCGAAAACCTGTGATGAATTCCATGGAAATGACTTCCCATTTCCACTATGGAATCGCAGTGTGTTGTAGTAGACCACCTAGATGTTTACACTCTGCCTTCACATGATGACAATAAAAAAACCTAGCCACAAACTCTGCTACATCCCTCTTAAACTTCATTTGCTAATAAAATGTCTTCACTATTACTAGTGTCTTTTGATAACCTGGGTGACCTGAATATGGTTTTACATGAAACTCCCTCAAGATCACCTTCTTGATTTCACTAATGTCTGGCTCATATTACTCATATTTGAACCTAACAAATCCATCTGTTGTAAGTCAATAGTCTACATCATGTGCACTTGCACCTGTACCTATACATGTACTAACACCTGTATATATATCATTACTCTGCTACAACCTATGCATAATCTCCATATATCTAACATCCTTTTGAACTACCCTCAAGATCCTATCTTGTAATTATGTCCCATAGGAGTTCATAACTCCTAAGTGATTTACCTATATCAGTCTACTAAGAGCATCTGCCACTCTCTTCTATTTGCCTTTGATGTACTAGATCTCATATCCCAAGCATGAATGTGGGATCTCATAGAACAAATCAATCAAAAACCATCCAGACCATTCACCTCAACCCATATAATAATGATTCCACCTCATGGTCAGACTTCACAAAACTATCATCAGATTGGTCTCTATCTAAGCCTTCCAGCGCTTCTAGAGCATTTGTCTAACCAAGGTTTCTAGGACTAGTAACTCAACCCACATCATTTACGAGGCTTCTAGAGCATTTGTGAAACCAGGGCTTCCAAGAATAGTAACTCAAACCACCAAGGGCTTCCATAGCTTTTGTCCAAATAGGGCTTCTAGGACTAATAACTCAACCCAAGCTGAGGAAAAATGAGAACAAAACAAAAAAAAAACAAGGAAAACAGATCCACAA